>BJKM01000202.1:232500-547404 GCA_015082035.1 Chaenogobius annularis | reverse complement strand
AACTGGACTTTATAGATATTTACAAATAAGGAGTTATTATAACTAAGAAATTAAACAAAGCAACCCCCATTATAATCATCTGACTAAAACTTTATTTTTAAAATTTAATTTCCTTTATTTTTTTTTTACTAAAGAGACACAGATCAATCAAAACATATGTATGAATAAAATAACAATAACAACAACAGCGACGACAGAAAAAAATAAAGAAAAAAGGGTACCGACAGGACGGGACCAGAGAAAGAAACAAGGTGTATATTATTTGAGATTACTGTTTTAAGAATAGTGCAGCCAGATGAAAATAAAGATTAAGGTTAAAGCATTCCATGTCCAAGATTTGAGTCCCATTTAGTCCAGTTTATGTAAAATTTGTCAATTTTTCCAAGTTCAGTCTGTATGTAATTTTTTCCATTTTCCGTATGTCAATTATGATGTCTGTCCAGTCCTTTTATTGTTGGTGCCGTTTGTATCATCCATTTTTTTTTACAATGGCCGTTTCCCAGCATTCGCAAGTATCTTCCAAAGAGATCCAATCTTGCTGTCTATGACAGGGGTTCTGAGACCCAAATACATAGTCAGATGGGATTGTAGTGTTAAAAATAGTCTGCTGTGCCTTATTTATTTCTGTCCAATATTTCTGTGCAGGACAGTCCCAAAATACATGATAATGATGTGCCTCCCAGCAACCACATTTTCTTCTCAACATTCAGCCCTCCTCCTGTAAGTAATGAACACTTTGACATGGTGTTATAAAAGAAACGGGTCACATTCTTCCAACAGAACTCCCTCTTGTGCTTCTGCATTGTGAAATACAGACACTTTCCCACTCCTCGTCCGTCAAATCAATATTACCCTCTTTTTCCCATTTTATTTTGATGTATTTGGTAGAATGGTTGTCCAGGTTATTAATGCATTTATATACTTTAGATATTATTCCCCTTAAGAGTTCTGATTTGTATGAATTGATAAATATTTCAGTCAGGGGGTTATATTTATTGTTGCTTTGTTTTTTATTTCTTGATTATGATAACTTCTTATTTGTAAATATCTATAAAAGTCTTGTTTCTCCAAACTAAAGGAGTCTTTCAGTATATCAAAGCCTTTCAACTGATTATCTTTCATAATCTGGTAAAAAAAAACTCTTGCCTTTTGTTACCCAGGTCTTCAATTTCAAGTCTATGCTATTTGACTTAAAACTTTGGTCTTAAGCCAACCAGCCCAAGACTTTAACATCTTTGTTTAATGTGTATGTTTTGATTAGCTTCTTCCATGCCATATGCACAGATTTCACCCAGGGATTCTCCGTTTTCTCCAAGTGATTGAGCCGTTTGTCATCTGCCAATCAGGCCTGCACAGGGACCCCTGGCACAGCATCACACTCAGTACTTTTCCATTGAGCCTCGTACTCCGGGTCACAACAGTAGACTAGTGCCCTGATTTGAGCTGAAATAAAGTAGTTTTTCAGACAGGGTAGGCCCCAACCCCCATTTTCTTTTGGTAATTGTAGTGTCCTAAATCGGATACAGGGGTTTCTACCCTGCCATGCAAATCTTGAGATTGTTTTATTCCTTTCATCAAAAAGCTGGTTGGGGATGGAAATTGGAAGAATCTGGAATAAATAGGTAAATCTAGGTAAGACATTCCTTTTTATAGTTTCAATTATTTGACTTAGAATTAAGTGTGGGATAAGGTTCCATTTTTCAAGGTCTTTCTTTGTGGAGGAAAATACGGGGATATGGTTTTTCTCCAAAATGAATCTCAAGTTTTTATGGAGAACCACGCCTAAATATTTGAGGGATTCCGTTTGCCATTTAAATCGGTAGGTCTTTCTAAATGTCATATGGGGCCGCCAGTTTTTTGTATGTTCAGTTTGTATCCGAACATTGGGTGAACTTTATCAAGGAAATGCATGACTTCAGGTATTTCTCTGGCTTGGTCAGAAACAGCAAGACATCATCTTCGTAGCGTCAATTTTATGTTCCATTCCATAAATAAAAGACATAGTCCCTCCAGCGTGTCCCGGTGTCTTCCCCGGGGCCTCTTCCCGGTGGGACATGCCCGAAACACCTCCCCAGGGAGAAACCCAGGAGGCATCCGGAACAGATGCCCGAGCCATCTCAGCTGGCTCCTCTCGACGTGGAGGCTCTAATCCGAGCTCCTCCTGTGTGACTGACCTCTTCACTATATCTCTAAGGAAGCGCACAGCCACCCTGCAGAGGAAACTCAATTTGACCGCTACTATCCACGATCTTGTCCTTTCGTTCATTACCCAAAGTTCATGACCATAGGTGAAGGAGGTGTGAGTTGAAGACGCTGCTGACAGAGGGCTCCGCAAGATGTTCCCAACAGACCATCACAATGCGCCTGTCAAGTCTGTCCAGCTTCCTCCTCCGCCAGTGGATCCAACTCACCACCAGGTGATAATCAGTTGACAGCTCTACCTCTCTCTTCACCTGAGTGTCCAAGACAAGCGGCCGGAGGTCAGATGACACAACAACAAAGTCGATCATTGAACTCCGGCCTAGGACGTCCTGGTGCCACGTGCACTGATGGACACCCTTGTACTTGAACATGGTCATTGCCCACTTGGGTGTTGAAGTCCCCCAGTAGAACAACGGTCCCCGGTTGGTGCACTGTCCAGCACCCCTCCCAGGAACTCTAAGAAGGCCGGGTACTCTGCACCGCTGTTTGGCCCGTAGGCCGACACAACAGTGACGCGACCCTCTCCTTCCCTGGGGTGAACTCCAACATGTGGCGGCTGAGCTGTGGGGCTATAAGCAAACCCACACCAGCCTGCCACCTCTCCCCAGCATCCAGCCCCTCTCGAGGAGATGGGTTCCAGAGCCCGAACTGTGCGTGGAGGTGAGGCCGACTTTAGCTAGTCGGTACCACTCAACCGCACAAGCTCAGGCTCTTTCCCCCCAAGCAAGGTGATGTTCCATGTCCCCAGAGTCAGTTTCAGTGTCCAGAGATGTGGTCGTCGAGGCCCCTGCCGTCGACTGCCGCTCAGATCGCTCTGTACCCATTCCCTTGCGGATTCTCCTGCAGGTGGTGGGTCCACGGGATGACGGCCCCACACCGCTCGTTCTGGCTGTGCCCGGCCAGGCCCCGTGGGGAAAGGCCAGGCCACCAGACGGCCCAGTAACACCAATCCGGGCGACGTAACTGGCCTTGATTTTCATCTGTTCATAAGGGGCTTCTGAACCGCTCTTGGTCTGACACGTAACCTAGGACCCCTTTGCCTTAGGAGCCTATACCAGGGGCTTGAAGCCCATAAGAACATAGTTCCTGATATCATTCGGGCACTCAAATCCCCACCATGTTAAGGTGCCGGTTCAAGGAGGAGCCATTAATTGTTTCAGATTTTCTAAAACATTGGGCCAGTCGTTCCTGCTACAGGGCGAACAAGAGGGGGGACCACGCACAACCCTGCCTCTACCCTCTTTCCAAAGTAAATGGCTCTATCAAGTAGCCGTTAACTTTGATTCTTGAGGTTGGACTATTGTAAACATAGTTCATTATTAAATTGCGCTCTTGAAATTTGCATAACACTTGCATAACACTCCAAATAAATGAGCCCAGCTAACAGAGTCTTTCTCGGCGCCCCAACTTATTATTACTGCCTTGTTTGGTTGTTTTTGTTTTTGCTTCATTATATGTGAAGTTTGTCTTATGATGTCTTGTGTTTGTCGTTTGTTTTTAAAACCTGTCTGGTCATTTTGACTTAAATTTGGGGGTATTTGTTCCATTCTTTTGGACATGGTTGTCCATGAGGTACATAAACGATAGTCCACATTCAGAATTGAGATTGGTCTATACCAGCGCTTCTCAATTTTTCTGTTAAGCCCTCTCCTTGGAAGAAGAAAACACTTGGCGCCCCCTACTCTCCGCCGCGACTATAAATACGGTGGATGTATAAACCCTGCAGGACAAAATGGGGGGAATTTCTTTTGTTTTTATATAGGCCGACTGTTGTATAATTTGTCTATACAATTGTTAGAAGTATACCTCTTTATAATACTGTATCCTTATTAACATTAAAGAAAACAAAAAAGAAAGAAATATAGATCAACTTACAACAAAGAATAATTTTGTTCCGGTGACTTTTGTTCAGTCTCATTATCGTCATCTCTCTCCGGCTTTTTTTTTCATCCCTGTTAAATATTTTTCCATGGTGTCTCTTGAGGGTTTGTTCAGTGCACTTCATATCACCTGTTCTGCGCTGTCTGTGCACGTGCTCTGTGTAAAAAAACCCTAAACCTCCCCATATACTCGCTCAGTCTGAGAATGACAGCACCACTGCCTCCGTAGGGATGTCACGATATTAATTTTAAAGTCACGACAAGGAGTCTCCTCCTTGTTGACACGCTGGGCTGCGTGTGTGCGCACGACGCTGTACGTGACTCACGTTGTACTTGGTAACATTTCGGCGGTTAACCGCAGATTCCAAAAACCCCACGAATAACCTATTGTGGCCATAAATAATTGTGACATCCCTGCAATCACACTTTGTTCTGTACCGTTTTATTTTCAAAATAAGAATACGAAAATTCCTTCCCAGGCATCGCACTGCGCCCCCCCAGTGGGGCATGCCCCTCTATTTGAGAAGGACTGTCTATATGATTAGGTATTGGGTATTAGGGATATGATGGCTTCCTTCCAACTCAGAGGGATCTGAGCTTTTTTTTAGGGCCCAGTTAAAAGTTGATAAAAGCAGAGGGGCAAGTGTATCTTTTAGACCTTGATAGTGACTAGTATTAAATCTCCAGAATGTATGTTTCCGTTTCTGTTCCAAATCTATGAGGATGTAAATAGGGGCATGATCGCTTAAATTTATTGTACCTATGTCCACCTCAGTGATTTTTGACCTGTCGTTGTTAAAAATAAAAATTATAGTCTTTTCTCGTATATTTCTTATGTGGGTTAGAGAAGTGTGTAGATTGGCGGACATTACGATTCATCTCTCTCCAGATATCATGTTGCAGATGTTGCAGCAGCTCGTCCACTTGCTTCCCTATGGCATCCACGTAATTAGAAAGGGATTGAATGTTAATGCTGTTTTTGTCCACTGATTTTCCTTGTTCCTCCTGCAGCCTCTCAACATTTTGTATGGCTGCAAGCAAAGTAGCAAAGTAAGCGCTGGGGACAGCCTCCATCGCTTTGCGGTCTGCCACGAGAGTCTGCCGCGGGGGCCCCAGGGGCATTTGGTCCATGATGCCTATTTGCTTATACAAGTGCACATCCAGGGCAACTTTTCCAATGAAAGAAATTGGACTAGCCTGTTTCCGAAGTTTGGCTTGTCTTAAGGTCTCACGTGTGCAGCGAGCACTTGGCATTGCGAGTGCATTTGTTGCGTTTGTTGTATAAAGAGTTCCTCAAATCCCCAAAGTTCAAGCAGTTTAACAATAAAGGTGGTAGAATTCTTCATTTTTTGGATCTAGGCCGTTGTTAATGTTTTAAAACAGGCCTTTAGCAGGCATACATTTTTGTTTGACGCGAGAGCCAAAGTCAACGTGACGTGACCCGAAACCCTATAAAGAACTTTCAACGGGGAAAATATCTGAAATTGCATAAATACAAAAGAGGGGTATTTTGTATTAAAAGACAAAGAATGGAGGACCGCAAAATCAAATGTTTAGGAAAAAACTCTGTTGGAAGAATGTGACCCGTTTCTTCATAACACCATGTCAAAGTGCTCATTATTCACAGGGAAATGCTGAATGTTGGAGAATTTGTGGTTGCCAAGAGGCAAACCACTGTCATGCCTTTTTGGACAATAATATTGGACAGAATTTAACAATGCACACTATTTTCGGAAGAAAATATTTGGGCCTCAAAACTCCTACCATGGACACAATGGAGGAATACCTTTGGGAACATACTTCTGGCAGCTGTGAAGAAAGCTGCTGGTCCAACATCAAGAATTAAAATCAATGGCCACCTGACAGATCCACTGACTCTGTAAAGAGGGTTGAGACAGGGCTGTGCCTGGGTCCCCCCTCATGTTTGCTTTGTGTATAGAAAACATTGGCCCAATATATTAGACAATGCAAAACAATTGATGGCATTACAATTGACGGGATGGAACATAAAATTGCCTGCTATGCAGATGATGTTCTATTAAATGTGCCCAAACCAGAAATTTCCTTACCAAATGTGATTCATTTTCTTCAAGAAATTGCTGGATACAAATTAAATATACAAAAGACTGAAATGATCTAATTCTGGCAACCTCGTTTTGATCTTTAGACAGACCTACCCATTTATATGGCAAATGGAATCTCTTAGATATTTAGGTGTGGCCCTCCATAAAAGAACTATTAACAATTTTGGAGAAAAATTATACCCCTCTTTTTGCTACAGTAAAAATTGAATCATATCCCATACTTAAGTCTAAGTCAAAGGATTTAAACTATAAAATGAATGTTCTGCCAAGATTTCTCTATCTAGTCCAGATTCTTCCAATTTCCATCCTAAACCGACTGTTTGATGAGTGGAATCAAACAATCTCAAGATTTGTGTGGAAAAGAGTAAAAAACGTTTCCGATTTAAAACTCTACAGTGATCAAAAGGAGTTTGGGGTATACCTTGTCTAAAAAAATATTTTTTTCAGCTCAAATCAGAGCATTGCTGTACTGGTGTGACAAAGAATATGAAGCTCAATGGAAAAATATTGAGAGTAATGCTGTGCTGACGGTTCCTGTACAGGCCTTACTGGCGGATGACAGACGGTTGAGTCATTTGGGGAGGTGGAGAACCCTTGACTAAAAATCGGTGCTTGCAACATGGGAGGAGCTAATCAAAACATAAAAAACTAAACAAAGATTTTAAAAATCTTAAACTGGTTAGTTTATGATCAAAGTTTAACACCTAACAGCAAAGTCTGGACAACAAAAGGTATAAAGGTTTTTAACCAGATTGTAAAGGAGAATCATTTGAAGAGCTTTGATGAGTTGAAATGATCCTTTGGCTTGGAGAAACGGGATTTTTAGATTTATTTACAAATAGGAGTCATTATAACAAAGAAATGAAATAGAGTAATGACCAGCATAGCCCTTTGACTGAAATAGTCATTAAAACTTATGAATCAGAACTTTCAAGGGTTTTATAATATCTAATGAATTAAAGATTGAATTATACAAATGCATTAACAATGTGGGCAGCCACTCTACTGATCATATTAAGCATAGATGGGAAAGAGAGGGTCACTTTGTTCTGGCTGATGAAGAATGGAAGTATATGTACTTCTCAGTGACAAAACTACAAAAATTCCATGTCTGGCAAGAATTCTGTTGGAAAAAAGTGCCACGTTTCTTTATAACTTCATATCAAAGTGCCCAATATTCACAAGGAAATTCTAATTGTTGGAGAAACTGTGGCAGCCTGGAGGCAAACCACTACACGCGTTTTGGGATTGTCCTGTTGTTCCTGAAATATTGGACCGAGATCAGTGAAGTTCAGGAGACATTATTTGACATCACCGTCCCAATGGATTTCAAGGCTATGTACCTGATGTGGAACTGCTTTCATTCACTTCAATGGCTATGTTTGTCTAAAGGGACTCGAGGTATGGGGGTTTTGTGATGCCTTCTTTGTGCTCTAGGACCCCCTCGAAAGAGATGGATCATCTCAAGGGGCTATCCTTGAAGAAATGAATAAATAAACTATTTCATTTTGTGTAGTTTTGTCAAACAGAAAAATCTGAAAAGTCTTTTGTTTCTCTTTTTTGGATTTGGGTCCAAAACAGAAAAATTCAAGAACAAACAATGTACTCAAATGTAATCCAATGTAATCCAAAGGGTGTCCGTGGTAGGACATAAAAATTCATATATTTAAAAAGACAGTTACAAAAAATTAGCTCATCCTTCCATTTCAGTTAAAATCATTTTTCTAACGCCCAAAATCACAACAGCAGTGTCTCGATGGGCAACAACGAAACAGAGATTTAACCAATGTTCACAGGAAATCAGCAAATGGATAACACACGCTTCAAATTGTAAATAAGAGAGTCTATTATTTGTGGACAAGCTCTGGGCTTCAGGCTTTAAGGGTCAACAGAAATAATGACTATTCTTATTTTTGTAAAAGTTTTTATGTGCACCAGTTTTGATGATTCTTCGGTGTGAGAGCTTTATTTCCTATAACTATAGATATATTAGGTAAAAGTTTTTTTTAAGATCATTTTCACACCGTATATAAAAATATCTAAATTTACACAAAATGGTGTAATGCATGTTAAAAACCACCCTATTCTTGTTGTAAAACAGATTTTTAAAAAATGTATTTGAGATAATTTTTCTATTTTGCTAGAAATGTAAGTCACTCCAGACAGAAAAAAGCGTCCTTACAACCTCAAAATTCAAGTCACCCAAAAAACACAATTTGTAAACATTTCTTAACTCGAACGTTTTGCGATTAAATGAATTAATTTAGCATGGATGTCACCTCTTTTAACCAAACATAATTTATTGAGGCAGTTAAACAGTGTCATTGCACAGACAATAAAGAGCAATTCATGAACAGTGTTTTACCGAAAAGCCAGTCTTTCTTTGTAGCTGTTGAAATGGTTTGTAATTCATCTACTCTAACTGGCATAACCTTTTTCCAAATGACCAGGAACCCTCCTTGTGCACTGTCTAATTGAGTACCACTAATATCAAATGAAAAAATGAGTTGGAAAGATGCTCAGCAGTACTGCAGAGAGCACCACACTGATCTGGCCACTTTGGAAAATGCAGAGGATGTGAACAGGTTACAAATACCTCCTGGCACCTGGGTCTGGATCGGACTGTTCGATGACCCTGCTTCATGGAAAGGGGTGATGACATCTGNCACGTTAATTCCATGTGTGGTTTGTATTTTAGTTATCACGTTTTGGACCTAAATCCAAAAAAGAGAAAAACAAACAATTCCAAATTTTCTGTTTAAACAAAATGACCCAAAAACAAAATTCAATTAAAACTGCAAGCAGTGATGAAGGGCCCTTGTAATCGCAAGAAGGGTGCTCTTCAGCCGGAGGCTGCCCACCAATGCTGACTTTACATGTTTTAAAAACGGCAGGTGTCGTGTTGGAGATAATTGGTCCCATTGTAACTTTGCAGGTGGCGCAAACGCTAGACTGGTCCTTCTAAATCCGACGATGTTTGCCAAATTTACATTTATTGCTTTGTTTAGAGCTTGTTATTAATGTCACGAACATCGCACGTGACATATTTGTTTCCGCAGAACGTATCAATGCGCGCATATTGAGGCTTTATTTTGATCAATATCTGTAAGCAAATAAATCCTCAATTATTTAACATATCAAGGTCAAAACTATCAAAAAAGGTTAAAAAAAAAAAAACTATAGAAATGCTAACAATTTTCTCCTTTAGCATCAACGTGTCTCTGAAGGATACTGTGAAAATGTGGTTTACTGGTTCACATTTTTTACTCAAAAGCACCTCATCATCAGTACATCTCACAAGTGTCATTCATAAATTCAAGTGTTTTTATGGAAAATCAAATGAAAAGCTTTGATATGTTAAAAGAATCCTTTGGCCTGGAGAAACTGGACTTTTATAGATATTTACAAATAAGGAGTTATTATAACTAAGAAATTAAACAAAGCAACCCCCATTATAATCATCTGACTAAAACTTTATTTTTTAAATTTAATTTCCTTTTTTTTATTTACTAAAGAGACACAGATCAATCAAAACATATGTATGAATAAAATAACAATAACAACAACAGCGACGACAGAAAAAAAAGAAAAGAAAAAAGGGTACCGACAGGACGGGACCAGAGAAAGAAACAAGGTGTATATTATTTGAGATTACTGTTTTAAGAATAGTGCAGCCAGATGAAAATAAAGATTAAGGTTAAAGCATTCCATGTCCAAGATTTGAGTCCCATTTAGTCCAGTTTATGTAAAATTTGTCAATTTTTCAAGTTCAGTCCGTATGTAATTTTTTTCATTTTCCGTATGTCAATTATGATGTCTGTCCAGTCCTTTTATTGTTGGTGCCGTTTGTATCATCCATCATTTTTTTACTATGGCCGTTTCCCAGCATTCGCAAGTATCTTCCAAAGAGATCCAATCTTGCTGTCTATGACAGGGGTTCTGAGACCCAAATACATAGTCAGATGGGATTGTAGTGTTAAAATAGTCTGCTGTGCCCTTATTTATTTCTGTCCAATATTTCTGTGCAGGACAGTCCCAAAATACATGATAATGATGTGCCTCCCAGCAACCACATTTTCTTCAACATTCAGCCCCTCCCTGTAAGTAATGAACACTTTGACAGGTGTTATAAAGAAAAGGGTCACATTCTTCCAACAGAACTCCCTCTTGTGCTTCTGCATTGTGAAATACAGACACTTCCCACTCCTCATCCGTCAAATCAATATTACCCTCTTTTTCCCATTTTATTTTGATGTATTTGGTAGAATGGTTGTCAGGTTATTAATGCATTTATATACTTTAGATATTATTCCCCCTGCTTTGTTTTATTTCTTGATTATAATAACTTCTTATTTGTAAATATCTATAAAAGTATTGTTTCTCCAAACTAAAGGAGTCTTTCAGTATATCAAAGCTTTCAACTGATTATCTTTCACAATCTGGTAAAAAAACTCTGCCTTTTGTTACCCAGGTCTTCAATTTCAGTCTGTGCTATTTGACTTAAATTTGGTCTTAAGCAACCAGCCCAAGACTTTAACATCTTTGTTTAATGTGTATGTTTTGATTTAGCTTCTTCCATGCCATATGCACAGATTTCACCAGGGATTCTCCGTTTTCTCCAAGTGGATTGAGCCGTTTGTCATCTGCCAATCAGGCCTGCACAGGACCTCTGGCACAGCTCACACTCAGTACTTTTCCATTGAGCCTCGTACTCCGGGTCACAACAGTAGACTAGTGCCCTGATTTGAGCTGAAATAAAGTAGTTTTTTCAGACAGGGTAGGCCCAACCCCCATTTCTTTTGGTAATTGTAGTGTCCTAATCGGATACAGGGGTTTCTACCCTGCCATGCAAATCTTGAGATTGTTTTATTCCTTTCATCAAAAAGCTGGTTGGGGATGGAATTGGAAGAATCTGGAATAATAGGTAAATCTAGGTAAGACATTCCTTTTATAGTTTCAATTATTTGACTTAGAATTAAGTGTGGGATAAGGTTCAATTTTTCAAGCTCTTTCTTTGTGGAGGAAAAATAGGCAATTCAAAGTGCTTCACACAACAGCAAAAAAAATCATTAAAATCCAAAGACATGACAGAAATCACAAAGCCTTCATTTCTATTCATTACATGTAACAATTTTGCAGACATGAATATTTATGACATTGCCAGCTTAACAGATGTCTCCGGGATGGGAACATCGCTTTAGATTGTTTCTTTCACGCTATCTTCCTGTGCACACATCTGTAAAGAGCGTATGTACTTTTACGACGACTATCTCACCAGCGTTTGTTCTCAGACACCTGCTATGCAGCTGCGCTTGGACACCGGCACAATGGCCTATTGTGTTGAGCGGATTTTTTTACATGTTCAAATGTAATTGTGTCTCAATAGTCAAATAGTTTAAGACATAAAAGAGAAGAGTGCAAAGAAAATCATTTCAGTCATATGTTTTTTTTCTGTCAAAAAAAACAGTTTTTACTTAGATTTGAACACTGCTAGCGTAGCGGCCTGTCTCACATCCTCAGGAAGACTGTTCCAGATATTAGCTGCATAAAACTGAAACGCAGATTCCCCATGTTTAGTCCTGACTCTGGGCTCCAGCAGGAGGCCGGTCCCTGAGGTCCTCAGAGCCCGAGATTGTTCATATGGCATTAACATGTCCGAGATGTACTTTGGTGCTAGGCCTTGGAGAGACTTGAATACAAGCAGAGCTGCTTTGAAGTCTATTCTCTGAGCCACAGGGAGCTTGTTTGGAGAGGCCAGTGAGCAGGCCGTTACAGTAGTCTAATCTACTAGAGACAAACGCATGGATAAGTCTCTCTAAAGTCTGGTTTAGACACTATACTTTTGATTTTGGCAATGTTTTTTAGATGGTAAAAAGCTGCTGATGTTATTGATTTGACGTGGCTGTTAAAATTCAAGTGTGAGTCTATTATTACCCCCAGATTTCTAACTTGATTTTGAAGGTTTTAGAGCAAGACAAAAGACAAAATCCCACAATAGATATCGAACTTTATAATGCGTGCCTTTTAGACATCACAAACAATAATTTACCCCGTGCAGTGCCCACATGTCCTTCTGGTTAAGGGCCTGCGTGCAGAGCTCAGCTCCAGGGCACTGGGCAGGACACTGGGTAGGACACAGGCAGGACACTGACCGCGCTCAGAGCCACAGCCGCAGGTGAGGGAAGTCTTAGACGATTTTCACCAATAATCTTCGATTTCGGCCGCTTCAGCCTTCTAAACTTTGTATAAAATCACCGTTCATGAGTTATTTGTGTGCATAGGTTTTACAACACAGCACTACGGGCTTGTGGAGCCATGCGCACTGCGCCAGGGGCCAGAGCTCCAGACCCTGTACCGCGGGCCTTAAGCCAGTGGTCCAAAACTCTGTTCAGCTGGAGAAAGTTGTTTTGCATCCACACACTGATCTGTTGGATGCAGTGACAGAGTGAATCCACTGGTCCATATTCACCCGGCGTCAGTGAAACATAGATCTGAGTGTCGTCTGCATAATTATGATAGGACACATTCTCACTGCGTATCAACTGACCTAACGGCAGCATGTAGAGGATTGAACCAGAAGGGGTCCCAGGACCCTTGTGGCACCCCACAGGTCAGGGGCATGTGGTCTGTGACACAGTTACCAATTTCGATAAAGAACTTCCTGTCTTCCAGATAGGACTTTAACCCGTTTAGCGCAGTGCCAGTGATGCCCACCCAGTCCTCTAGTCTCTGTATGAGGGTCCCATGATCGACAGTGTCAAAAGCAGCACTCAGATCTAACAGAATTAAGACTGAGGCTTTGCCCCCGTCAGTGTTCAGGTGGATGTCATTTGTCACCTTGACAAGAGCAGTCTCAGTGCTGTGATGAGGTCTAAAACCTGACTGGAAAACATCAAATGAGTTGTTTATTAAGAGGAAAATCAGTGAGCTGTTGGTAAACAACCTTTTCAAGGACTTTGCCCCAAAATGGCAGATTAGAGATTAGACATAAAGACACACACAGGTGTTTGGTGAGACACAATGAGGAGGAGAGTTATTAAATGAGTGAACACTTACTGCTCTGCATGAGGAGTACATTACTATCACAAACTTTATAGCACTAGTAGAATTTTACTGTGACAAAGCCACAGACTCAAGGATCTAATCCACTCTCACTAATGTGCTGCTCATGTTTGGTCGTTTATAAATGATTAAGGTTCAAATAATCAAAATGTCTAACAATTTGTGTTTAAACTTAACATAATGAATAAAGACAGATGCCAAATTGAATAAGTTAAGGCTCAAGTTAGGACAACATAACATAACATAATTCTAACTTTACATTTAGTAAATATCCAGTTTTCATGTTGTTAGTATATTATTTACCACATTGATATTGAGCATTGTCCATCAATTGATGTTATATACATTTAGGTTGAGCACTATCCATTATTTAGTCCATAAAGTACACAAACAAAAAGGCGTTCGCACAAAAAGGCAAGATGGTGGAGCGAGTTTCGGCCTAGAACCTCATAACCTATGTGTTAAACGGTTTAGTATTAGTTTAAAGGAAGATTTGATTAGATGACTAGAATAGGCTACAAATGCAGTTTTCTTCGACCTACCATTGAGAAGCTTTTCTGCTTCCTGAACTACCAGGCACCAAAGCACAGATCCAGGAGTAACCCATAACGCGGCGTGTCGAGTAAGCCGCGCCACGGCAGTAAATTAAAACACGCATTATTTGTTGTGGACATACATTATTGAAGCAGACCATGGAGATAGTGATATGAGGACAGGATGTGCACCACAGCCCAACTGGAGATGGAAGTAGAAGCAGCAGAGAAAGAAGAGGTTGAATGAGGTGTTTTTATACTAAAACAAGGCTACACCTGCTGGCCATTTTGTACTACCCGCAATGTAACGTATACAATTCATATGGCCTCAACGAAAAAAAGGGGGGCATCCTCTAAATATGTGGGACAGGGTCTCAAATGGTTGTGGAAGGACAACCAGAAGAGGGACAGGTGGTCACCAGACTTCCTCCTCTACTCTGATAACCTCAACGTCCCACTCATCCCTTCTTCAAAATGCAAGATACCAATTAACACTCTTATTTTGGTAATTTTTCCACCTCAACCACTGTAAATCTCCCTCCCTAGAATTACTCCAGGTGTCCTTCAAGGTTCAGTTCTCTTCCTCTACCTCTTCATACTTTAAATCTTCCCATTGCCCTTTTCACACTTTCAGAAACACTTTCTTGAATTTTCAGCATAACTAAGACATTGATTCAATGTCTTGATTGTTGCTTATTAAGTAATTTTATTTCTTTTTTAATCTAGATGTAATATCAAATATCAAAATAAAAATAACACTCCAATCAACAGTCAACCTGTCTGATACTGCAACTAGAGACACATTCTTAAAAGTGGTAAGTTTACAGGAAGTACTGCAATTTTGATCTTATATATTTATGCTAAATTTTGGTTATTTGATTTGTTATTTCACATTTAAATATTATTTGGGTTTTAGCTACAAAATCGCCTTGGCTTGGATTTCTCATTAAGTTGGATCGCCCCACCGACAAAAGAAAAGAAGAAGAGACCTAAAAATGATGAGTGCACTTACACACCCTTTCAATAGGTAGTGTAAAGACCAGCGGTGTGGACTTGCAAGCCGGGACTTGGACTCCAGTCAAGACTCCAGTCAAGAGTCACTATTTTGATTACTTAAGACTTTACTTTATAAAATGGACTGGAGAGAGATTAATTGACTGATATTATGAATGTATAATAATAATAATAATAATAATAATAATAATAATAATAATAATAATAATAATAATAATAATATTATAATTATTATTATTATTATTATTATTATTATTATTATTATTATTATTATTATTATTATTATTATTTTATTATTATTATTATTATTATTATTATTATTATATCCCCACAATTAGTTAGGAAGGCAAGGCGCAGATTTAGAGTGAGCGATCTTTGACCTTTTATTGTTTCCCAATAAAAGGGAAACAATAAAAGTACTCTTATTTCATTGCGGGGCGGGTCGAATTATAAAATGCTTACCGCCGTATCAAATGTTTGCGCTCCACGTGTATTTGCATTTAGACGGATCTAGAAGCCGTTAGCCCGTTAAAATCTATAAATTAGCTGCATGTTGTTTATGCTGAAGGGTTCAAAGCATGTAATAAAAGTACGGCACACACTCTGGTCGCTCCAATATTCCAATATTGACTTGATAAGACTTGAAACCCGAAGTAAAGGATTTGGACTTGTGGCCTAATAGATCCATGCTTGTGGCCCACTGACTTAGACTTGATGCTAATTCTTGAGACTTAAGACTTGCAAAGTAAGGACTTGGCCTCACCTCTGGTGTAAAACATGTTGTGATGCACAAGTTGAAAAAAATACAAAAAAATAAACAACAACAGTTTTTTTATTATTTAAGCTTTGATCCAAACTCTAGAGTTGGATGGAAAACTCTTTAGGAATGGTGAATACATGAATGACTTTCATTGGTATTATTTACATTCCAAAATCCTGTTAAAAAAAGGGTTATAAAGTCAGACAAAATGAAGTGATCAGAAAATATGGTTTATGCATTACACTGGACAAGTCAATGTGTTTTTTTTAATTCATTGGTAAAATGTGATTATATAATTACATTCTTTTGCAATCACCATGGGGTAAAAATGATATATTTTGACAATACAAGACATTTATTTTTAAAGTACTTTAGAAGTTTGTTTTTAGTTTGTTTTTTCTGTTTGAGATGGTAAATGTATATTGTACAACACCTTTCATTAGAACATTTAATGATTGTAATGAGCCTAATTGCAATTGCATATACACTGAGGATTTTGTAACTTCTCCTACTTAAAAATGATGGATGGGTCTGAAAATTTCATCGTAGGTGCAGTTCCACTGTGAGAGACCGAATCTAATCTCTCATTGTATGATTTTTAAATATTTTATTTGTATGTTATTGCTGCAAACATGTATTTATTTAATAGATCCATGCTCAAGACTGAATGAACCGCCATGTTTAAATCTACTCGTTCACGTGACTCTCGTGCATCACAATCGAACTCCCGCGAGAAGGCGCTGAGCGACTGCGAGAACTTGGAACGGTCCATGTACAGCAGTGCAGAGTGAAAGTAACAATAGATCAGATAGTTTAATATGCTATTCTGCTATTTGCAGGGGTTACACCTATGAACTAGAACAGGGCTCGGCAACCCAAAATGTTCAAAGAACCCATAAACAAATCTGTGGGAGCCGCAAAAATGTAAAAGCCTTATATAAGCCTTCCATGACGGGAGCACAGGCTGTAAGTGTATATTAGATATATTAGCCTACTATAGACATGATGAGGCTACAAATACATAATGAGCATTTCTGATTAAATGTTTATTTTCCTAGCAGCGCCCCCTGGAGAGATGGCTATATGATATTTGGTGCTTTAAGTTTAACTTCCATTACAATTTTAATGTATTGTGTTTTTTTGCTTTGATGAAAATATAGAAATTCAAATAAGAAATCTTTGGTGTCATTTTTCATTTAAGGATTCGAAAAAAACAACAACAATACAATCCTTTTCTCTTTCCCCCCATATCTGGCAACCGTGGAATTGAACATAGCCTGAAATGATAAATTAGCTAATTTCTTCTTGCGGCCCATCAGAGTTCACATACCTGCATAACAGCGCTGCCTGTTCGATATTGATCACATCACACGACTAATCACAGGCAATTGACTATGCTGGAGCTGAATTAATGTCCTTGTATAAGGAGTATAAGGGTATAAGGGCCAACCCAAACTTTTAAAAAAATTGTGGGGCACTACGAGAATAAACTTGTAAATTTACGAGAATAAAGTCGTCGTCAAAATGGCTTAGATGAGTTAAAAGGTAACACAAAAGCCCACAATAGATATCGAACTTTATAATGCGGGCCTTTTAGACATCACAAACAATCATTTCCCCCGTGCAGTGCCCCCATGTCCTTCGGGTTAACGGCCTGCTTGCGGAGCTCAGTTCCAGGGCACTAGGCAGGACACTGGGCAGGACACTGGGCATGACACTGGGCAGGACACTGGGCAGGACACTGGGCAGGACACTAGGCAGGACACTAGGCAGGACACTGGGTAGGACACTAGCAGGACACTAGGCAGGACACTGGCAGGACACTAGGCAGGACACTGGCAGGACACTAGGACACGGGCAGGCAGGGACACTGGGCAGGACACTAGCAGGACACTAGGCAGGACACTGGGCAGGACACTGGGCAGGACACTAGGCAGGACACTGGGGCAGGCAGGGGCAGGACACTGGGCAGGACACTGGGCAGGACACTGGCAGGCACTAGGCAGGACACTAGGCAGGACACTGGCAGGACACTAGGCAGGACACTGGGCAGGACACTAGGCAGGACACTGGGCAGGACACTAGGCAGGACACTGGCAGGACACTAGGCAGGACACTGGGCAGGACACTGGGCAGGACACTGGCAGGACACTGGACACTGGGCAGGACACTACTGGGCAGGACACTGGGCAGGACACTAGGCAGGACACTAGGCAGGACACTGGCAGACACAGGACACTGGGCAGGACACTAGGCAGGACACTGGGCAGGACACTGGGCAGGACACTGGGCAGGACACTGGGCAGGACACTAGGCAAGACACTGGGCAGGACACTGGGCAAGGACACTGGGCAGGACACTGGGCAGGACACTGGGCAGGACACTAGGCAGGACACTGGGCAGGACACTGGGCAGGACACTAGGCAGGACACTGGGCAGGACACTGGGCAGGACACTGGGCAGGACACTGGGCAGGACACTGGGCAGGACACTGGGCAGGGACACTGGCAGGACACTGGGCAGGCAGGACACTGGGCAGGACACTGGGCAGGACACTGGGCAGGACACTGGGCAGGACACTAGGCAGGACACTGGGGGCAGGACACTGGGCAGGACACTAGGCAGGACACTGGTTAGGACACTGACCGCGCTTAGAGCCACAGCCCTAGGTGAGGGAGTCTTGGACGATTTTCACCAATAATCTTCGACTTCGGCCACTTCAGCCTTCAAACTTCACCGATTGTGCACAAAGTCCCACGTAGAGAAACAAAGTAATAGAGCAGAGCATGTGTGACTATAACACAGAGGCTCCTCCCCCTGTCTGCGGGCGCCTGTGGCACGGAGCACGGCTGGTCCACTACGGTGACGCCATGCAGAAAGTAAAGAGTTGATCCAACAGTTTGTGAATGATGCGTAACAGGAAAGGTGCTGCTGAACGACAGTGGCGATCTGTCCTGCTTTTATGTTCTTCTAAGATGTTTACTCTTCCAAGCCCATTCTTTTGGACGGCTGTGGGGATTGTTCACGTCACTTTGAATCGGAACATTGAAACCGGCCCCTAGACGTTTACATGTCAAATTTATTTTGACTACAACTTTATTCTCATAAATGTATGACTTTATTCTCGTTGATTTACAAGTTTATTCTCGTTAATTTACTAGTTTTATTCTCGTAAAGGTACTAGATTATTCTCGTAGTGCCCTGCAATTTGGAAAATGTTTCTTTAATTTTCTGTATTATCTCGGCGTTGTTTTTAATAGGTGCTCTGATATTTTAATGAATGAATCCTTCATGTACTCACCATCAGCAAATTTAGCATGCCTTCTCTGGAAATGTCTTTCCTAATGACTCTTCTTGTTATTTGACAACTTCTCATTCCAAAGCAAACATGCAGGCAGTCTTTCCGCATTGGCAATGGAAGCAAATGATTCGGTCCATTCTTCCTTGAATCCTCTGTTACAACAGCCACTGCACTGCACTGCAACGTGTAGCGCAGGCTATGGCGCAAATCTTCGTTGACAGAAATGTGGAAATTTTATATTTATTATTTAAAAAATGAACAGCATTGGAAAAGAACCGAAGTCCTACTGGTAGGCACCCCTTCCACTCTCTCAAAATCAAACAGTTTCACAATTTCTATCAATGACTCCACTGTCCCTCAAGTCAAGAGTCTGGGTGTCATCCTCGACAGCACCCTTTCTTTCCACTCCCACATCAACAACATCACTCGTTCCGCCTACTTCCACCTTCGCAACATCTCTCGTCTCCGTCCTTCTCTCACTCCTCACACCACAGCCACACTTGTCCACAGTCTAGTCACCTCCCGGATCGATTATTGTAACTCTCTCCTCTTTGGTCTCCCCAATAAATCCCTCCAGAAACTGCAGCTTCTCCAAAACTCTGCAGCCCGCATTATCACCAGGACGCCCTCCCGCCATCACATCACCCCCATCCTTCAACAACTTCACTGGCTCCCCATAAAACAACGGATTCACTTCAAAATTATCCTAAATACTTTCAAAGCTATCCTATAACCTGGCTCCATCGTACATCTCTGACCTCCTCCACATCTCCAATCCCTCTCGCTCCCTCAGGTCCTCCTCCTCTCTCCAGCTCTCTGTCCCCTCTTTCCGTTTTATTTCAATGGGGGGCAGAGCCTTCAGCCGCTCTGCTCCTCAGCTCTGGAACTCTCTCCCTCCTGACCTCCGCAACATAGACACCCTTCCACTTTTCAAATCCAGACTCAAAACTCACCTGTTCAGACAATCCTACACTGCATAACTCAATCCAACACACACACAACTCAGTCACTCCAACACCACACAACTCAGTCACTCCAACACCACACAAACTCAGTCACTCCAACACCGCATAACTCAGTCACTCCAACACCGCATAACTCAGTCACTCCAACACCATCATCCAGTTCTGTACTGTGGGTTTTATTCTGTTGTTTTATTCTCTTGTACAGTGTCCTTGGGTGTTCTGAAAGGCGCTTTTAAATAAAATGTATTATTATTATTATTATTATTATTAAGAATGTTTGTGTCATGTTTGTCCTCCTACAGAAACCATATTAAAACCAAAAATATATCCCGCCCATCTATTTCCATTTTCATACATTTTTTAAAAAGCTCCAGGGAGCCACTAGGGGCGCGCTAAAGAGCCACATGTGGCTCTCGAGCCACAGGTCGACCCCTGAAACTAGACTTAACTGCATGAGCAAACTCAGATGTGCCTCTTCTGTTGCTCTTATAATAATGCTTCTGAGCGTCTTTGAGACAACAGCTGCATTAAGATGATGAATGGCAGAAGACGTTCACCATTAATAGGCCTATACTTATACTTATACTATATATCTATACTTAGATCTACATTTTAGACCATCAAACGTTTAAACCTACTTGTGCAGAATAAGCCGTGCAGAATGAGCCACGCCTTCTGCGCTCAGCTGATGTGAACACAGAGTGAAGTGTTGGAAAACCTTCAGGAAAAGCATCGCTCGCGCTGCCAAGAAGACTGAGGGGGGCTGAGGATCACATGGATTCGCCTTCTCCAAAGCAGAGTTTGAAATGGGATGACAGTAAAGCGAACCAGTTTAGCACGTACTATTTGTTTTGCACATTTGTAACGCTTAGTAAATCTGGCCCCTTGTAATACATTTGGAAAATAATAAAGGTTGTAATATTACGATTGAATGCTTCTAGATAGTGAATATTTACAAATAAAGTGAATCATTGATGACAATAAGAAACAGCTTATTAAATTTGTTTCAAACATGGGTGTGGGTATATTTATTTAGTATGTGTTAAGAGTTATGTTGGGCACCAGTCTATTTTAGGCAATTACCAATTCTCAAATCAAATAACTAACTTCATTAATGGTTAATATGAAGGTTTGTAAGCGTGTAACTTGTGACATTGAGTAGTGGAGCATCTCTGTCTGTTTAGGGGACAATTAGAATGTTCACTAAGATCCAGTTTTGGGGAGGGGGCTTTAAAACGTTTGTTGACGGTCCCTGCTCCAGTCCTGTTAAAGTTCTGGGGTCAGATGCAGGCCGCTTACACCAGATAAAGAAACACAATTAGTTGATGAATTATTGCAGCCCTATTGTAGTGTAATGTTTTATTTATATTACACATCATTTCAAAGAGTAAACATGTTCCCACTGTTAAAACGCATAACAAAACAAACAAACACATGAAACGGAACAGGAACAGGAGATAACATATCAAGTAAAAGAAAAAGACACTTAATTAATTACATTAAACCACGGCGTAAATATTCCATTTCGTCCAAAGGCTTTCAAATTTATTAATTCATTTTCAAATTAATGATTTTTTTTTCGTAAATTTTTTTGTCAGCTCAGTTTGTGTCATCCATTTTATTTTTTGTGTGATGGCCTTTTCCCCTGCTGCCAGGAGTATGTTCCAAAGGTATCCATTGATTGTGTCCATGGCCGGAGTTTTGAGGCCAAAATACATAGTTCTGAAATCGAGTGGGATGATTTCTGTCCAATATCTCTGAGCAACAGGACAGTCCCAAAACACATGGAAATGGTTTGCCTCCTAGTGGCCACAGTTTGTCCAACAGTTACAATTACCCTGTACTAATGACTAATGCACTTTGAGATGGGGTTTGACGTGGGGTACAAGTTTAATCATATCTTAGCCTTGGTCATGTCTGGATAAAAGACAAACTAGTTTACAGATACTTATCAGATTCTGTCATGTATAAAAATGAAAAAAGAGCTTTGTCTTATGAACACGTCAAGATGATTCAGAGCCACAAATCCCATCACAAGTTGGAAATACATGTACGGAGCATCAAAATTGACCCCACAAATGTATTAAACTTCTTACGTGAAAATGTTTTATGTATTTGTTCCTCTTTACACCCACAGCATCTGGATTGAAGGAGCTTTTTGATTCAGTTTATAATCTTCTCTTGAACAATTTGCAAGACCTGATCACATGAAGTAATCTCATTTGCAAAGGAAATGCTGATGTCATGAACAGGTTTTTTGAATATGCCATGAGTTCAGTTCAAGGCTTTAGTCAGTGTGCCTTAAGCAGCCTCAAGACTTATTCATGAATGTGAGTATTTAGATTCTTTTCTAATACAATTACTTCTATTATATAACATTTTGTGTTTTTAGCTCTGCACTAAAGCCAGAAGTAAAATGATCATCATTTTCTCCGTCCTGTTTATTGGTAAGACATAATGTATCTTTGAATTATGTACTCATGTATGTGTACGTACTTATAGTTGGTGAAGAGTGGGTAGCAGTAAGTTAAATATACGTACATATAAGTAATTGTACTTCTAATTGCTTTTTTTTGCTTTGTAATGTAACAATATAATTTTGAAGTAAAAGTATCATTTCTAGCTACTCTTTCCACTATGAGTAGGTTCGTGAAAAAAAATACTAATGTAGGCCTGTCTTCATATTTTCATATTTCATATTTTCATGTATCTTTTTTCTAATCATGCTCCTACCTCTTAAAGAGCCACTTTGTACATTTGCAGGTGGAGGTATGAAGCTTTATTTTCTCTACAGAAATGTTCTTTTGCCGACGCTACCACGGTCGTGCAGCAGTTAGCACTCTCGCTTCACAGCAAGAAGATCCTGGGCTCAATTCCTGGGTAGTGCGAGGCCTTTCTGTGTGGAGTTTGCATGTTCTCCCCGTGTCTGCGTCTCCGGGTGCTCTGGTTTCCCCTACCACTAGATACATGAACAATTCCCCCCCTCAGTGGGACTTAATAACATCAGCCTAAACAGGGACTAGAGGCGGAAATAAGCAGCTACAGCAGGTTAATGTATATTGTGCACTGTTTCTGTCTCAAATAAAAAAAACATAAAAATTTTCTATAAAATGCCATGCAACTTAGCAGTCTCTATGGAGACAAGCAAGTGAATAAAAAATACATAAATAAAACGGATTGATGTATTTTTTATAGAAAGAGCATTTCCATGAGACAAGCAAGATTTCCATTTTAAATGAATTGCTCTCTTACTTGTTAAGCACTTTTTGCCTCTACTTGCTGTGAAAGGAAGCTAATTGTGCTAACTTTTTTTATCTCGCTTTTAGTAGGAAAGTAAATCATTGAATGAATATTACAGTCACTACTACATTTACATGCACACCCGGAAACTGCACAGGGAAGAAACACGTCTAATATTTCCCTCAGTGTTTCGTGTTCTGTAGAAAAGACACTTTAAAAAAAATATATATATATATATATATATATATATATATATATATATATATATATATATATATATATATATATATATATCATATCTATGTTTTATTTATATTACAAATAATTTCAAAGAGTAAACATGTTTTGTACCATTTCTTTTATTTGTATTTATTTTTTTAAACGCATAACAAAAAAAAACCACATGAAATGGAACAGGAACAGAGATAAACATATCAAGTAAAAGAAGAAGACATGAAAAACATCGTAATTACATTAATTCAAGGCGCCCCAAGTCTAAAGTAAATATTCCATTTAGTCCAAAGTCTTTCAAATATATTCATTCATTTTCAAATTAAGCCCAAATGTGATTTTTTTTTTTTTTTTTCAATTTTATGTCGGCTCAGTTTGTGTCATTCTTTTTTTTTTTGTGATGGCCTTTTCCCCCGCTGCCAGGAGTGTGTTCCAAAGGTATCCATTGATTGTGTCCATGGCCGGAGTTTTGAGGCCAAAATACATAGTATATATATATAGCATACTCTGGAGTTACCTGTCCATGTAAATGTAGTAAGAGAAGAACAATTACTGATTTTAAATTGTGTATAACTTATTGAGTGTGGTATTAACATATGTAAGTAAATTAGTACATTTGATTTGCATAGCACCTTTCACAGACAGAAGTCACAAAGTGCTTCACAAAAACACAGAATCTGGATTTGTTGTAACGTGTTATTTGTCTTTAATTGAATATAATTAAATCTTTTTAGCAGGTTTTAGGGAAGGCCTTTGCTTCCATGAGGACTATAGGGAATACTTCTATATCCAAAAGCTTATGAACTGGACCGATGCCCAACAGTACTGCAGACAACACTACACAGACCTGGCCACATTCACGAGTGTGGACGAAATCAACAGACTGAAACGGCCATTCACTGGCTATGCCTGGATCGGACTTTCTGATGATACTTCTTCCTGGAAAGGAATTATGGGTAATGAGTCAAACTCCTGGAGATGGTCTGCTACTGGGACCACCAGCCCTGGAGGGTACCAGTTCTGGGAGAAGTCAGAGCCCAACAACGCAGATGGACAGAGTTACTGTGTCAAGATGGACAGTGGGCGTTGGGGAGATATAGCCTGCACAAAGAAATTCTTTTTTGTTTGTTTCAGAGGTAAGATTATACTTTGATACATGTCCTTTATTCTGCTAAACTGATACTAATATACAGTGTTGTGTCCTCATAAACATGCCTGATTTGCTGGTATTCCTGAATATAGTCCTTAAGGCTGGCTCATACTGGCATCAGAATCTTGTCAGCTATTGGCTTCACACATGAAAACTGATTTAAGTCACACCTCTGCAAAAAAATCTGCTTTGAGGAAATCATTTGTATCGCGCATCAAGCCCTGCAGTGTGAATACAGAGTGGCAGTTGACTGGGCGATCCCGCTCTGTATTTGCATAGTTATCTTCAGTTTAACTCTGCTGCGCTCAAGTCGCCTGGATCATGACGCTCTCCACACCACTGCCCCCAGTTTTTCGCTCTACTCTTACCTGTATTATATAAGAAATTATGGTAAATGTACTGTACTTCAGTAACATTTTAGGTACAATAACTGTACTTGAGTTGACTACATCTGATCTGAGAGTAGGTTACTTTCTACTCTTTCAGCAAACAAAAATTGACCATATAGAGAAACATGACTTGGAAAATTGCTTCTTATCACCAAAAAACTACATTACACATTTCACTTTAATGTAGTGAACACGATTATAGTTCAGATTTCACCACCTTTTTGCCAAGTTGTTCCCAGTTTGACCATTTGTGTAAAGTTTATAATGTTACTTCCTGGTTGGACATGAGCAGCAAATGAGACATAATTCCACAACTGTTACCTAGCAACCATATTGTAAACAAGATTAGACTTCAAACTGTAAAAGAAAAATGCAGAGGACACATTTCCCTACAGGGACAATAAAGTGTACTCTTAACCTTAACATCAAAGTCATTTTCAATCTGAGGGGAATGGTTTGAGCAGTTGTAGATACAAAGTAACGATGACCACTTCAATTTCTACAGAATCATCTGAATCCGGTCCAAAGCAATACTTCCCTGTCTCCATTGCTTCGACCTGGAAGGGTGCTCGGAGCTACTGCAGACAGCACTACACAGACCTGGTCATGATCGAAGACGAGGCTGAGAACACTGCAGTGGCCTCCTTCTATGCAGCCGGTCCCGTTTGGATCGGCCTGTACAGAGAGGGCTGGCGCTGGTCCGATGGCACCGACAGCACATTTACAAAGTGGGCATCAAGACAACCCAACAACTATGGCAAACATCAGTTCTGTGTCATGGAGAACAATAATAATGGATGGAATGACTGGTCTTGTCACACTCTGGAGTATTTTATCTGTCACAAACGTAAGTCATTTCCATATGTTTGTCATGTTACACGTTGCTTAATACTATTTTTATGTATTTTATTACCCTCACTAACAATGACAGTATTTAGAGAGGTTGTCTGGCAATGCGAATGACGTTATAGCCCCATTTATCCTAACTAAATCCAAATCCACTTGACTTAACTACAGATGTAGCTGCAGGTGTTCTGTTCTAGGTTCGTCCACTCCAAGTTATTTACATTTAAGTCTATTTTTTGGACAATAGATTGAGCTAAAAAGACACCATTTTTTTTTTATTGTGACCTGAATGATCTCGATTATTGATGATTACCCAAATAATCTTGACATCCCTACGTGTGGTCGGACTGATGAATTTGACATGTGAATTGCACCACGTCATATCAGCTCCTGCTCCTGAACCTTCCTCCTTTGCGCAGGTGTGGTTCCTGCGTGATCTCAAAGAACACGTTTTGTCCAGACCGTGGGATTAGCTTCATGATTAACTGTGAACAAAAGAGTGCACAGGCTGAAACATTTGATCAAAGTGTTTTCTTTCGATGTTCTAAAATAAAGAACAGACTCGGTTTATACTGAGGGCTTATCACTACGGCAACCCAGAGCCAATTCTGGGTTGTCAATTTGTCACTAGCTGAGCCTGATGAGCCCGAATCGCCCAAAACTGTCTTAATCTCGCATCACGGAATACCCCCATTGAAACAGGCATTACCGTTACTTCAGATTATAAATACTGTCAAAATCTACTGATATTGTGTTGACTGTACTCTTTGTTTCCCTCTTGTTTTTGATCAAGTTATGGAGAGAAAACATATCCACAGAATGAGCCTTAAACTCCAGGCTGCTGCAGACCTGTCAAATCCATCTATTTTGACTCAGATTATTGCACAGGTAAAGTCGCATTTAAGACAAATTATTTTTCACATTCTTTTTTAATTAACTCCGGGTTCTTTGCAGATTAAAGAAAAACTTCTGAATTTGGGACTCGGTGATTTGAAAGTCCAATGGACAGCACCAACCGTAAAGCACAAGGCTGGAAATTAGTCCGAAGAAGAAGGCGCCGATGCATGTTCCCGCTGAGGTTGCCGAGAAGCTTTCAGGTTAGCCCCCGGACATTTCAACAACTCAGTCAGTCAGTTTTACGCCCACATCATCATCTCCTGGTTCAAATTCACCACGTCATCACAGCTAGCCTTTCCCACCTTTGAGCGTCTCCCATCAGGACCACACTACAAGTTACAAGTTTGAAGGGTCCAGAAAAACATATGGAGGAAGTCATTTGTACCCACTGCTATTGCTCTGTTAGCTCATACAAAGATTGCTTTTATTAAAAAGTTGTTATGTCTAAAATAGAATGCTGTTGTTTTAAATCAATAAATCAAATCAAATGTGAGTACTGTATTTTCTTTCTTTACACACCACTTGATCGAGTACTCCTGATTCATGAGCAAAGGTGGGTAGTACTCGGCTTTACTTGAGTAACTTCTTTAAAAAATTAACTTCTTGAAGTAACTTTTTGACACACTACTTTTACTTCTACTTGAGTATTTATTTTTGATGTATTGTATTTTTCCATGCCGAGTCTTAGAAGATTATATTCCTTGAGCACGGCCACTTGCGTACACACCAAGCACACGGGGTTTCCATTCACCTCGGGAAATGAAAAGGAATTACTGCACTTTTCGGGCTATCGAGCGCTCCTGAATAAAAGCCGAGCCAACGAAATCTACAAAGAAACAAGAGACTGGACATATACGGGCCGCACCTGTCAATAAGCCGCAGGTGCCCACGTTGTAACATGAGATATTTACACAAAATATGGTCCCAGGTAGTGATGCGGGGGTCGGGTCTGGCCAAGAAAGTGTCATTTCAATGCTGTAGGTTCTAAACCGCAGCCCGCCGTATAGCGCATGTCCGTGTCTTGATTCACCTCCTCATTAGACTCATTTCTCAGTGACTATGAGTCGGATTGTAATAAAACACAGCGTTTTGAAGCTTAAAATACAGTGACACTGTCCACTGACGTCTTCTTCTACAGTGTGTCAAGTACTTGCGCTTCCTTCTGAAGTGCCCCCGGTGGCTGTTAGCATTATAGCATTATAATAAAACCCATATTGATACTACCTGGCATATGGAGAGCAGGGGCACCACAAGCCAACAGAGCAGGCGGAGTGTGAGTCAATAGACCTTTAGTAATTGGCTTTTTTGCGCTATTTATAAAGTCTTGTGCCGTCTCGCATAAGGCGAGTCTCAGTTATCACTGTTTCTTTGAAGTAGAAATATGTTTAAAGCTGATCATCATCATCTTGTGAAATGGAACTCACAGGGATGAAAGCTCTTATTTACATTTACAATTTTATGTAGAAAACAAAAAAAAGTTCTCAAAATGTTGGGAAACTGAAGCCTATGAAAACATGACATTTGAGAACTTTCGCCAATTCAAAATATTTAACATTAAGTTTTGTGGGGTATTGTTTATAGAATTTTGAGGTAAATAATTAATTTAATCCTTTTTGGAATAAGACTATAACATAACAAAATGTGGAATCAAATGATCAAATTAAAGCACAATCAGAATCAATTTAGCAACCTTTTGGAAAAGAAAATATAATAATAATAATAATAATAATAATAATAATAATAATAATAATAATAATAATAATAATAATAATAATAATGATAATAATAATAGTCAGATGCAGCAATTAGTCATTTCTGTTTTCGCAGTAAGACCTCTGCAAAATCATTTATTTATCAAATTACACTAACCCAATCCGACGATATGGAAATACATGAATCTACATTCAAATTTGGTACATACTATAGCTTGTAAATGGAATAATAATGTCTTACCATAAAGGAGAAAAATCAACCTTACTTTAACACAGTCCAATTCACTACACAACACAAACAAATATGATCTTTTGTGTATACACATTATCTTCACATAAACATTGCTATGTGACTAATTAAAAGCTGTAAAACACATTATATTGTATGTAGTTCTATTCTTACAAACTTGACTCTTCCTCCTTCAGCACAGTGCGGTCTTCACGTGTAATATTCACAAGAGACAAGACATGCTCATATGCAAACCGTAAACTAGATTTACAATCCAAAGTCGAAGGCAAAATAGGATAGGCCAACATGTCCAACAAGGACTTAAGACGTACATCCAAATTCCCCACGAACAATTTTGTTTAAGAAATGTTGGTTTGGAGCTTTGACTACTGCCAGAATACGAAAAAAGATCAATACATTGTGCAGCTGGATTTGCCAAGCGCCTGATATCTGGAACTTAAACTTCAGAAGCCTATACAGTGGCTGCAATGGTATTGGACTAATAGTATATTTAAAAGGTTGATATTTTATTGATCCTGAAGATAATTCAAGTTCAGCTACACAAACTAAACTAAACACAAACGGTGACAGCACAGAGAAAATGCTTATTTGTTTATTATAACAGGGTCCAACGATCACATTGTTAAAGACGAGATGTTTTACACCACAAGTCTGTCGTCTGGAGTCTCAGAGAAGGTTAAATTATTAAGATACATTCAAATTCAAGTCTTACCTAAAAATATCACACTTCACATTCAACATTTAAAAAGGGCTGTAGCACTACATCAGAAATGATCATATACTCCATGGCTATTCAACTTCATTTTCCAGAGGGCCACGGCGCCTGGGCCAGGGGTGCACAACACGCCTCTACTGTCACATTTTGGGTCGCACAAAATATCCCCATCACTTTTTCAATAAATTGAGTTAGTACAGTAAAAATAACTATGGAGAGATTAGACTTTTTGTGAGAAATAACATATAAAATGATTTAGGGGATTACATTTCTTGGCGGGCCTGATTTGGCCCCCGGGCTTTATTTTGAATAGCCCTGATATAGTCCTACATTACCCTATACTATGTTCAATTATAAAGTCAGTACTGACTTTAAAAAATAGCACTTTTCTTGCATTTCGAGAGAAATCCCTGAGGTCAAGAGAGTTTCATGCCGGTTGTACACTGACTCCAGTCTGAGTGCACGTCCCACCAGATTTAGAAAGTGCTTGAAATCAATGCACCCTGTTACACTGATTGCTGAGCCCTACCGCGCCCGGAGAAAGAATCCGCAAGAAGTTTATCTTTGCCGGAGGCCGCAGTGGTCTGGTGCGGCTTCCTGTCATTAGACAAGTGTTCTCGTTCAAAAACATGTGAATCTGCGTGGCGTTCATCACAAACGAAGTGGAAGTTGCAAGTAAACTGCATGGATCTCGGACCGCACCCGGACCGGAGTCAGTAGACACCGGGCGTAAGCCTGTCTGGGAGCTTGTTCCATTTTTGATTCCTTTGTATGAAGGCTGTTTGTGTCTTTGAGTCGATATGACAGTAACAGGTGCGGTTTGGTAAGATGCCTATAAAACAACCATTGTACATTTTGTGGGCAAAGTTTGGGCAATGAAAAATATAGATTTACAATCTTAAAAGGTGGGACTGCAATAACAAACTGAGTAATTGTGACTAGGCGACTATAAAAAGTAATAATTGTAATTGTTTTCTGGATTTAACAGACTGTAAAGCGCATGCCAAAAGACGTTTTATAACAAAAACAGTGACATTAAAACAAAATGTCAAAAAATAAACAATTTCTAATTTTCAAAAATGTACAAAACTATTTTGAAAACCCTTCAGTTATTTCAACTTTTATTCTTTATTTCTTGTACATAAAACTGTACCAGAAGTGAAACAGATGAAGCTTAGATTAGTAAACTTTTAATGTAAAAGAGGGTCATGTGCCCCCTGGTGGCCACTGCATTCATGAAACAAGAGCGCAGCGCAGGGCATTGGAGGGCATGGCCCTCTACTTGCTCTCTGCCCCAACCCCCAAAACAACACCAAATATGAATGACACTATATTCAGGACATTACTTGTTTTGTATTTCCAACATGTTTTTATTATAATTACTTTTATTATTATTATAATTATTATGTTACTGATGTAATTAATGCAATTCAACAATAATTTAATGTAGCTGCAAGCTGCAATGATTGGCCCTCGTCACGCCGCCGCAAAGAAGAAAGAAAGAAAGAATAATATTCCAATGCAAAAACAATGTTTCCCATTTTCGGAAAACGCTTGCGCTTCCCTATGTCCCAGGTCTCTTTCGGGCACTTTCGGGCACTTTCGGGCACTTTCGGGCACTTTTGCACTTTTGCATTTTGCAGTCGTGCCTCAAGCGGAACTAAGATTCTCGCCACCTTGAGCCGCTCGGGCCTAATTAAAATGTTGAAATGCTTTGGTGATTCCCTTCTGACGTCAGGACAGTCGGCCAGAAAACAAGCAAACAAAAAATGCTTAAAAGCCACACATTAGTAAAGTAATAAACAATAATAAGCAGTTAGCACAAGCACATTGCACAAACCGAAATATAACACAGAAAAAAAGAAGCACACACATTCTAAACATTTGATTGTCCAGGAGCAAATGTTTGACTGATTTAGAGGTGTCATGTTCCTAATATTCCTTATACCATAAAAATCAGACTTTTTTCACACGTTTTGAACCCTGTGGCCTATACAACGATGCGGCTAATTTATAGATTTTTATGGGCTAACAGCCTCTAGGGGCGCTCAAGCTGGAAGCAAGAAAAAAGCCCTTATACAAACAAAAGCAACTTCTCAAATGCTCCATGTTGTCACTGTCAGGCATACACAAGGACGCATGTGTGACGTGTATTCATTCATTGTCGCTGATAGTGACGTTTGGGAACTTAAAACGCCGGTTACCCCATGTCCACACTCAAACACAAAACCGGAGTTTTCCAAAATGGTAGGAAAATATATGCGTTTTATCAGATACCTGGCTACATGTGGACAATGGCCTTAAATGCTTTGGACTTTAAACACATTTCACATTTAAACCAATCAAATCTCGTACAATTGTCTGATTAGAATGCTGTCTTTGTGTGAAGCTGAAGCTCGCCGCAGGCAGTGCCCGAGTCTTGACACAAGAGGTGCTGTGAGCTTTTGCCTTTGCGGTGCTCTACCTTAGACCGAAAAGATCACAAATTTAGGGTCTGTGCTCCACTCAGAATCTCCAAAATGGGCTTTTAAATCAAACGCATTGGCTGTATTATTAATCTGTGGATCTGTGGACACCATTGTAGCAGCCAGTTCTTTTGCATCTTTAAATCAGGGGCATTTGGCAGATCGTTTATAAATAAGGTTAAATTTGAATGTGGATTTTGACAATGACAATAAACCTTTTCTGATTCTGATTCTGATAAGGGGGGCCAAGGTTGATCCTTGTGGTACACCCATGGAGTTATTCACTGTGCATGGAGTGAAGTTACTGACCCGTACACATCGCTTGTGGTTTCCAAGATATGATTTTATCCCCTGTATCACCACTGGGGAGACGTTGTATTTTGCAAGTTGCTAAATATTTTTGAATAACATAATCCTAAACCGCTATATTGAGGCAGACAACACTCTGACACACTGTGTATTGTGGATGAATCATTTTCTGGGTTGAATTTGAGGGCTCAAGATCCACTTCATCCTGAAGTCAGTGAGGCCCATCTTCATAAACCTCTCAGATAACTGTGGAGAGGAAAAGGGAAACACATATTAACAGACAAACTGGTACCGCTTTGGTATAATACTATATTACAATTTTAGTGTTGTACTGTTGTGTCAAATGACCAAAAGAGTGACGTTTTGCTGATAAAAGTACAGCCTAAACTCCTTTACTTAAGTAAAAGAACAAAAATACACAGATGGGACTGTGTTAAAAAATGCATTGAATTATGGGCATTATTATGAATGAATTACAGTAACGTTTACTTTGCTTTAATCAAGTAGAAAAAAGACAAATTTTTGAGATAAGGAAGTTACTTAATTTGTTTATTTTACATTTTAGCTTGTGTAACTCCTGATGACGAAGAATAAATAAAAGGAAAGCCTGTGTGAGAAAGTATACACTAGTATTCTGACTGATCTGATCCAGGAGGGGAGGAGCCTAAAGCTCTATTGACCCTGTGTCTGGACCCAGTGGTGATGTCACACATGGTCAGCAACACCGGGGTTAAACACCACAAAAATATGACTCAATCGGCCCTGTGCGTGTCAGTTCCCAGGCGGTGCCGTGCTCTTTCGTGCTCTTTCTGACCGTCTTTTGGTGCTTTTGGTTTTTAGGGCAGATTGTGTTTTAGGGTTTCAGTAGGGTTTAATAGATCTAGGACCGACAATCTGTGATTTTTAACTGAACTTATTGCTCGACTCATTGTTTTAGCTGGGTTGGAGCGTTAATACCATTTTTAAAGACTGGACTTGCCAGTCATTTTATATTTTAAGTCTACACCCAAGTTGCCTGAGACAACTGCTGTTGTGATTTCAGGCATTACAAAAATAAATTTAATTGAATTGAACTACACCTGTTTTTTTAATAGATTTTTAAATCAAATGTGAAAACTTTTTAACCTGAGCTGGCGCTTCATTATTTAACAGTGGTTACTTAAAGCTGGTAGCAAAGAATGTTGCTCACCATTGTGACATAAAACATGTACAAATACTTAGTTACTTGCCACCTCTGCTGCTAAAGCTGAGGACACACTACTCAACTTTTAGCCAGATTTTTTGTAAAATTTGAAGTGGTGCTGAGTCACTCTCAGTCATCTCTAGTTGACGTCCATCACAGTTGCTTCAGTCTCGTAGTGTGGACTAGTTACGACCGGACGCAAAGTGTAAGACGCGACTAGACTCCAGTCGCAGTCATTCAAATTATGAGCCTGATTCTGGCCGTGCTCCGGTGCAGCAGAAAGCCTCATAAAATCCAAGGGAAACTGTTTTGGTTTTGCCAGGGGTCACATGATGCTGTTTATCCAATGAAGTCATGAAACATGACAGACTCTCTATAATCCATAATGTGGACCCTCCTCAACATTCTAAATCTTTCACAACTGGAAAGTCGTGTAGTGTGTCCCCGGTTTAAGTGATAAACGACCGCAGAGGTAAATCCACATGGGGGGATCCAAACACCACTCACCTCGGCTAATATCAGAGCTCTGTTTGCTGGATCCGAGAGGTCCGCCCCGGTCTGCAGTTTCAGTTGTACCTTTGTCAATTTTTTCTTGAAAGCTGAAGGACATTAAGAACACATTATGAGTTAGACAGGACTTTTGACAAACAATTGAAGAGTAGGAATAATTCGGACCTTCTTTGACAAATGAACGGATATTTAATGGTACACTTTGCATCATGCCAGTCCTGCATCGAGGTCTCTACCACACAGTTCTCCGCACCATTGTTAGGCTCCCACAAGGCCCAGTTTTTGAATGTGCTGGTGCTGCCGTCAGACCACCTCCAGGGCTCTCTGTGCAGGCCGATCCACATGAGACTTACCCACTGCAGAGAGGCCACTGCAGTGTTCTCAGTCTCATCTTCGATCATGGCCAGGTCTGTGTAGTACTGTCTGCAGTAGCTCCGAGCATCCTCCCAGCTCATGAGGGTGTAGATGGGAAAGAACTGCTTAGAGCTGGAATCATCTGTACCTTTAAAAACAGACAAATGTTTGTTTGTTAGTGAGCTCTTATCAGACAATGCACCATTAATACTTTTAATTTTTCTCCCATTTTTCATGAGCTGAACTCAGAGGTGAACATTATTTCTATATGCACAAAAGACCAATTTCTTTCAAATATTGTTCACAAAGCTTTCTAAATGTGTTAGTGAGCACTTCTCCTTTGCCGAAATACATCCCACCTCACAGATGTTGCACATCAAGATGCTTATCAGACAGCACGAATATTGCATTAGTGTGCCTTAGGCTGGCTACAGTAAAAAGGACACTCTGAAATGTTCCGTTTTGCTTTATTAAGGAGGGTTATGAATTGAGTTCTAGGCAAGGCAAGGCAAGTTTATTTGTAGAGCACAATTCGTACACAAGGCAATTCAAAGTGCTTCACACAACAGGAAAAAAATGCATTAAAATCACAAAGACATGGCAGAAATCACAAAATATCATAGTTCAAGACATAAAAGAGAAGAGTGCAAAGAAAAGCATTTCAGTCATATGCACAGCCAAACAAAACAGTTTTTAGCTTAGATTTGAAACATTGCCAGAGTAGCGGCCTGTCTCACATCCTCTGGAAGACTGTTCCAGATTTTAGCTGCATAAAACTGAAACGCACATTCTCCATGTTTAGTCCTGACTCTGGGCACCAGCAGGAGGCCGGTCCCTGAGGTCCTCAGAGTCCGAGATGGTTCATATGGCACTAACATGTCCGAGATGTACTTTGGTGCTAGGCCATGGAGAGACTTGTATACAAGCAGAGCTGCTTTGAAGTCTATTCTCTGAGCCACAGGGAGCCAGTGCAGAGACCTGAGCACAGGACTAATGTGATCGTACTTCCTGGTTCTAGTCAGGACCCGAGCAGCAGCGTTCTGGATGTACTGCAGCTGTTTTACAGCTCGTTTGGAGAGGCCAGTGAGCAGGCCGTTACAGTAGTCTAATCTACTGGAGACAAACGCATGGATAAGTCTCTCCAAGTCTGGTTTAGACACTATACTTTTGATTTTGGCAATGTTTTTTAGATGGTAAAAAAGCTGCTGATGTGATTGATCTGACGTGGCTGTTAAAATTCAAATCTGAGTCCATTATTACCCCCAGATTTCTAACTTGATTTGTAGGTTTTAGAGCGAGACTCTGGAGTTTACTGCCAACACTTTCTCTTTGTTTCTGTGGGCCAAAGACGATGATTTCAGTGTTGTCTGGAGAAAGTTGTTTTGCATCCACACACTGATCTGTTGGATGCAGTGACAGAGTGAATCCACTGGTCCATATTCACCTGCCGTCAGTGAAACATAGATTTGAGTGTCGTCTGCATAATTGTGATAGGACACATTCTCGCTGCGTATCAACTGACCTAACGGCAGCATGTAGAGGTTGAACAGAAGGGGTCCCAGGATTGACCCTTGGGGCACCCCACAGGTCAGGGGGCATGTGGTCTGTGACACAGTTACCAATTTCGACAAAGAACTTCCTGTCTTCCAGATAGGACTTTAACCAGTTTAGCGCAGTGCCAGTGACGCCCACCCAGTCCTCTAGTCTCTGTAAGAGGGTCCCATGATCGACAGTGTCAAAAGCAGCACTCAGATCCAACAGAATTAAGACTGAGGCTTCTACACGTTTATCAATCTGGAAAGTCTCCCACCAAGACCATCGGGAAAAGGTGGAATGTCATGACGGATATTTGAAGCGTCACAACCGTAGAACAAGCCGAGGAATCACACTGTTAAATTCAGTCAGAGAAAAACACAACACATATTTTAAAAGTACGTCTGTTGGTGTTGCCATGTTTGTTTAGGTTTGGCCCAAACCACAATGTTATTGGTCCGCCACAAAGCTGCTCAAACCAAAGAGCAGGAGAGAGGCAACATGGAGTTTGTGAACTCACAAATATTATGAGACTTCATCTGACTAGCCAGGTTAAGGGTCTGGGGTGGGCTCAGAAAACCAGTCAATGGCTGTGTCTCAATTCCGGGTCTGCGTGCTCCGAAGGACCCAGGCGATGGAGGCTGGTCTTCCGAGTAGCCTCCGTGGACCGCAAAGGCCGTATCAAAATGGGACAGGCCCAGCCCAAGGAGCCGCTCTGTCACCTAGCAACTAAGACTTGCTGCTTATGCTAACGCCACGCAAATTAAGCACAGGGACGTATTAAAAGAGCACGCAGATTTTGAGCCCAAGAGATTTGAGTTTTTTTCACCCAAATCTTATGTCTAAAACTAAATATGATGTATTTAGTCTTGTAAAATATAATAATTACCAGTGTTCCTGTGATAACTGTCAAAATGATCCAGAAGTTTCAGCAAAAGTAATGAAATATGCAGTCTTAATTTCAGAATGGGATTTTATAAATGACAAGGAAATACGTGAAAAGGTAATATCTGCATTAAAGTGACTTTATAAAGAGAGAGATCTGTGTTTCTGGAGGAAATATATTTAATGATCAGAATAGAATTTGATATAATATATATATATATATATATATATATATATATATATATATATATATATATATATATTATATATACATTTATACATACAAGCGCTATTTTTGTCATGTTTGTCATGTCTCACTTATGGCAGTCAACATAAACCATAATTAAGACAAAACGTTTTTACTCTCAACCCAATTCCTTAGCTTAAGTGGTTGCTTTGATATTAATGTGTTACAGAAAACGCATTAAAATGATCTGCAATTTACAGTTAAAACCAACCTTCTGTTACAGTTTTGGGAGCATTATGCTCTTATTTTATGAAAACACTTGTGCGATATGTCACGTAGTATGCCCATGCCACCCCACTGGTCTGTTTAGCATCTTGATATGTCAACGTAGGCCTGCCCATGCCACCCCACTGGTCTGTTTAGCATCTCGATATGTCACATAGGCCTGCCCATGCCACCACACTGGTCTGTTTAGTATCTAGATATGTCACATAGGCCTGCCCATGCCACCCCACTGGTCTGTTTAGCATCTTGATATGTCATATTGGCCTGCCCATGCCACCCCACTGGTCTGTTTAGCATCTCGATATGTCACGTAGGCCTGCCCATGCCACCCCACTGGTCTGTTTAGCATCTTGATATGTCATATTGGCCTGCCCATGCCACCACACTGGTCTGTTTAGCATCTCGATATGTCACGTAGGCCTGCCCATGCCACCCCACTGGTCTGTTTAGCATCTCGATGTGTCACATAGGCCTGCTCATGCCACCACACTGGTCTGTTTAGACTCGATATGTCACATAGGCCTGCCCATGCCACCACACTGGTCGTTTAGCATCTCCATATGTCACATAGGCCTGCCCATGCCACCACACTGGTCTGTTTAGCATCTCGATATGTCACATAGGCCTGTCATGCACCACACTGGTCTGTTTAGCATCTCGATATGTCACATAGGCCTGCCCATGCCACCCCACTGGTCTGTTTAGCATCTCCATATGTCACATAGGCCTGCCCATGCCACCACACTGGTCTGTTTAGCATCTCGATATGTCACATAGGCCTGCCATGCCACCACACTGGTCTGTTTAGCATCTCGATATGTCACATAGGCCTGCCCATGCCACCACACTGGTCTGTTTAGCGATATGTCACATAGGCCTGCCCATGCCACCACACTGGTCTGTTTAGCATCTCGATATGTCACACATAGGCCTGCCCATGCCACCCCACTGGTCTGTTTAGCATCTCGATATTCACATAGCCCATCCACCACACTGGTCTGTTTAGACTCGATATGTCACATAGGCCTGCCCATGCCACCACACTGGTCTGTTTAGCATCGATATGTCACATAGGCCTCCCCATGCCACCCCATGTCTGTTTAGACTCGATATGTCTAGGTTGCCCATGCCACCCCACCTGATCTCGATATGTCACATAGGCCTGCCATGCCACCACACTGGTCTGTTTGCATCTCGATAGTCACATAGGCCGCCATGCCACCCATGACTCATGTCATAGGTCTGCCCATGCCACCACACTGGTCTGTTTAGCATCTCCATATGTCACACCTGTAATCTGGTGCGGATATTCTCTGCAAAGGTTCTCTGACACAGAAGAAATTGGAATTTTGTGTATTTAGAAAAAGTTTTGTCATTGAATTCAGCTCATGAAAAATAGTAGCAAAATTGCTGTCCAGTGGTTGAGTGGCTAAGGCGGCAGCACATATGCCGGGCTCCATTTTCAGCCGGCCGCAGTGTTGTGAGTTTGAATCCCGGCTCCAACAGTTTACTGCATGTCTTCCCTTCTCTCTCATCCCCTTTTCACACTCAACTGTTCTGTCTAATAAAGCCTGTGGGTCATCATTATCTTTGTTGCTGTTGGCAGTACTATTATCATTGTTATTATTTATATCACTGTTGCCATATCATTACTATCACTATCATTATCACAACTGTTGTCCTGAAAATACCAACACCCCCCATCATGTCTTGTGTTTTTAATGCACCACAGTGTAGTAAGTATTTACATACACTGAAACACACAGGCTGGCAGGACCGACTAGACGTGGCTCCTTAGGACAGCATCTCTGTCCTAAGGAGACCTTTTAGTTGACCTTTAGATGTCCTCCTTTTTTAATAAAAAAAATTAAATGACAATGTGTAGTGATATAATGATTGCTATTTAACAATATGACTACATGTACAACAATATATGGTGACAATGTGATAATGGTAATAATAATACAACACAGATTTACTCTCTTTGAATGCATACACATGTGTGTGTGTGTGTGTGTGTGCGTACACACACGCACACACACACACACACACACAGACACACACACACACACACACACACAGCCATATACTCACACAATCTCTCCACTCTGAAGTTTCCTGACTGTTGCCCCTCTATTCCTCCTTCTGTCTGCTGCTGTTTTTGTTCTTGGTGTTGTTATCACTATTGTTACTGTTTTGTATTTGTAAATAAAGGAATTTTAAAAAAATAAGTAAAATAAATAAATAATATAGCCTAAGGGCCAAAAAAAAAAATCATTTAAAAAGATAATCTACCACATACATTGACCCATTATTTAATATTTAGTTAAAATGATCTCTTTCTAAGTGACATCTGCTGCCTATGTCCTATCTGGCACAAAAACTTCACCAATTCTGTGCAACTGGAAAAACTGTGCAAAAATTTAAGCAAAATCTTATCAAAATATCATTATGCTAACTATAGTGAAATGTATAGTCTAACCTAAAGCCGAATGGACAATAATTTAAGTTGATACTTTTCTCGATGCGCATTAGCGTTAAAGGTCTCGTCTTTTTCTACATGTGGACTTGAGCCTGCTGCGCCTAAATACTTATGAAGCAGAGGGCCTGACAGCGTCATCCTTTGGCTCTGTATTTGGTGGCTCCTGATCACAGTGTAACAGTCACACGCCGCATTAAGCTTCATGTATTTTGTCTTGTAGGTCTATTACTTTTGACGTTTTTTCATAGAAACTTTTGATTGTTATGGGATTTTACAGTTTTCATCGTGCAAATAGTAATAGTTCATATTTTGCTCAGCCCAGGCATGTCCTAACTATGGCCCGGGGGCCAAATGCGGCCCTCAGTCCAATTTTTTTTGGCCCTCCAGCTTCCTGCTAAGTTGGTCCAAACCACAAAAGTTTCACTTTTTACTGTAAAATTGGAGAAATTATAGCATTTACATATTATACCAACCTAATATTAATGTTCCAAGTCTTATTACAGGTGTGGAGGTCAGCGAAACTTCAAATGATTCACTTCATTGTCTGGCTTAGCTCAACCTATCCCAACCAGTCATTTATTCATACTTAGGGAAATACACTGACCTTTGAAGCATACAAAGTGTAACTGACTGTCACAGGGATAGTCGAACCACTCTCCTCCTTGAATGTACACACACGTCTCATGAGAACCGTAATTGTTGGGGTCTCCAGCATTCCACTTCATGTACCGACTGGGGCTGGGGGCTCCAGTGGCCGACCATCTCCAGGAGTTGGAGTCGTTGGTCATAAATCCTTCCCATGAAGCGGGATTATCGAACAGTCCAATCCAGGCAAAGGAGTAACTTTTAGGTCTGGTCAGTTTGCCAATGTCGTCCATGTTCCTGAATGTAGCCAGGTCAGTGTAGTGCTCTCTGCAGTACTGTCGAGCTGCATTCCATGTCATTGCCAAGTCAATAAAGTAGTACTCATATACGACGGTGTGGAAGCTCTGAACCACACCTGCTCCTGTGAACAAAATAAAACATAATAATGACACAATGATAACAGTTGAGAAGTTTGATGTTTAACGCTCACAAAGACAAGAAAATCTGGTTTACCGTAAAGCAGAAATATGAAAAGCACTTTTTGATCCATGTCCAAAACCAATCTGTTATCTGTCAATCTATAAACACATAAACAATGCTGTCAAGTTTTTAGTTGTTGCTCCGAATAATGAGACATACATTCTCAAACTACACACTTTTATCTACTTACAATGAAAAAATTAAGTTACTTACAAAGGTTGTAAGAAGTTGAGTTCTTCTAAAATTTATTGAAACGCATCTTATAAAAAAGCAGTGTCCACTTGGTCGCTCACTACGTGACTCTTAATGCTTACGTGATCTTTTGTCCTATCTGAGTCTTATTCAAATGTCAGTTTGAATAAGAACATGTCGTCCTTTTTCAGTCAAGGACCATATAGCCTCAAATGGAAATACAAAGTTTTATCCGTACGGCTTCACACCAAACTGAAACCATGGTTTTTGACGGACAAACTGTGACTAGCAAAATATTTGCCAATACAGATATTTAGATTTTAAGGCCCAGTCTTAAGTCTGGTTTATCATAATAACAAAATACTCAGAAACCCCTTATGAATAGAAGTAACGGAGAGCGTCTGGTGGCCGGGTCTTTCCCCACGTGCCCGACCGGGCCCAGCCCGAATGAGTGACGTGGGGCCGTCCCCCCGTGGACCCACCACCTGCGAGAGGATTCATAAGGGGCCTGGTGCAGAGAGATCTGGGCGGCAGTCGACGGCAGGGGTCTCGACAAACAGATTTCCAGACACAGAAACTGACTCTGGGGACATGGAACGTCACCTCACTGGGGGAGAAAGAGCCTGAGCTTGTGCTGGACGTTGAGTGGTACCGACTAGATATAGTCGGCCTCACCTCCACGCACAGTTTGGCCCTGGAACCCATCTCCTCGAGAAGTAGGATGCCCCACTTGACTGAGGGGTGAGGCGGCCGGCTGGTGTGAACTTGCTTATAGACCCTCAGCCGCCACGTGTTGGAGTTCACCCTGGTGAACTAGAGGATCACCAGGTGCAGGCCCAAGCGCAATGTGAGGGTCTGTTGAGAACGTCTTGCGGAGCCCTTTTTCAGCAGGGTCTTCAACTCACAGCTTCAGGAGAGCTTCTCCCAGATCCAAGGGAAGGCTGGGGAGATTGAGTCCGAGTGGACCATGTTCTGAACCTCCATTGTCAATCCGGCTGCTCAAAGCTCAGGTCTCAGGTGCCTGTCGCGTTGGCAACCCCAGAACCAGGTGGGGGATACCAGAAGTATGGGATTCTTTCAGGCTGAAGAAGGAGGCCTATCAGAGATCAAATATAATCCAAAGTAAACTCAAGCCCTTAGAGACCAATCACACCAATTAGAGAGTTACACCACAGAAAGTTCTTTTAAATACCACTCCCTGATAAAACAGATTAAAGCATGGGCGTGCTAAAGTCATGAATGACATATGAATAATGCCTGAATGATATGATACAGTGTCAAAGACACTATGAGTCTGAGCCAAGCAGCACGTAAACACACACAGTTACGTTTAGTTCTGTAGACCCCACATTTAAATAGCATGTTTATTGTAATACAATATGATTATAGATAATGGGAATATTCAATTTAGGAATCACCTGTATTAGCTAAGTGTGTCTAATTTAAATATCATTCCTCCTTTTATAAATATCATATCATTCAGCTGTGTTTGCTTCGAGGCGTCCGCCCCAGTCTGCAGTTTCAGTTGTTCCTCAGTAAATCTATTGTTGAAAGCTGCAGGACATTAAGACACATGATGAGACACGACTTTTGACAAACAACTGCAGGGATTGGGAACAATTATTAAGAGTAGGAATAATTAGGACATTTTTGGCAAATTAACGGCTGAATACTGGCTCATACTCCATTGTTGGTCTCTGCCACACAGTTCTCCACACCACTGTCAGACCACCTCCAGGGCTCTCTGTACAGGCCGATCCACATGAGACTGTCCCACTGCAGAGAGGCCACTGCAGTGTTCTCAGTCTCATCTTCGATCATGGCCAGGTCTGTGTAGTGCTGTCTGCAGTAGCTCCGAGCACCCTCCCAGCTCATGGGGGTGTAGATGGGAAAGAACTGCGTGTTTTTGATACTCGTTAGAAAAATCCTCCCTCTTCTAACTAGTGTGAATGAAGGCAAAGGTATGTTTTTCCAGGTATGTTTTGATGAAGGAACAATGTTAGAACAGGGTTTAAAGCTCAAAAAAAGTCAATTTAGCATCCTGAGTTCTTTAAATTCAGTTGGCGTGCCATATTTACCCTTCAGCTGGGTAAATCTTCATTGTGATCAGGATATCAATGGCTTTGTTTGCGTCTGAACTCAATCGCCAAGAAAAAAAGAAACATAATTAACGTGCAAAGCTTTAACATCTCCACTTAATGCAATCCTAATCTGGATTGTGTTGTTAAAGCTTGTTGTTTCCATCCAGATGTTGCTGCTTTGCATGTATTTTTTGATAGCATGGAATTAAACATGTCTATAATTTCGTATAATAATATGTTTGAATTGCTCAAAAATACCTTTTCACCTCTCCACAGATCTGACCTGTAACTTGGCCAACTCTTGTTTATTTTTTGGGCTAATTGATTTTTTTATACATTTTGTTTGCTTACAACAAAGATTATAATGGTTTTTTTTGTTATCACTGTTCATTTTATTTGATTAGATACCGATCACATTGCCATCTATAATGAATGTAATCAATGTATTCTCTGCTGCCTCTCGTTTAACAGCCAGCAACCAAACTACAGTTCTGCGCTGAGTTCTGGTCTCACCTTCACATCGTTCCAGACATGATCGGCCAGGTCAACAGCACAGAGCTCAATTGTGTTGTCATTGTTTGGTTGTTTTTTCGGGCCCTGTTTGTGATAGTGCTGCTCCTGCTCCCGGGCTGACCACACCCCGGCGTTCAGCCCCAATGAAAGCTTTATTACTATCACCTCCCATAAGCTGGTCCACTGCAGCGTTCTCATCTTCAGCCTCGATCATGGACAGGTCTTTGTCGTGCCGTCTGCAGTGTTCGGCAGTGTTCCACAGCGTCCTCCAGCTCATCGCCAGCTCAACGAGAGTAAATGTGTTTGTGCCACTGACTTCACTTTTTTAGTCAAACGCAGTAATTCAAATGAGGTGTTGTGTGTGTCATGCTGTCTATGGAGCAGAAATATAGTTCATAAAAGAATAATTCTTTTTTTAACTAGGCTTTTTCAGTTTTACAGTGAAGATGTTGCCCTCTGCTGGCAAAAGTGGGGAATGAAGTAGTGGAAAGTATTGAAAATGTGTACTTCAGTATAAATACAGTTACAGGGCTAAAACAAATACTATTACCAGTAGAAGTACTACTGCCAAACTTGCAGGTGTCAAAACGTCTAAGTTTAACTAGATTTTTGTATAATTTTAGCTCAATCTTTTATACAAAACTTCATTATGTAACTAAGTACAATTACATGGCTCTAGAGACTGGAGGTGGGCAATATATCAAAATGTTGATAATATAGTGAATGTTGTTTTGACGTTAGTTGTAGTAGTAATAACAGGAACAAATAGAGCTGATAAAAAACAAAAGGTGAAAAAAGTTTTGTTTTAAATGTTCAAATAAAAGGTAGGAGTTTATTTCTGCACATTGTGATTCATTTTACAGACATTTCACATTTATCTGATAGTTTAACCTCACCTAATACATTTAAAGACATGTTTTATGTTCTAAGACATTGACATAATATAGATTGAATATCGTTATCGGGATAATCCTAAAATTAAGATATTCACTTTTTGTCAATATTGCCCATCCCGAACTGACTCTAAGCTAATGATCAATATCAAAAGGTTACAATCTTATTAAAGTTGGCATTACCAATGAAGCAAACTAAATGTGTGCCGATCATGAACACACAGAGGGCGTCCCCCAACAGATCCTCAGGTTTGGTTCGTCTCCACTTCTGGAAGAGGCTGGCACTGGAGGTCCCTGTGACCATCTCCAGTTAGCCTCAGTGTTCATGACCTTCTGTCAGGAGGCGGGGTCCTTCGACAGTCCGGTCCAGGCTGGTCCGGTGTAGGAACTCGGTCTGGTCAGCCTGTGTCCATCCATGCCTCGGACAGTTAGAATGTTGTGAGAAGAAACAGTTTACATCCCATACAGAAATAAAAGTAAAAGTGCTTTATTTGTCATCATATACATAAGCTTATTTATATATATGTATTTTTAAACAAGATCAAATATTGGAACCAAACTTAATCTCCAATGTCAAGAAAAACAAATATAATCCCGAAATAATCACTTGATAAAGTGATAACATTTAAGAAATCTCTGACTAGACTAGACTAAAATAATGTCCGACATGTCATTTAGTGGAGAGCGCATGAATCATTTTCTGGGTTGAATTTGAGGGCTCAGGGTCCACTTCATCCTGAAGTCAGTGAGGCCCCTCTTCGCAAACTCCTCAGACAACTGTGAAAAGAGGAAAATGGAAACAAAATAACAAGTTACTAGTGAGCAAATATTTGTAAAAAAAAATACTATATTGCATTTGTTAGGAGCATCAAATGACCAAAACAGTGCAGTTCAGCCGATAAAGGCAAAGCACCTGATTTTTATATGGAAAACAGAATTAGTGAACATAGTGATCACCATGACACGTTGTTTGTGTCTACCTGCTATAAAGAGGCCTAACCAAACGTTTCAGTTTAGCCTCATCCTATGCAGACCATGCAGATCCCTGAGCTGTTGTCAAAATTAGGACCTGGACTGGAGACATGTGAGTATTAGCCTAATGAAGTTGTGTGTGAGTCCTCTAGTGTTTACTTTACCTAGGTATGTATATTATTGCCATCAGCCAAAAAGAAACAAAAACAGAAGTTTAATGATCTGCCGGACAAACTAAAACTGCTGAAGGTTGAACACGCCAAACATAAGCATTGTATTAGCGCCTTAACGACCTTGATTTCCTTTAAACAGGCAAATTCAATTATGTAAGAGATCACTTGGGTGGGAGGAGGGAGGGGGATTTACTGGGGCAAATGAAAGTTAGTGGGGGATATCGAGCTAGTCAATTTGTCTTAAAAAAAAAGCTCATTACCAAACAAAACTATTTGGCGTAGCGTTGACGCACAGAAGCTGACAGGGAGAATAATGTCATTTTAACCAAACAAGACCAAATACAATCTTAGTGAGTTTTTCTACAAAAATCCTTTCACCAAAATAGGGGGTGTTTACTTGTTTCACTTCCTGGAGGAGGGGCTGAAACAGGGAAGCGTTGTGTCATCTTGGTTGCTTCCGCGTCATCCTGGTGAGAAGCCCCCCGTTCGCCTGCTCATCGAAGTGAAAGGATAGAGACCGTTCTCTAGCTAAAGACTGCGGGAATCGATCAAAAAAAACACTTTGGGCACACATACGAGGTACCGATAGCACTGTAAGAAGGTTACAAACGCTAATGAGCCAAACAAGAGTCACCCGAAAGCTAATAACACGAGGAAATGTGATGAAGCGTATGTGGCACTTGGCTTCACTGTGACTAAGGTGGGAGAAAGACCGGTGTGTCTACTGTGTCTTAAAATGTTGGCAGCCGACAGCATCGATATACATCTTTGTTTTTTTCTGTTTTCTTTAATGTTAATAAGGATACAATGTTATAAAGAGTTGTACTTATAACAATTTTATAGCCAAATGATACTGCAGTGGGAATTCTATGTCTGGGTCAGGTTCGGACACTGGGCTACACTGGGACGGGTTGGATGATTTGAGACGAAACACCACTCACCTGAGCTAATATCAGAGCTCTGTTTGCTGGATCCGAGAGGTCCGCCCCGGTCTGCAGTTTCAGATGTACCGCGGTGAATCTTTTCTTGAAAGCTGCAGCACATTAAGAACACATGATTTGATAGACACGACTTTTGACAAACGATTGGTGGGAATAATTATTAGGAGTAGGGCTAATTCTGACCTTTCTGACAAATGAACGGAAAAGTAAAGGTACACTCTACATCGTGCCAGTCGTGCGCCGCGGTCTCTGCCACACAGTTCTCCGCACCACCGTTAGGCTGCCACAAGTCCCAGTTTGTGAACGTGCTGGTGCTGCCGTCAGACCACCTCCAGGGCTCTCTGTACAGGCCGATCCACACAGGACTGTCCCACTGCAGAGAGGCCACTGCAGTGTTCTCAGTCTCATCTTCGATCATGGCCAGGTCTGTGTAGTGCTGTCTGCAGTAGCTCCGAGCACCCTCCCAGCTCATGAGGGTGTAGATGGGAAAGAACTGCTTAGAGCTGGAATCATTTGTACCTTTAAGACAGAAAAATGTTTGTGGTCAGATGATTTTGTTAAGATCCGACAAATAATCATCACAGAATCACATTGGCCCCACAGACATGAGAAGTGCCACTCCTGGAACTCAAGTCGATTCGACCTGAGTCAAACGGGGTTATAAATCCTCTAGTGTGCAGATGACTTAAGACCAGTTGGAAAAAAAACTCACAAGAATTCAGCTCTGAAATCTAGCTACCGATAACCCAGCACCTGCAGCCAATCATTAGTGCAGCCGTTAGCAGTTAGCGCTCATGGACTTAACAAGTTCAGTCATGTCCTGAAATCCCGGGCTGAATCTAGCTCCACCTCTTGCTAAAGCCTCAAGCCGTTCCATGAAAAAAATAAGCTAGGGTCTATTCTAACCAGATTGACCAATCAAATCGATGCATCTGTGGATGTGGTCTGGCAGGGAGTGGAGACGAGTCAAGCAGGAGCGGGAGACAGTGTTGAGGGAGCGTACAACTCAGACACAAACCAGTGTCTGCCTGCTTGTCTTCTAAAGTGTTTTTAGACGTGATTTCTATCATTTTACATGGACTCACTTTGGACTGGGCTCGAGGCTGGCACGGTAAATTTAGCACTAAAGTTTTTGTGTGTGTCCCGTTTGTGTGCCGTTGCTTTGTGCGTGTTATAAAGTAGACAGATTTGTGCTTTTATAGAACTTATTTGCAATTAAAATCTGCATCCTTGTGTAAAATAAGACAACCGGAAAGAGGATTACAACGGATAGCGGCGCTCACGGCACCTTCCGGAATAAGGTAAATACCTGGGTGCTTGTTACTATAGCAACTCAGTAACAACTCTGGCTTGCCATATTGGTGGAACAGAACTGAGGCTTTGGAGAGCCTGGATTGCCCAAATAAACCAGGCTTTGGCTGGACCTCACTTCATGGAATAGCCATGTTGTATGTCCATATAAGCAAAGAATAAGTCTAAATAACTTGTATTTTCTTTTTTAAACCAGCAAGAGCACAGGCTACACACCAAATAGTGCAAATAGTTTGAGAACCACTGAAATACATAACGTATAGAATTTGCCTAATCACATGCCCAACGTTTCCCAACCAAATATTTATTCAGTTTCAAATAAACTCACCTTTGAAGCATGCGAAGTATTCATGATTACTAGAGGGAATGTCTCTCCACGTCCCTCCATAGATGACCACACCTGCCTTTTGAGCGCCGCCATAGTTAGGCTCTCCAGCATTCCACTTCATGTACCGACTGGGGCTGGGGGCTCCAGTGGCCGACCATCTCCAGGAGTTGGAGTCGTTGGTCATAAATCCTTTCCATGAAGCGGGGTCATCGAACAGTCCAATCCAGGCAAAGGAGTAAGTACTAGGTCTGGTCACGCTGCCAATTTCATCCATGTTCCTGAATGTAGCCAGGTCAGTGTAGTGCTCTCTGCAGTACTGTCGAGCTGCATTCCATGTCACTGCGGAGTTAATAAAGTAGTACTCATATACGACTGTGTGGAAGCTCTGAACCACACCTGCTCCTGGGAACAAGTTTAATAATAACATATTAGTAACAGTTTGTGTTTGGGTTGCAAAGTGTGATGTTTAAAGCTCCTTTATCATGCATTGCCAGTCTACATTTTTATTGTTTTTGCATAGGCTCAGCACCTACTTTTCTATTTCTACACTTATTTTAAACTATAGGACCCCTAGAATATTCTCATATGAACACAACCTACACTGCATGAATAAAAATACATATTTATAAATGAATATATGTACAAAAAAATACATAATTTAAATTAACAATATTAGACAAGGAAATCTGGCTCACCATAAAGCAGAAAAATTAAAAAAGCTTTTTGATCCATGTCAAAAAACAATAGGCCAAAGCTATCTTTACTTACAAAAGTGAGTTCTCCTAAAATGTAAAAAAGCAGTGTCTACTTTGTCTGTCAGTGTCTGACTCTCACACCTTACATGATCTTTTGTCGTGTCGGATCATTCAAATGTCAGTTTGAATAGTAAAATGTTGGCTTTTAGTCAAGCAACAACACGCATGCCAGGCTCCATGTGCAGCCAGTCGCAGGATGTTTGAATCTGGCTTTGAGGATTTCCTGTATGTCCTTCCCTCTCTAATCCCCATGTAATGCTGTCTCTTCCAATAAGAAAGAAAGAAAAGAAAACGCTGACCTTTTCTATTTAAGAACCATATGGCTGTAAAGACATTGTCTGGGGTCTCATTCATAAAACACTATGTAGGACTCTGAAATTAATTCTTCAAACTGGCTCCTTCTCTCTTCTCTGTGCACAAATCTCAAGTTTATTTATAAAGCACATTTAAAAACAACCACAATGTTCTGTACAAAGGCAATTCAAAATGCCATAAAATATACAAGGCAAGTTAAAATAATGCTATAAAATGTTCTTCTCAGCTTGTGTTAGAAGCCAGTGCAAAACAAAGACTTTTTTCAACCATTTAAAAAATAATCAGAGACTGGGCTGTTTTAATGCCCAGAGCAAGACTATTCCAGAGTCTGGGACCTACTACTGCAAAAACTCGGTCCCCGACTTCCGGTATGACGACGTTCATTCCACCGCTGACAAAGTTTTTCTTGAGAAATACAGTTTTACCCACAAAATCCCAAGAAACGAGGAGCAAGAGATCAGCAAACGCGGCGGACACAAGCCTGGTGGCACCACGGGAACAAAACAAACTAAGCTGACGGACCACGGCTTCGGTCCAAAACCAGCCCACCTCACAAGCTAACGAGGCTAACATGGCTAGAAGGCCCGACGCAGCTGCTGACAGCCGCCCGCTCTCCACTGATAAACAAAGCTCCATCCCCAAAGTGGGGTCTCCAAGCTCGCACTTTCCCGAAGGTGGAGGGGAGATCACCGTACACAGACTGGCCATTATGATGCATGAAATTCAAAGTGAAATGCAGCGTGACATGGCTCCATTGAGGGCAGAAATGAGAACAGCCCGATTTGACCAAATCGAATCATGAAGGAGGTAAAAGAGACCGGAGTGGATGGAGCATGAATGGATGAAGCTGAGCAGCATATTTCAGACAATGCGGATGAGCTGCTGACTGTGAGGGGCGAGATGGAGGCGCTGCAGGCCAAGGTGATGACTCTGCAGACATTGAAAAATAATATGAAAAATAAGATCCTGGATTTGGAGTCCAGATCACGTAGACCCAATCTTAGACTTTTAGGGGTCCCAGAAGGAGAGGAGGGAGATGATACTGAAAGTCATCCCAGAGCTCCTTGCAGGGTCTGGAGTTGAAGTCCCCTAATCACAATAGAAAGAACCCATCGCCTGGGCAAACCAAGACCAGCTTCTGATAAACCATGAGGTCTGATAATGGGGTTTCTTAACAATCGTATGAAGGTATGAACACTTATGAACGTGGCAAGGCAAGGCAAGGCAAGGCAAGGCAAGTTTATTTGTAGAGCACAATTCGTACACAAGGCAATTCAAAGTGCTTCACACAACAGGAAAAAATGCATTAAAATCACAAAGACATGGGCAGAAATCACAATCTTAGTTCAAGACATAAAAGAGAAGAGTGCAAAGAAAAGCATTTCAGTCATATGCACAGCCAAACAAAAACAGTTTTAGTTTAGATTTGAACATTGCCAGAGTAGCGGCCTGTCTCACATCCTCAGGAAGACTGTTCCAGATTTTAGCTGCATAAAACTGAAATGCAGATTCCCCATGTTTAGTCCTGACTCTGGGCACCAGCAGGAGGCCGGTCCCTGAGGTCCTCAGAGTCCGAGATGGTTCATATGGCACTAACATGTCCGAGATGTACTTTGGTGCTAGGCCATGGAGAGACTTGTATACAAGCAGAGCTGCTTTGAAGTCTATTCTCTGACTTGTCATGAAGGATGCCTTTGTACCTTCAGTAAATATAACTGGTGTCTAGTTACATTCATTCACAGGAGTGGATTTGTGGGAGCAATGCAAAATGCATGTAGAGGCCGGCCGGGAACTTTCGGGGCCCCTTCATTAGGAATGGACTTCCTCAACTTTTTGATCATTTACATGATCAGGGTTTGGGTTTGGTGCATGTTTTCAGCATGAACCCTTTTGTTTTCTATGTTATTGTTTCATTTGTTTTCTGTTTTTGTAGTTCTTGTGTTTATTTGTTGTGTTCGACCAGAGAGTTTAAAGCCACTCAAAAATGATTAATGGCAAAATCAATACAATCAATCCAATGGCATCGGAAGTTTTACAAGTAGCCATCTTTAATGTTAACGGCATATTGAACCCAATTAATCGATTCAAAAATGTTAAACAAAATGAGAAAAGAAAGAACAGACATTATATATTTACAAGAGACCCATTTGAACGACATTGAACATCAACAAACAAACCTGGACCTGGTTGTAAACCACTCTGAGGGAACCCAAGTCTGTGGCGGCGGTTGGAATTTTCGCATTCAACCCCACATTAGACGTGTCGAACTTGAGAGGCACTGGAGGAACAATGGGTGGGGAGTTCTGTAAATGAATGAAGTATATAGGACTGATTGACATCTACAGGGAGATGAACCCCAGTGCACGCACGTATACACATTTTTTGCCAGAGGACCAGAGTAAAGAAATTAACATCTGAAATATCAGTGTTGGATCTACAGGGTGCAATTAAGAGATTGAAGAGCGGTGGCTCTCCGGGGAGTGACCTCAGAATTGTGTAAAGGTCTAAAGGACAGACTTACTCCTCTACTTTCAATGTTTAACTGGGCACTTAAAAAATATGTTGTGATTGTTTTTGTATTTATGTTTAGTAGATGTCTGATTGTGTTTTTGTTTTTAATTTATACTCTTTAGTATTTCTGTTTTGTTTCTGTTTATGTTTTTATGAAAAAAATGAAAAAAATAAAAATAAGAGTTGGTGGTGGTGGTGCAGAATTCTGTACTATTGACTTTCCTCTAAACTAAACAATGCAGTGATGTGATTGGCTGATGGGCGTTTTGTGCAAAACCTTTACGTTCCTGCTGTTGCATTAAAACTCATCAGTTACCTCTGCGCTTTTATTGGGATAGACACCAGTCACCTAGGACCCCTAATGGGAACAAGCGGTAGAAAAAACTAATTTTAATTTAATTTAATCTGGAACCTGGTTGTTGTAATTTTTTTTTTTTTTTTGCTTATTTAAAAAAAAAAAAAAGTATTTAGAAAAACATAAACGACTGACTTGTAGCATAGGTTTATAGTTATTACGTAGTAAGTAAAAGAAGTAATAAATAAACCTCCTGTATAACCAAGGTGTTTGTTGTCTAAAAACTCTACTCTCAAAAGAATGTAATCAGGGAGAATTTTCAAGAAGGTTAAGGTAAATCAAAACGTTTTTCCAATATTCTATATGTTTTATATACTGATGGATCACCCAACGATACTTGTGTGTTGACAGTTACCTCCACAAGCCACTGGTAATGGAGGCACTGCTGCAAAGCTATATTATGGACCATTTTTTGGTTGGCTGCATAATGCAAGTGTGTAATTATTGGGTTATTTTTAATCAAGCACCATTGGATCTTACTGTTCATCAAGATCCAAACTGTTTTTGTGCTGGATCCAGTGCGTGGTGCAGAGGAGAAAAGGTCCTCAGACATTGCGGTACTTCAAATCACAGGATACTTGTCAATGAGAAACAAAAATATTAAAAAAAAAACAGAGTCAGCAGGATGGAAGCAACTGTTGGGTAATTGTTGTCTTGATGGCCAAGGAAATAACGCGGAGCATTTCCTTATCTCCTTGTGATGGTGTTTGACACTACAACAAAATGCATGAGAGGCAAAACATGGCGAGAACAGTCTGGCAGGCCTTTGTTTTTTGACAAGGACGGGCATTGTGCAATGTGTGGGAGTCATAACTGGTTTCACCAAAGGAAAAAGACCTCATGCAGAAGAACATAAATTGGATCATGCGCTCATCATGTGCTCATCATGTGAATGATGAACCTCTACATGCTGCCCGTTAGGTCAGTTGATACGCAGTGAGAATGTGTCCTATCACAATTACGCAGACGACACTCAGATCTATGTTTCACTGACGGCAAGGTGAATATGGACCAGTGGATTCACTCTGTCACTGCATCCAACAGATCAGTGTGTGGATGCAAAACAAACTTTCTCCAGCTGAACTCAGACAAGACTGAAATCATCATCTTTGGCCCACAGAAACAAAGAGAAAGTGTTAACAGTCACCTCCAGAGTCTCGCTCTAAAACCACAAATCAAGTTAGAAATCTGGGGTAATAATGGACTCAGACTTGAATTTTAACGGCCACGTCAGATCAATAACATCAGCAGCTTTTACCATCTAAAAAACATTGCCAAAATCAAAAGTATAGTGTCTAAACCAGACTTGGAGAGACTTATCCATGCGTTTGTCTCTAGTAGATTAGACTACTGTAACAGCCTGCTCACTGGCCTCTCCAAACGAGCTGTAAAACAGCAGCAGTACATTCAGAACGCTGCTGCTCAGGTCCTGACTAGAACCAGGAAGTACGATCACATTAGTCCTGTGCTCAGGTCTCTGCACTGGCTCCCTGTGGCTCAGAGAATAGACTTCAAAGCAGCTCTGCTTGTATACAAGTCTCTCCATGGCCTAGCACCAAAGTACATCTCGGACATGTTAGTGCCATATGAACCATCTCGGACTCTGGAGGACCTCCAGGGACCGGCCTCCTGCTCGTGCCCAGAGTCAGGACTAAACATGGGGAATGTGCGTTTCAGTTTTATGCAGCTAAAATCTGGAACAGTCTTCCAGAGGATGTGAGACAGGCCGCTACTCTGGCATTGTTCAAATCTAAGATAAAAACTGTTTTGTTTGGCTGTGCATATGACTGAAATGCTTTTCTTTGCACTCTTCTCTTTCTCGTCTTGAACTATTTGACGGATAGCCTGAAAATGGCACTTTTAAATTAAGATTTTGTGATTTCTGTCATGTCTTTCTGATTTTAATGCATTTTTTTCCTGTTGTGTGAAGGACTTTGAATTGCCTTGTGTACGAATTGTGCTCTACAAATAAACTTGCCTTGCCTTGAATGGCGGTGCCACATAAACTGCCTTGGCATGGAAATTAAAGAATATGACATCCTGAAAAGATCCTCACAAGAGTGGTTTTGCAACATTTGCAAAAGCCAGTTGCAAATACCTACAGTCAAATGAATACGATGCTGATATTGAGGACCACTGAGGACATGTCTGCAGTGGGTGTTCTCACACAGTTAAGAATTTTGTTGAATAAAGGTTTCTCCTGTAAACATACAAAACAAAAACAAAACGTGGAACATTTCCAGGGGCATGAATACGTTTGCCAGCCACTGTAAAAAGTGAGGTCGCTTCCTGGGGGAGCATACACATTTATTAAAGCATACACACTTCCATTAAAGGTTCTTTAAATCAATACAACTACTCACAAGTAGCAGAAGTTCTTAAACAGTCTATGGTTCATGTTTCTCACTGGCTCAATCAGTCCCAGTTACAGCTCAATGCCAACAAAACAGTAGCAATGCTCCAGAAGCCCCAATGTGCAACCTGCGTTTGTGTCAGGGCAAAGGCTTCAGGTTGTACCTGAATTCAAATACTTTGGAGTCCAGATGGTCACTAAATTAACATTCAAAACACAAGTCAAGAAAGTCTGCAAGAAAATAAAAGTCCACTTTTCTATCTACCGTTTCAGTAGACCGCAGCTATCACTCAAAGCCACCACAGTTTACATTCATGACATGATCCTCTCCCATATTCAATTCTGTCTAACAACCTGGTCACACACAAACATCACCACCATCAAGTTGATTTAATCCATGAATACAAAAGAACAATAAAAACACAGGAAACCAATTCATCATCATCACAGTACAATATTAAAGAAGCTCAAGCTCCTGAACGGGGACAACATTATTAAATTCACAAATCCATCTTCTCATTCAAGTCATTAATGGTCTGTCTTCACCTCCACTTACACAATTTGGTTCCATAAGATCGTCACGCAACAATGAAATCCCCCTAGTGACCGCCACATGTAAATGTGTTCAAATGGCTGTGAACCAATACTATTGATGCACTGTTCACTTTCTGCACTATTTCCGACCATCTGTGCATTTTTGTGTAAATATCTGTGTACGTACTGAGACCAAGTTTATATTTTTCTTAATTTATGCATGCAATATTTGACCCTATAAACATTGCTATTATTATTCGTATTTTATTATTAATTGTTTTATGTTGCACCTTAACGCCGAGACAAATTCCTGTTTGTGTTCAATGACAATGGCAATAAACCTTTTCATAACCTTGTAGCAAAATCAGGTGAATATACATAAAAGTTCATTCATGCAGACTGTCCCAGCAAAATAAATGAATACTAAGGCGAAACTCACACCATTTTCTTTTTCAAATTCATCTTCTCAAACATTGGAGACGCCTACAACCCAGACACAGGTGACTGAGCTCCCTTTGTCTCTTTGCTCTTCTAAATGTTAACACTACAGTATGTTCCATATTCTTCAGGGTTCTTCTCTGCCCCAGTGAGAGGAGTCTACCGCTTTGAGTTTCCCATCGGCGCAGATGGACATCATCCAATGGGTTCAATAGCTGTGTTACTGAAGAATCAACAACATATTTCAACAAATGGACCTGGCACCTCAGCAAATGGAGCCACTTTGCTTTTAGAGACTGGAGATGTTATGTCTCTGCTCCTATGGTGAGGTAAAAGGTACAGTCATGTCCGTCACATGCAGTTACAATACTTAAGTGGGCAGCAAAGGATTCCGTGATTGGCTGCTCTTATGGCCGACGGGCTGGCACACAGCAGTGTTTAAAATGTCTACGTTCAGTGAACCACACGCGCACCCAGACAGTTTGAACAAGATGAAGTTATTGTCCTCAAGGGATAATTTGTTGTGGGCCACAGCGTTGTACTTTCCTTTGTCAAAGTTATTTTTATTACTATACAGAGTGCAATGAGGAAACACAGACATCGTAAACAACTTATCTCTTTCAAACGGGTTGTTCCAGTTAATCACACAAAATGGGGTCAATGCAGGAGATAAACATATTTTATCCAGTTGAAAGAAAAGAACACACATCTTTCCTGAAAAAGACTTATTGTTGTGAGTTTGTGTACTTATTTCACAGCAGGGATGCCAATTCCACTTTATGACTTTTTTGCCGCTTTAGAACCGTACTTGGAAAAAATTCAGACCCTTAAGGCGTCTGGAGGACCATACGTGTGTGAAAAGGAAGGCGCAGTATCATCAATTGCCAGGAAACTGTCACAGAATACAAAGACAAACACTGGAAATGGAGTAAAGGAGAGCTAAGTAACATTTTTACCTCATTAAACGTTTTTTTTTTGTGTGTGTATGTTCTATGTGGTGGTTGAATATGTATTTCCGGGCTGTTTGACGTGTCCATCGTCTCCCCTGGCGGAAAACCAGCCTTGCAACATGGCCGACATCAACCCAAAGAACTACTCCCTGAGAAACCCTCGCTCTTTTTTAATATTGGCAATGTTATGTGTTTATTTATGTGATTATCCTGTATGAAATACACCCTTGTTTGACTTATTACAGCAGTAATCAGGTTTTTTCTCAGTTAAATGCTGTGGTCCTTTTGAACAAGGTAACAACTGACACTACTGTGTAAAAAATGACAAAAAACAAGACACTCTCATCAATTGAAAATGCTTTTATTGGCATGTCTTCAAGGCCGCGCTGGCACAGTAAGAGAGTGCCTTGTTGTTATTTTATTGACCTTCATCAAAGAGCACCTCTTTATACAAGTCTCACTACTTTCATCACTGCTTGGAGGTCCTTGAAGCTTCTTTTTACTCTTTGACTTCAGCTGACAATAATGATTGGAACAGCTCTGATATTTTAGCACTTAAAGCATATTTCCTTTAGAGTATATATTTGTGTGTCTGGCAAAAAGAAATAAGAAAAGATGTAAAGGCCTAAATATAAAATATCAACGGAAACAAAATATTGATTCCGCTACTTTTTCATTTCTGAAAATCTGGACTGTATTTTATGATTTTCTAGTTAATCTTATCTAAACTCTTGTGCACGTGAGAGATAAAACTGTGGTATAAAAATTACTCATGAAAGGAAGTGATAAAGTCTGTATGTGTATATACACATTATACTTTTATATTCTTTGGTAACAGACAGTTCACGCTCAGACTTTGTTTATTACATATCCTTTTCAGTTGGACAAGTGGCTTTCTCCGCATCTTTATTTGCTTGCAGGCTCTGGAGGCACTGGACCCTTTAAACACTCAGGTCCTTTAGTCTTCAGATTTGTGATCACAAACATTGGAAATGCCTACAATCCCAAACTCAGGTGAATGCACTCGGTCACAGTGATCTACAGTACGTGAGATTTACCAACTCTAAATGTCTAAATTCAATGCATTTTAGTACAAAACTCATTGGTATCGGTATCGGATCGATATTGCGATATTCGCCATAGTATTACTTGGCATCAGATCGAAATCAAAGTCAGTGGTCTCGTCCATCCGCAGTGAAAAACTTGCCTTTCAGACTTTTCACCCACGTTCAGAAGACTCCAACATACCGTCCAACACAGACTTTGGATCTCTGATTTCACGGTTAATATTTATTCCATTGTTGTTTATGTCTTTTAGTCTTTGGAAAGTGTCCTTGTGTGTCAAATAAGTCACAGATAATTGAATCAATGATTAAATATCAAACCTTTTTGTCCTTTTAAATCATGGTCCTAAATATTCTGATAAACTTGTTTGTGTAATTGAAGTAGTTCATCTTATCTAGAGTTCAACTGAGTGATAAAACAAGGCAATATATGAGTAGTTACAAGAGGTAATAAATCATGTGTAATAATAAAGTCTGTATATAAGTGTGAGACAGTTTGTTGTGCTCACAGTTCTTGACACAATGGAAAGAGTGAGTGTGTTGCGTGTTCTTCTGCTGCTGCTGCTCTGCTCTCTGTCAGGAGCTGAACTTCAGGACAATGAGATCAGTGAACAAAGACAAGTCGGTCCTGAGAGTGTGAATGTGCGGCGGAGCAGCCTCAGCCCTGTCTCATCAGACCTCCACGCTGTGCTGCGGAGGACATGAGCCCGCTCTGGGGGAACACAGGGTCGGATCCAGCAGCTGCACGCTCTCAACCAAGTCAGGTTCAGCACTTCTTTGCATTTTTAATTATATTTGTCATATTGAGTCATTCATTTACACATTACTTGTCTACATTATCCATGACGTCTCAGAACAAGCAGCCAAACTGAGAGAGCTGGAGATGAAGACCAATAATGCTGGACTCACAGCAACAAGGTACAGTAATTAGTCATTGTAAGTCTTACACTGGGACAAGTCATTGTAAACATTGACCCATTGATGCGGAAACAAGGTGATTTTATTTTTCTCTCAAGTCCTTTATGATGGAAATTTACTTTTTATTTTAGATTTTGGATTGGAATGACACTAATTGATGCCAAAACTAGTATTGGAACTATTCTCATTTGAGTTTCATTTTGGAATGGTCCCAATCTATGTCTAACTTCTACAATTGTCAAATTTGAGAGAATATTTTGTGTTGAAAATTACATTTCGTTGCTTTGGAAGAAGACCTACTCTATTTCTTCTTCAACACATCTTCGGACACCTTATATTTTGGACACTTTAAATTGCTGTATTGATGTAAAATGTCTTATTTAAAAACAAGGCCGCTTAATTCAAGGTTGAAAATCGAGGCGCTGTTTTGTGCCGGCCTTTTACGTTATGTCGCCCTTTAGACAGCTGCAGTTCACGACAGCGAGCAGGCCATGTTTTTTGGCTATGCAACGCTGCCAAATACAAAATAATAAATCATTTGTAGCGTAAAACAGTGTAAATGGTAAATTAATGGCCACAATTATATGGTGCTTTTCCCCCTTTAGTGGGCACTAAAAGCACTTCAAATCACTCAATCACACACATTTAAAACAATAGTGTGCACAGACACTGGAGGCAAGTTAAATGTAGAAGGAAAATGGAATTGAACGGCCAACTTCTGGGTCTGTGAATTTAATGTTTTATCAACGCAGCTAATGTTGGGAACAGGCTTCAGACCTTTGGAACTGGAGATGAGCTCTAACAACTGAGCGACTGCTTTCCAGGAGGAAACTACTACTAATATCTTTTATAAATATGTCTAAAAGTTATGTTTATGCAAATATGTTTGTCCTTGTAACGTTGAGAGAGTATGAGTTTATCTCCAGCACTTGTGGATTGTCTAAACCACAGTGGTTTGTCTCGACGTCAACTTTTTCTTTGGGGAATTTCAGTTTAATGTTTCAAGTATATTTTGAGGAACATTTAGGGAGACAAATATGATGAAGCTTTAAATGCAATATCAGTACAATTGTTCTTATTATTCTCCATTTCAGGCCAAGCCGCAGAACTTAACCGCATAAAGACTCGGACAAACGTGACGGAAAACCATGTGGCGTCCTGAGGAGAGACAGAGAAGGTGAGACTTGATCATCGGTGTTGAAACTTCCATCTCAGTTACCAGAAGTGTTAAAACATGAGAGAGGCCAACATACTACACCTTCAACAACACATTCTCCTCAAGGTTTCAGGGTTAAACTTCCCATTTGCTTTTTGACATAAGATGATTGGCCCTGGATGTGTTTTGAGTGCTGAAACTATGAAAAAGAGTTTGTTGAAGACAAGCATAACACCATGGTTTAGCTACAAACTACTGCTATTAACCTCATTTATACTTTTATATTCTTTGGTAACAGACAGTTCACACTCAGACTTTGTTTATTACATATCTTTCAGTTGACGTTCACACTCAGACTTTGTTTATTACATATCCTTTTCAGTTGGACAAGTGGCTTTCTCCGCATCTTTATTGGCTTCAGGCTATGGAGACACTGGACCCTTTAACGCTCAGGTCCCTTTAGCCTTCAGATTTGTGATCACAAACATTGGAAATGCCTACAACCCAAACTCAGGTGAATGCACTCGTGTCACAGTGATCTACAGAACGTGAGATTTACCAACTCTAAATGTCTAAATGTCCTACAGGCTTTTTCACTGCACCGGTGAGAGGGGCCTACCACTTTGAGATCCACATTGGTGCTTCAGGACGTTCCTCACATGCTTCAGGGGCTGTGTTGGTGAAGAATGGAGGGATTATTTGCATTGCTTATGAACATCAGACAAATGGATACGGCACATCCTCTAACGGGGCCACACTGCTCCTGGAGGCTGGGGACATTGTGTTTGTGCGTCAGTACCAGAATACAATAATACATGATAGTGGAAATCGCCACAGCACATTCAGTGGCCACCTGCTGTTTACAATGTGAGAAAAGCTTGTTTTTTTTATCCTTACATTTTACAGTAACATGTACATTGTATATGACAGTGTTTCTTTCGAGGTCAAACATTTTTCGCAGACCCCCTGCCCTTTAAACATCGAGCCCACATCATGTGTCACACCTCCTGTACTTTTTCATTTCAAAATTGTCGTCATTGATGGAATAAAAGCTGCAAAATGTTAACAAAATTAACAAAATGAGTCAAATAAATTATATAAAACTCTTAAATATATTAAATTATATAATCTAAAATGATACTACTATACATAAATTATAAGCATTTTAGTAGCCAACTTAAAAAACACAACCTATAGATAGCTTGGGGAAAAATAGAATCATAAAAAAAAGACAAAAATGTGAATGTTTGACTTTGAGATTACAGATGAATAATAATCATATTGTACTCTGCTCTTGCACAAAACTCTTAGCAAATCATTGATTAGTGTATTGTGATAATGCTGTATTGTGATCTGTTAAGCATGAATTAAAATGCTTTTTATATATATTTTTTTAACATTTCACTTTCCACTTTATCACTTTTTTTCTTGACGAACTACATCTCATCTCCCAGACGACATATTCCATCATGCCCATTCTGTGTTAAGAGACATGAAACTGGGGTTTTGTGTTGCATCTTTTGTGTGTGTGTGTGTGTGTGTGTGTGTGCATGTGTGTGTGTCATCTAATTGTGATAAAAAACAGGAAACAGCTGAAGCTAACGTGCGCTAGCTTTGTTATGCTAAGTCTGTCAGCTCATTTTCATTTTATTTATACATAATATAAAATGACTTACATTTGGAAATACAGTGGATTATTACTAGAAACTAAACTTCGCCAGTGGAAACTAGTGATGGGCAGATCGATACCTAATACTGATATATCGATACTGACTGAGGTATTGAACAAATATTGATACTTGTGCAAAGCTATCAAGCATTATTTTTATTTTTATGTATTTTTATTTATTTTTTTTGCTTAAATTTTTGTAATACCTTTTTCACATTTTAGGTTTTATGCACATATATTTACTGTTCATGTCAGTTCAAGCGGAGGTTGAAAGAAAGTAATGCTGGCCAATGTGAAGATTGTGAAATGTGAAGCCATTTTTGAGGAGTTTCAATGCATTTTAGTACAAAACTCATTGGTATCGGTATCGGATCGATATTGCGATATTCGCCATAGTATTACTTGGCATCAGATCGAAATCAAAAGTCAGTGGTCTCGCCCATCCCCAGTGAAAACTTGCCTTTCAGACTTTTCACCCACGTTCAGAAGACTCCAAACATCCGTCCAACACAGACTTTGATCTCTGACTTCACGGTTAATATTTCTCCATTGTTGTTTATGTCTTTTAGTCCTTTGGAAAGTGTCCTTGTGTGTCAAAAAGTCACAGATAATTGAATCAATGATTAAATATCAAACAGTGCAAGTATTGTATTATGTCCTTTTAAATCATGGTCCTAAAATATTCTGATAAACTTGTTTGTGTAATTGAAGTAGTTCATCTTATTAGAGTTAAACCTAGTGAGAGAATACAAGAGGTAATAAATCATGTGTATAATAAAGTCTGTATATAAGTGTGAGACAGTTTGTTTGCTCACAGTTCTTGACACAATGGAAGGAGTGAGTTGTGCGTGTTCTTCTGCTGCTGCTGCTCTGCTCTCTTCAGGAGCTGAACTTCAGGACAATGAGATCAGTGAACAAAGACAAGTCGGTCCTGAGAGTGTGAATGTGCCGGAGCAGCCTCAGCCCTGTCCTTCAGACCTCCACGCTGTGCTTGTCCCTGTCCCCAAGAATCCCCGGATCATTGGACCTAATGACTACAGGCCCATGGCGCTGACGTCTCTAGTCATGAAGTCATCTCAGTGCCTGGTCTTGCCCCACCTCAAGTCCCTCACCTCCTCCCTGCTGGACCCCGTGCAGTTCGCCTACAGAGCCAAATGGTCTGTAGACGACGCCATCAACCTGACACTCCACAGCATCTGGACTCCCCAGGAACCTATGCCAGGATCCTGTTTATGGACTTCAGCTCTGCTTTCAACACCATCCTCCCTGCTCTGCTCCAGGACAAGCTCTCCCAGCCCAACGGGCCCGGCTCCACCTGCAGGGGAATCACTGCCTTCCTGACGGATCGGAGGCAGTGCGTGCGGCTGGGGAAGAATGTCTCAGACACTCGGACTACCAGCACCGGAGCTCCACAGGGCTGTGTACTTTCCCCTCTGCTCTTCTCCCTGTACACAAACTGCTGCACCTCCAGCCACGACTCCGTAAAATTGATCAAGTTTCCGGACGACACCACCCTCATCAGGCTCATCTCGGACGGGGATGAGTCTGTCTACAGGAGGGAGGTGGACCGGCTGGTGTCCTGGTGCAGCGGTAACAACATGGAGTTCAACGCCCAGAAGCCAGTGGAGATGATCGTGGACTTCGGGAAAGTCACAGCCCCCCAGCCCCCCCTCACCATAACAGGCTCTCCCCACCACCATGGACTCCTTCCGCTTCCTCTGCACCACCATCACCCAGGACCTCAAGTGGGAGCCCACAATCAGCTCCCTCATCAAGAAGACCCACCAGAGGATTGGAGCCAGGAGCGGCCGGGGAGCTTTCAGGGGCCCTTCATTAGGAATGAAAAATTCAATTCAATTCAATTTATTTCTGTAACGCCCAAAATCACAACGGTAGTTGCCTTGAGGGGCTACAGTGGAAAACAAAATAAACAATATTCATAGGGACTTTGAAATGTCCCAGCGTCCTGTGTCCTCAGACAGATTTCCCAAGCCCCCCTGTCCTTAGACCCTCCTTCTCGGCCAGGAAAAACTACCAAACATCTTTGGGAAAAAGTAGAAACCTGTAGGAGTTCCACAGTGAGGAGAGATCCGACTCCGTCGGACGGACAGGCGGACGCGTCCCAATTTGCAGATACACGGTGGAGCAAGACCCACTCAGGAGGAGAACCAATTCTTCGAGGCCGATGAAGAACCGTTCATATGGAGTAGAGACCATTTCTCCGGACAGACCGTTTCTCCAGGCAGATGAGGAGCATCTGGATTCACAGGTCCTCGATGTGCCTGCTCCACTCCCGTCGGGGAAGTGGGAGAAAAAGAAGGCAAAGCGATGAACAAATTGCCAGTGAAATTAAATATTAAATATTATTTGATAGAAAAGTAGTAAGAAGCAGAGGATAGTGCTCAAGCTGCCATACTTCCCCCAGTATAGGTGCTCCTAGGGCAGCATAGCTGGGAACTATAAGTTTTTATTTCTGTTCCTAACTGGCCTGACCATAAGCGATTTCAAAGAGGAACGTTTTAAGCCTGGTCTTAAATGAAGAGACTGTGTCGGCCTCTCTTTAACATGGACAGGAAGCCGATTCCACAACACAGGAGCTTGGTAGCTAAACGCTCTACCTCCTACTGTGCTTTTAGAGACTCTTGGGACCACCCAGAAGTCCAGCATTTTGAAGCGAAGTGCTCTGTTTGGATGATAAGGTACTATAGCCTCTTTGAGGTAGGATGGGGCCAGGTCATTTATGGCTTTGTAAGTCAGGAGGAGGATTTTGAATTTGATTCTAAACTCGACAGGGAGCCAGTGAAGAGACTCGAGCACCGGCGTAATGTGCTCTCTTCTTTTAGTTCCTGTTAGTAATCTTGCTGCTGCATTTTGAACCCTAAAAGCTTTTAATGGCGCTTTTAGGGCACGCTGCAAGCCGGGAGTTACAGTAGTCTAATCTAGATGTTACAAACACATGGACAAGTTTTTCAGCATCGCTGATTTTTCTGATTTTTGGCTATATTACGCAGATGGAAATAGGCTGTTTTACAGGCTTGATTTATGTGTGCTTTGAATGAGAGCTCTTGGTCAAATAAGACTCCAAGGTCTTACAATGGAGCTGGAGGCTACACTGACGTTGTCCAGTGTGACTATCTGCTCAGATAAAGCGTCTCGTAGATGTTTAGGCTCTAGTACGATGACCTCGGTTTTTTCAGGGTTAAGAAGCAGATAATTAAAGTGTCATCCAGGTTTTTATATCCTTCACACAAGCATCAAGTCTGTCTGCTTGATTCGGTCTGATCAGGTTTCATTGATAAATACAGCTGTGTGTCATCTGCATAGCAGTGGAAGTTTCATGCTATGCTTTCTGATAATGTTACCTAACGGCAGCATATGAGAGAGTAAACAGAATTGGACCGAGAACTGAACCCTGTGGCACACCGTAGGTTTACTTTAGAACAGGGTGAGGAGCTCTGGTTTACATTACAAACTGGTACCTATCGATAGGTAGGATTTAAACCAGCTGATGGCGGTCCCTCTGACAACCTACATCAGTTCTAACCTCTGCAGTAGAATGTTGTGTCGATTGTGTCGAACGCTCGAACGCTGCACTGAGGTCCAACAGAACCAGGATTGAGACCAGTCCATCGTCAGCAGCTAATAACAAATCATTTGTGACTTTAACTAGTGCAGTTTCAGTGCTGTGGTGGGCTCTGAACCCTGACTGGAAAACTTCGAATAAGTTAATGTCCTGTAGATGGCGACAAAGCTACAATCCCTACACTCTTTTAGGTTTCAGGTTCAGTGCATGTTTTCAGCACAAAACCTTCTGTTTTCTATGTTATCTTTTCATTTGTTTCCTGTTTTTTTAGTTTGTGGTTTTATATGTTGTTTTCGACCAAAGAGTTTCAAGTCAATCGAAAATGATTAATGGCAATACGATCAATCCAATGGCATCAGAAGTTTAACAAGTAACATCTTTTTAACCTTAACGGCATATTGAACCCAATTAATTGATCACAAATTTTAAACAAAATGAGAAAAGAAAAAACAGACATTATATATTCACAAGAGAACCCATTTGAAAGACATTCAGAATCAGAATCAGAATGGGTTTATTGCCATTGTCAATGAACAAACTTCACAGACATAGGAACTTGTCTCGGCCTTAAGGTGCAACACAAAACACTAAGCAATAATAAAACAACACATATTCAATCAAACAAACATTGAACAAACATTGAACATTCATTCATTTTCTACCGCTTGTTCCCGTAAGGGTGACTGGAGCCTATCCCAGTGCCTTTGGGCCTTAGGCGGGGTAACACCCTGGACGGTGGCCAACTCGTCGCAGGGTTAACACAGAGACATAGACACACAGACAACCATTCACTCTCACATTCACTAGGGCCAATTTACAGTTACCAAATTAACTTACACATGCATGTCTTTGGACGGTGGGAGGAAGCCGAAGAACTCGGAAAGAACCCACGGTAACACGGGGAGGACATGCAGACTACACCCAGAGGGATCATTTGATGTGATGTTCGCCTAGGAATCGAACCCATGATTTCCTTCTTGACATATATGTACTGGTTAAAATGAGCTATTAATGGAAAAGTTTTTGCTCTGTTGAATGCGTATACTCCACCAGGGAGTACCTTCTGTACTGATCTTGTGGACCTGGTTGTAAGCCACTCTGAGGGAACCCTATCTGTGGCGGCAATTGGAATTTTCGCATTCAACCTACATTAGACGTGTCGACCTTGAAAGGCACTGGAGGAACAATGGGAAGGGAGTTCTGTAAATGAATGAAGTATATAGGACTGATTGACATCTGCAGGGAGATGAATCCTAATGCACGCCCGTATACACATTTTTTGCTAGAGGACCAGAGTAAGAAATTAACAGCTGAAATATCAGTGTTGGATCTACAGGGTGCAGTCAAGAGATTGAAGAGCGGTGGCTCTCCGGGGAGTGACCACAGAATTGTGTCAAGCTTTAAAGGACAGACTTACTCCTCTGCTTTCAATGTTTAACTGGGCACTTAAAAATAACGTTGTGATTGCTTTTGTCCATCCATCCATCTTCTTCCGCTTATATGGGGCCATGTCACGGGGGCTGCAGTCTAAGCAGGGGCTCCCAGTCTTCCCCCGGGGAGATCCCGAGGTGTTCCCAGGCCAACTGAGAGACATAGTCCCTCCAGCGTGTCCTGGGTCAACCCAGGGGGGCCTCTTCCCGGTGGGACATGCCCGAAACACCTCCCCAGGGAGGCGTTCCGGAACAGATGCCCGAGCCACCTCAGCTGGCTCCTCTCGACGTGGAGGAGCAGCGGCTCTACTCCGAGCTCCTTCCGTGACTGAGCTCCTCACCCTATCTCTAAGGGAGCGCCCAGCCACCTGCGGAGGAAACTCATTTCGACAGCTTGTATCCGCGATCTTGTCCTTTTCGGTCATTACCCAAAGCTCATGACCATAGGTGAGGGTAGGAACGTAGATTGACCGGTAAATCGAGAGCTTTGTCTTTCGACTCAGCTCCTTCTTCACCACAACAGTCCGATGCAGCGACCGCATCACTGCAGGACGCTGCACCGATCCGCCTGTCAATCTCACGCTCCATCCTTCCCTCACTCGTGAACAAGACCCCGAGATACTTGAACTCCTCCACTTGGGGCAAGGACTCCCCACCCACCCTGGAGAGGGCAAGCCACCTTTTTCCGGTTGAGAACCATGGCCTCAGATTTGGAGGTGCTGATTCTCATCCCAGCTGCTTCACACTCGGCTGCAAACCGTCCCAGTGCATGTTGCAGGTCCAGGTTTGATGGAGCCATCAAGACAACATCATCTGCAAACAGCAGAGATGAGATCCTGTGGTCCCCAAACCGGACACCCTCCGACCCCTGACTGCCTAGAAATTCTGTCCATAAAAACAATGAACAGAACCGGTGACAAAGGGCAGGTCTGACTTACTGCCGGCAATGTGAACACAGCTCCTGCTCCGGTCATACAGGGACCAGACAGCCCTGAGCAAAGGGCCCCGGACCCCATACTCCCTTGCAGCACCCCCAAAGGAACACCCCGAGGGACACGGTCGAAAGCCTTCTCCAGATCCACAAAGCACATGTGGACTGGTTGGAGCAAACTCCCATGAACCCTCGAGCACCAGATGGAGAGTATAGAGCTGGTCCAGTGTTCCACGACCAGGATGAAAACCGTTTCGCAAGACGTTCCCAACAGACCCTCACAATGCGGACCTCCCATCTGTCCGGCTTCCTCCTCCACCAGCGGATCCAAGTGACCACCAGGCAGTGATCGGTTGACAGCTCTGCCCCTCTCTTCACCCGAGTGTCCAAGACACGCGGCTGGAGGTCAGATGACACGACAGCAGTCGATCACTAATCTCCAGCCTAGGGTGTCCTGGTGCCACGTGCACTGATGGACACCCTTGTGCTTGAACATGGTGTTCGTTATGGATAATCCGTGGCTAGCACATGTGGGCATTGAAGTCCCCCAGTAGAACAACCTGGTCGGTGCACTGTCCCTGGTCGATGCATTGTCCAGTACCCCTCCCAGTGACTAAGAAGGTCGGGTACTCTGCACTGCTGTTCGGCCCGTAGGCCGACACAACAGTGAGAGACCTGTTCCCAACCCGAAGGCGTAGGCGCGACCCTCTCGTTCGGTGGGGTGAACGCCAACACGTGGGGCTATAAGCGAGCCTACACCAGCCCGCCACCTCTCCCCGCGCAAAACCAGAGAAGTGGAGCGTCCAGCCCCTCTCGAGGAGTTGGTTTCCAGAGCCCAAACTGTGCGGGGAGGTGAGGTCGACTATATGTAGTTGGTACCGCTCAACCTCCCCCACAAGCTCAGGCTCTCGCCCTCCCAGCGACGTTCCATGTCCCCAGAGTCAGTTTCTGCGTCCGTTTATCTGTTCGTCGAGACCCCAGTCGTCGACTGCCGCTCAGATCTCTCTGTACCCATTCCCTTACGGATTCTCCTGCTGGTGGTGGGTCCACGGGATGACGGCCCCATGTCGCTCGTTCGGGCTGTGCCCGGCTGGGCCCCGTGGGGAAAAGCCCGGCCACCAGACGTTCGCCGTGGAGCACCCACCCCAGGCCTGGCTCCAGGATGGGTTCCCGGTAACGCCAATGGCCTTTTTGCTGCACTCATCATAAGGGGCTTCTGAACCATTCTTGGTCTGATCCATCACCAAGGACCTGTTTGCCTTGGAAGATCCTACCAGTGGCTAGAAGCCCCCGACAACATAGCTCCTAGGATCATTCAGGGGCTCAAACCCCTCCACCACGTTAAGTTGGCGGTTCAAGGATGGGGATTGTTTTATTATTCATACTCTAGTTGTTCTGTTCTGTTTTGTTCTGTTTATGTGCTAAGCACATACTAAGCAGAATTCTGTTTTGCGCTGATCAGAACATCACACTCTGACTTTCCTCTAAACCAGGGGTCAGGCATGTGGCTCTTTAGCGCTCCCCTAGTGGCACCCTGGAGCCTTTTACCAGGTAGGAGGACAAACATGACACAAACATTCTTAACGTTTTCCAATGCTGTAAAAATGTTTTATAAAAAAAAATTCTAATTTCTGTCAACGAAGATTTGCGTCACACGTTTCAGTGCAGCGCAGTGCTGGGCAGGTGGCCGGAATGAAGGATAGCTGATGAGAACAGAAGATTCAATGAAGAATGTACTGAATCATTTGCTTTCATTGCCAATGCGGAAGGATTGCCTGCATATTTGCTTTGTAATGAGAAGTTGTCGATGTTAAATTTGCAGCCGACATCCCAGTTGGGAGTGAGCAAAAAGTGCAATTGGAGCTCTTCTGGAGAAATTAGAGCAGCATAGATTTAAGGCTCTTATGTACATCGTACATAAGAGTAGTCGCTTGGTGCGTAAATCTCTCCAGGGGGCGCTGCAGGGAAAAGAAAGATTGAATCAGGAATGCTCATTATGTATTTGTAGCCTAGTCATTTCAATAGCAGGCTAATATATCTAATATACACTTACAGCTTACAACATTTTGGGTTGCCGACCCCTGCTCTAAACTAAACATTGCAGTGATGTGATTGGTTGATGGGAGTTTGATGCAAAAACCTTTACGTTCCTGTCATTGCTCTAAAGAGCGGAAAAGGATAAGTTGCTAAGTGAACTAATCTGTCACAACTGCGCTTTTATTATTTAGTCAGAACAGAACAGACAGCATGTCTCCTGTGATGTAAAAGCTTTCTCACGCCGCGCTGCGATTTAAAACATTCAATTCAATTCAATTCAATTTATTTTTGTCAAACTAAAATCACAACAGTAGTTGCCTTGAGGGGCTACAGTGGAAAACAAAATAAACAATGTTCATAGGGACTTGGAAATGTCCCAGCATCCTGTGTCCTTAGACAGATGTCCCAAGCTCCCCTGGCTGGTCCTTAGACCCTCCTTCTCGGCCAGGAAAAACTACCAAACCTCCTCGGATGGACAGGCGGACGCGCCTCAATTTGCAGAAACACGGTGGAGCTGGACCCACTCAGGAGGAGAACCAATTCTTTGAGGCCGATGAAGAACCGTTCATATGGAGTAGAGACCGTTTCTCCAGGCAGACCGTTTCTCCAGGCAGACGAGGAGCATCTGGATCCACAGGTCCTCGATGTGCCTGCTCCACTCCGTCGGGGAAGTGGGAGAAGAAGAAGGAAAAGCGATGAACAAATTGCAAGTGAAATTAAATATTAAATATTATTTGATAGAAAAGTAGTAAGAAGCAGAGGATTGTAATCAAGCTGCCATACTTCCCCCAGTATAGTTGCTCCTAAGGCAGCATAGCTGGGAACTGTAGGTTTTATTTCTGTTCCTAACTGGCCTGACCATAAGCATTTCAAAGAGGAACGTTGTAAGCCTGGTATTAAATGAAGAGACTGTGTCGGCCTCTTTAACATGGACAGGAAGCTTGATTCCACAACACAGGAGCTTGTAGCTAAACGCTCTACCTCCTACTGTGCTTTTAGAGACTCTTGGGACCACCAGAAGTCCAGCATTTTGAGAGCGAAGTGCTCTGTTTGGATGATAAGGTACTATAGCCTCTTTGAGGTAGGATGGGGCCAGGTCATTTATGGCTTTGTAAGTCAGGAGGAGGATTTTGCATTTGATTCTAAACTCGACATGGAGCCAGTGAAGAGACTTGAGCACCGGCGAAATGTGCTCTCTTCTTTTAGTTCCTGTTAGTAATCTTGCTGCTGCATTTTGAAACAGTTGAAAGCTTTTTAATGGCGCTTTTAGGGCGCGCTGCAAGCAGGGAGTTACAGAAGTCTAATCTAGATGTTACAAACACATGGACAACTTTTTCAGCATCGCTTTTAGGCAAGATTTTTCTGATTTTGGCTATATTACGCAGATGGAAATAGGCTGTTTTACAGGCTTGATTTATGTGTGCTTTGAATGAGAGCTCTTGGTCAAATAAGACTCCAAGGTTTCTTACAGTGGAGCTAGAGGCTACACTGACGTTGTCCAGTGTGACTATCTGCTCAGATAAAGCGTCTCGTAGATGATTAGGGCCTAGTACGATGACCTCAGTTTTTTCAAGGTTAAGAAGCAGATAATAAAGTGTCATCCAGGTTTTTATATCCTTCACACAAGCACCAAGTCTGTCTGCTTGATCGATCTGATGTGGTTTCATTGATAGATACAGCTGTGTGTCATCTGCATAGCAGTGGAAGTTAATGCTATGCTTTCTGATAATGTTGGAACAGAATTGGACCAAGAACTGAACCCTGTGGCACACCGTAGGTTACTTTAGAACAGGTTAGGAGCTCTGGTTTACATTAACAAACTGGTACCTATCCGATAGGTAGGATTTAAACCAGCTGAGGGCGGGGCCTCTGACACCTACATCAGATTTTAAGTGGGCAGCAAAGGATTCCGTGATTGGCTGCTCTTATGGCCGACGGGCTGGCACACAGCAGTTTTTAAAATGTCTACGTTCAGTGAACCACACGCGCACCCAGATAGTTTGAACAAGATGAAGTTATTGTCCTCAAGGGATAATTTGTTGTGGGCCACAGCGTTGTACTTTCCTTTGTCAAAGTTATTTTTATTACTATACAGAGTGCAATGAGGAAACACAGACATCGTAAACAACTTATCTCTTTCAAACGGGTTGTTCCAGTTAATCACAAAATGGGGTCAATGCAGGAGATAAACATATTTTATCCAGTTGAAAGAAAAGAACACACATCTTTCCTGAAAAAAGACTTATTGTTGTGAGTTTGTGTACTCATTTCACAGCAGGGATGCCAATTCCACTTATGACTTTTTTGCCGCTTTAGAACCGTACTTTGAAAAAATTCAGACCCTTAAGGCGTCTGGAGGACCAATACGTGTGTGAAAAGGAAGGCGCAGTATCATCAATAGCCAGGAAACTGTCACAGAATACAAAGACAAACACTGGAAATGGAGTAAAGGAGAACTAAGTAACATTTTTACCTCATTAAACGTTTTTTTTTTTGTGTGTGTATGTTCTAGTGGTGGTTGAATATGTATTTCCGGGCTGTTTGACGTGCCATCGTCTCCCTGGCGGAAAACCAGCCTTGCAACATGGCCGACATCAACCCAAAGAACTACTCCCCTGAGAAACCCTCGCTCTTTTTATATTTGGCAATGTTATGTGTTTATTTATGTGATTATCCTGTATGAATACACCCTTGTTTGACTTATTACAGCAGTAATCAGGTTTTTTCTCAGTTAAATGCTGTGGTCCTTTTGAACAAGGTAACAACTGACACTACTGTGTAAAAATGACAAAAAAACAAGACACTCTCATCAAATGAAAATGCCTTTATTGGCATGTCTTCAAGGGCCGCGCTGGGCACAGTAAGAGAGTGCCTTGTTGTTATTTTATTGACCTTCATCAAAGAGCACCTCTTTATACAAGTCTCACTACTTTCATCACTGCTTGGAGGTCCTTGAAGCGTTCCTTTTTTACTCTTTGACTTCAGCTGACAATAATGATTGGAACAGCTCTGATATTTTAGCACTTAAAGCATATTTCCTTTAGAGTATATATTGTGTGTCTGGCAAAAAGAAATAAGAAAAGATGTAAAGCGCCTAAATATAAAATATCAACGGAAACAAAATATTGATTCCGCTACTTTTTCATTTCTGAAAATCTGGACTGTATTTTATGATTTTCTAGTTAATCTTATCTAAACTCTTGTGCACGTGAGAGATAAAACTGTGGTATAAAATTACTCATGAAAGGAAGTGATAAAGTCTGTATGTGTATATACACATTATACTTTTATATTCTTTGGTAACAGACAGTTCACGCTCACACATTTGTTTATTACATATCCTTTTCAGTTGGACAAGTGGCTTTCTCCCGCATCTTTATTGCTTCAGGCTCTGGAGATGGACCCTTTAACACTCAGGTCCCTTTAGTCTTCAGATTTGTGTTCACAAACATTGGAAATGCCTACAACCCAAACTCAGGTGAATGCACTCGCGTCACAGTGATCTACAGTACGTGAGATTTACCAACTCTAAATGTCTAAATTCAATGCATTTTAGTACAAAACTCATTGGTATCGGTATCGGATCGATATTGCGATATTCGCCATAGTATTACTTGGCATCAGATCTAATCAAAAGTCAGTGGTCTCGTCCATCCCCAGTGAAAACTTGCCTTTCAGACTTTTCACCCCACGTTCAGAAGACTCCAAACATCCGTCCAACACAGACTTTGATCTCTGATTTCACGGTTAATATTTATTCCATTGTTGTTTATGTCTTTTAATCCTTTGGAAAGTGTCCTTGTGTGTCAAAAAGTCACAGATAATTGAATCAATGATTAAATATCAAACCTTTTGTCCTTTTAAATCATGGTCCTAAAATATTCTGATAAACTTGTTTGTGTAATTGAAGTAGTTCATCTTATCTAGAGTTAAACCTGAGTGATAAAACAATGGCAATATATGAGTAGTTACAAGAGGTAATAAATCATGTGTATAATAAAGTCTGTATATAAGTGTGAGACAGTTTGTTGTGCTCACAGTTCTTGACACAATGGAAGAGTGAGTGTGTTGCGTGTTCTTCTGGCTGCTGCTGTCTCTGCTCTCTGTCAGGAGCTGAACTTCAGGACAATGAGATCAGCTGAACAAAGACAAGTCGGTCCTGAGAGTGTGAATGTGCCGGAGCAGCCTCAGCCCTGTCCTTCAGACCTCCACGCTGTGCTGCGAGACATGAGCGCCGCTCTGGGGGAACACAGGGTCAGGATCCAGCAGCTGCACGCTCTCAACCAAAGGTCAGGTTCAGCACTTCTTTGCATTTTTAATTATATTTGTCATATTGAGTCATTCATTTACACATTACTTGTCTACATTATCCATGACGTCTTAGAACAAGCAGCCGAACTGAGAGAACAAGCAGTCGAAATGAGAGAACAAGCAACCAAAACTGAGAGAGCTGGAGATGAAGACCAATAATGTGGACTCACAGCAACAAGGTACAGTAATTAGTCATTGTAAGTCTTACACTGGGACAGTCATTGTAAACATTGACCCATTGATGCTGAAACAAGGTGATTTTATTTTTCTCTCAAGTCCTTTATGATGGAAATTTACATTTTTATTTTAGATTTGGATTGGAATGACACTAATTGATGCCAAAACTAGTATTGGAACTATTCTTCCATTTGAGTTTCATTTTGGAATGGTCCACAATCTATGTCTAAACTTCTACAATTAGTCAAATTTGAGAATATTTTGTGTTGAAAATTACATTTCGTTGCTTTGAAGAAGACCTACTCTATTTCTTCTTCAACACATCTTCGGACACCTTATATTTTGACACTTTAAGTTGCTGTTATTGATGTAAAATGTCTTATTTAAAAAACAAGGCCGCTTAATTCAAGGTTGAAAATCGAGGCGCTGTTTTGTGCCGGCCTTTTACGTTATGTCGCCCCTTTAGACAGCTGCAGTTCACGATAGCGAGCAGGGCCATGTTTTTTGGCTATGCAACGCTGCCAAATACAAAATAAATAAATCATTTGTAGCGTAAAACAGTGTAAATGGTAAATTAATGGCCACAATTATATGGTGCTTTTCCCCCTTTAGTGGGCACTAAAAGCACTTCAAATCACTCAATCACACACATTTTTAAAACAATAGGTGTACACAGACACTGGAGGCAAGTTAAATGTAGAAGGAAATGGAATTGAACGGCCAACTTCTGGGTCTGTGAATCTTAATGTTTTATCAAGCAGCTAATGTTGGGAACAGGCTTCAGACCTTTGGAAACTGGAGATGAGCTCTAACAACTGAGCGCACTGCTTTCCCAGGGAGGAAACTACTACATATCTTTTATACAAATATGTCTAAGAAGTTATGTTTATGCAAATATGTTTGTCCTTGTACAGTTGAGAGAGTATGAGTTTTATCTCCAGCACTTGTGGATTGACTAAACCACAGTAGTTTGTCTCGACGCCAACTTTTTTTCTTTGCGGAATTTCAGTTTAATATTTCAAGTAGATTTTTGAAGGAAAACATTTAGGGAGACAAATATGATGAAGCATTAAATGCAATATCAGTACAATTGTTCTTATTATTCTCCATTTCAGGCCAAGCCGCAGAACTTAACCGCATAAAAGACTCGGACAAACGTGACTGAAAAACCATGTGGCGTCCCTGAGGAGAGACAGAGAAGGTGAGACTTGATCATCCCGGTGTTGAAACTTCCAATCTCAAGTTACCAGAAGTGTTAAAACATGAGAGAGGCCAACATACTACACCTCTCAACAACACATTCTCCTCAAGGTTTCAGGGTTAAACTTCCCATTTGCTTTTGACATAAGATGATTGGCCCTGGATGTGTTTTGAGTGCTGAAACTATTGAAAAAGAGTTTGTTGAAGACAAGCATAACACCATGGTTTAGCTACAAACTACTGCTATTAACCTCATTTATACTTTTATATTCTTTGGTAACAGACAGAGTTCACACTCAGACTTTGTTTATTACATATCCTTTTCAGTTGGACAAGTGGCTTTCTCCGCATCTTTATTGGCTTCAGGCTATGGAGACACTGGACCCTTTAACGCTCAGGTCCCTTTAGTCTTCAGATTTGTGTTCACAAACATTGGAAATGCCTACAACCCAAACTCAGGTGAATGCACTCGTGTCACAGTGATCTACAGTACGTGAGATTTACCAACTCTAAATGTCTAAATGTCCTACAGGCTTTTTCACTGCACCGGTGAGAGGGGCCTACCACTTTGAGATCCACATTGGTGCTCATGGACGTTCCTCACATGCTTCAGGGGCTGCGTTGGTGAAGAATGGAGGGAATATTTGCATTGCTTATGGACGTCAGACAAATGGATATAGCACATCCTCTAACGGGGCCACACTGCTCCTGGAGGCTGGGGACATTGTGTTTGTGCGTCTGTGGCAGAATACAATAATACATGATAATGAACATCGCCACAGCACATTCAGTGGCCACCTGCTGTTTACAATGTGAGAAAAGCTTGGTTTTTTTATCCTTACATTTTACAGTAACATGTACATTGTATATGACAGTGTTTCTTTTGAGGTCAAACATTTTTCGCAGACCCCCTGCCCTTTAAACATCGAGCCCACATCATGTGTCACACCTCCTGTACTTTTTCATTTCAAAATTGTCGTCATTGATGGAATAAATGCTGCAAAATGTTAATTTTGTTAACAAAATGAGTCAAATAAATTATATAAAACTCTTAAATATATTAAATTATATAAATCTAAAATTACATTATTATACATAAATTATAAGCATTTTAGTAGCCAACTTAAAAAACACAACCTATAAATAGCTTGGGGGAAAAATAGAATCATAAAAAAAAAGACAAAAATGTGAATGTTTGACTTTGAGATTACAGATTCATAATGATCATATTGTACTCTGCTCTTGCACAAAACTCTTAGCAAATTATTGTTTAGTTTATTGTGATAATGCTGTATTGTGATCTGTTAAGCATGAATTGAAATGCTTCTTATATATATTTTTTTAACATTTCCGTTTCCACTTTATCGCTTTTTTATTGACAAACTACATCTCATCTCCCAGACGACACACACACACACACACACACAGGACTGTGACTCAGAACATCAGAACATGTCCTTTCAGCGCTTTAATTTCTTCTTCTTTTCCTGACAGTGGCGGTCACTTGTTTGAAGTGTCCACGGTCGGTCAGTGAGTCGGTTATATGTTTGCAGTCGTCTGTATATCCACACTCCCTTGCCCTAACTCTCTCCCCTTTGCACCAGACATTTCCCCTGGGAAGAGCTGCTTGCAATGTTGGTCAGGCCATACATCTCTGTCAAAACCTCTATGAATAAATTAACCTTTTAAAGATTAGTCCAACCTAATACCTCGGGGTCTAAGAACGGAACACGCCATACCCTCCAATGATAAAGGATTATTATTATTCTTTTTTTTACATAAGAGACCCTTTAAAATGTTTTAAAACAAAAACATTGCAAATTCCGGAATCGTGGCAAAAGTGAAGTGGAACATGTGATTTCAATGGAGGAACTGGGATCCAGATTTCAGAATGTCACAAAAACTGAAAAATCACAGTTGTTTTGCCAAAGTAAAACTCCCAGAGCCTGGTTTAACTCATTTACCACTGCATGCAGGGTTTGCAAACGGACAAATACAAAATTAGTTTTTCTGGGGCTCGGATAGTTTTTAATTTATCTACTAATGTATTATATCCCTTTTTTTCTTTTTTTTTAAACGTCCAATTTTACATTTTCAAAGCTCAAATACAATTTAGCTGTATTCAAAATGGGGTTGTTGTTTGTTCCATGGAACTATACAAACATATTTGTAAAATATCTGTGTCAAAAATCCTCTTTCTTAATTTTTTTATATTATATTACATTACCAGGGATGCACAAACACAAAGTGCGTGTAAATGTTACATTACTATTATTGTTAAAAGATAATATGTCTTTAAATTGCTATTCGCTATTCAAAGGGTCAAATATTATTATTGCACAGGTGTCCTATTTGCTCATTTTTATTAATAACCTTTATTTAACCAGGTTAGAACCCAAGAGAGAAACCTCTTTTTCTCAAGGATGACCTGGGGCAAAGTAAAGACATTACAGCACAAACATTACACGATTGAAAAGATATTTAAGAAAATAAACAAAATCTACATTTAAAAGCACAGACATTTAAAAAATATATATATTTACTCTTTGTTTTTTAAAATCGAAAACCCCTGATTGAGACCATTTCCACCATGAAGGAAAATGAAAGACTTCAATGTAGTTTTGTGTGAGTAATCTTGAAGAACCGTTAAGTTGTCTTGTTTTTGAACTGTAGCATAAAAGTCTGACAGTGCATTTCCTTGTTCTGCAGAAGTAACACGCTTTTTCCACCTGATTTTAAAGACGTTTTGCCTCACGTCCAACAGACTTTATCTAATTTGCCTGACCGCTTTCAAATGCGGGTGACGCGTTAAACCTTGGAGCCCCCTTGTGGCTTTTTAGACTTAGTTCATGTACATTTAGATCCATTGCAACTTGCTTAACTTAACTAAAAGTAGAATATTATGAGAGCTAGAACATAAATACAAACTTATTAAAAAACTGCAAGAGTAAAACGTTGATGTGATCGAGATGTGTGTAGAGAAGCGGTTCACATTGCAAATAAAAATGTGATTCAATCAGTTTTCATGTGTGAACGCAACGGCCCAGAAGTGTCCGATGTGGAGAAGAAACGAGAACGAATCAGGACTCGAGACAAACTATAAATAAAGAGGAAGCACCGTTTATTCACTTTATAGTCATCTTCATCTTTTGTCTTTGATAAGCCAAAGTTGATATTTAAAATTTTATGTCACAATTTACAAAACCAGTTCGGTTTAAAAATTCTCTTTTATTTGTTTTCTTATTTTTGCACTTTTTACCTTTTTGTTTGGAAGGCAATTGGAGGTTTAATAATTTATATAAACGTTTTTGTTTTAAAAGGGTCTTCTCTACTGTTTAACTTCAGCGCAGTAGAAGTCAGACGAATGTGCAAAAGACCAGCTTCAAATCAGATTTAGTTCCACATGTGAAAGTGGCCGGGGGTTGCATTTGAAAACGGAAGATTAAAAAAAATAAAATAAAATAAAATAAATCAGATCTAGGTCACATTTGGGCAGAAAAATAAATAAATGTCAAATCAGATTTTTTGCAAAGTGACTGCAATCTGAAAAATCTGGTCACATTTTATTTATATGTATTTATTTATTTATTTATATGAATTTATTTGTATTTATTTATTTATATGAATTTATTTATATTTATGTATATTTATTTTTATCTATTTTTTTATACAAGCTGTAGTAATTAGAATTTTTTTTAATCGTCAAAAAACGTTGTTACATTTTTCAAGTATTAGGCAATGATAATAAGGTTTTTTTAATCTAATACTTTTAAAGCTCAAGATTCAATTGGCTTTAAGGATTTAAGGAAGCATGGTTTGCCACTGACCAATTTGTAATGCAATATTCAATTATCATGACTTAATTAAAATTGGATAAGACGGGAATTAAAACAGATAAACCTCTCTTTCATACGCAACAGCAACAACAGCAACAAAACGAGAAAGTCCCCAAAAAAAGAATGTTCTAGTTGATTTAGAGTTGTCAGAAGATTAAAATGACCAAATCTGATTTATCTCTTAGTTTGTAGACCATGTAGATGTTATTGCTTGGCCTGTATCTTTCCGCAGAATTTTTTTGTGGTTTCATTTCCAAAACAACACCGGGTACACAGACCTGACTTGTATCTCCGACACCTGTGCCAATTAGTTTGCCAGGTGAGTCTAATTAAAGGAAAACTACTTTTTTAACCACCGTTTTCAAGCAACATGGGAAAGAAAAAAGATCTCTCGAGTGTGAAATAGTTGAATGCCTCAAACAAGGTATGAAAACCTTAGATATTTCATGAAAACTTAATCAGAATCAGAAAGGGGTTTATTGCCATTGTCGATGAACAAACTTCACAGACATAGGAACTTGTCTCGGCCTTAAGCGTGATCATCGTACTATTAAGCGATTTGAAGCTGATTCAGAACACGCATGGATTTGTGCAGATGAAGGCCCAATGAAGAAGGTTTCTGTCAGACAAATAGGCTTAAGAGAGCAGCTGCTAAAATGTCATTACAAAGCAGCAAACGGGTATGTGAAGCTGCTGGTGCCTCTGGAGTCCTGAGAACATCAAGGCGTAGGGTCCTCCAGAGGCTTGCAGGTATGCAGAAACGGCTCCAGTGGGCCCACAAATACGTGAAGATTTATTTTCAAACAGTCTTGTTCACTGATGAGTGCTGTGCAACCCTGGGTGGTCCAGATGGATGGAGTGGTGGATGATTGGTGGACAGTCACCATTTCCCAACAAGGCTGTGATGTCAGCAAGGAAGAGGCGGAGTCATGTTTTGGGCCAGAATCATGGGAAGAGAGCTGGTCGGCCCCTTTAGGGTCCCTGAAGGTGTGAAACTGACCTCTGTAAAGTATGTGGAGTTTCTGACTGACCACTTTCTTCCATGGTACAAAAAGAAGAACCGTGCGTTCATCTTCATGTATGACAATGCTCCATCTCATGCTCCAAGGAATACCTCTGAATCATTGGCTGCTATGATATTTATTTTGCAAAATCAGATGAAAATCTAATTTGGAACGCAGCGCAGGGAGTGACATGCCCCTGTGGCTGCATCACTCATGCGGTTTTTTTGGTCTCTTATGTTTGTGTATAATGGTGATGTTCATTAAATAAATGTACTTGCATTGTTGTTGTTAAAGCATGTGACCCATGTCCCAGGACAAAGTTCTCCACAGTACAACAAGACAATAAAAGATGATCTGATCTTATGTATGGATCGTTTTTTAATAGAAATGTATTTTTCTTAGAACATACAGCTGTCACACCACAGGACATCGAACTGGCCCATGTTTTTCAGAGTAGGAAAGGCAAGTTTTATTTCTAGAACACAATTCATACGCAAGGTAATTCAAAGCGCTTCACACAAGGAAAAATGCATTCAAATCACAAAACAGTTTAAGACATAAATGAGAAGAGTGCAAAGAAAAGCATTTCAGTCACATGCACACCCAAGCAAAAAACTGTTAAGCTTAGATTTGAACATTGCCAGAGTAGCGGGCCTGTCTCACATCCTCAGGAAGACTGGTTCCAGATTTTAGCTGGGCATAAAACTGAAACGCAGATTCCCCAATGTTTAGTCGCTGACGTCTGGGCACCAGCAGGAGGCCGGTCCCTGAGGTCCTCAGAGTCCGAGATGGTTCATATGGCACTAACATGTCCGAGATGTACGTTTGGTGCTAGGCCATGGAGAGACTTATAGTGCAGAGACCTGGCACACCAAGTAGTTTTGGCATTCAAACTGATCTGTTGGATGCAGTGACAGAGTGAATCCACTGGTCCATATTCACCTGCCGTCAGTGAAACATAGATCTGAGTGTCGTCTGCATAATTGTGATAGGTCAGTTTGATACGCAGCGAAAATGTGTCTAACGGCGCAGAGGTTTGAACAGAAGGGGTCCCAGGATTGACCCTTGGGGCACCCCACAGGGTCAGGGGCATCTGGTCTGAGACAGACGTTACCAATTTCAACAGTACCTTCCTGTTCTTCCAATAAGGACTTTAACCACATTTAATAGGCAGTGGCCCAGTGGAAAATGCACACCCAGTCCTCTAGTCGGTAGGATTAAAAAAAAGAACTATTAATACATTCTCTTTTGACCTGCAGTTTAAGACTAGATCATTGTCCTGGATTGTAATGACGGAGAAGCTGCCATCTGTTTGTTTTTGTTTTTTCTTCATGTCACGTTTGCAGAAGTATGATTCACACGCATTGGATTCTAATATATATTCTTTTAGATTTAAAGTAGAGGTAAAGTGTGTGTATATAAATATATTTCATTTCAGTGGCTTCTGTTACAATGCAAAAGACATAAAACAAGCTTTCATTTTAAAAACTTCATGGACTTTTATAGAAGACGTATATTTGGTGGTCGGAGTCTAAACATTGAATTAGAAGTAAATTGAATGTGATAAATGCGTCGTCACGATTGAAACGTTTCCATGTTCGCCGGCCAGAACGTGAGCCCGACGAACCATGAGCCATTCTCGGATAAGAGGGGGGGGCGGAAAAAACATGAAATAGCCCGGTCATTCACAATATTCAGACTGAAAGAGCTCTCATTCGGAGCTCTTGCCGACCGACGTCCAAACTGCTGATTCATTCGCACGATCAGGGTTCCGGAGATCGTGGGGTTAATGTCGAGCAGCGGGACGTGCAAAGGATTCAGGCATGAAGAAAGACAGATTTGCAAAGCTCAGATCGTCGGGAGAAGTGGGATTTCTGTCACTAAACGAACTGAGCCCTCAGCATTTTAAGGTGTCCTTTTTGCATTTGGATGAATAGTTTGAAGGGAAACGAGCCCAAATGCTTTTTCACTTTGGAAATGTTTGATCGGTCGAAAAATAAAATCGCAAAACTCAAAATCAAACAAAACCTTTTTTCAGGGCGTTTTTATTTATTTATACATGCTTCACATTTTTATCACAGCATTTTTTAACTATCAATATCAGTAAATGTTTGTAGGTACAGTGACTTTTAATAACGTGTATTTCTCTCAAACATCTCCAGAGACTCAAATGTTTGAAATATACTCAGATTTAGGACGAAATCTACGCAGTCTATTACTTTTTAAATGTGCCAGGGAAGAGTCGCTAATGTTTAATAAGGATTACTTTAAAGAATAAAACATTGTCGACAGGGAAATTTAAATTTTTAAACCCACCCTGCAAAACGAGATTCTCTTTCCAGCCAATATTCCTGCAAACGTTAGCATTCCTTTTACCTTTTTAGACTTTAGTTAAATCCAGGTGACAACAATTTGCCTGAACATTTTGTTCCCGTTTTGCAAATAGATGTCCTTGTTTGAAAAGAAAAAAGTAGAAAGCGGGTAACAGTGGTCTCTTGTCGACATCCAGGCCAGTCCCATCCACTCTCTCTAAACAAATCAAGAGAATTACGAAGAGCAGGGTTTTCGCCTGGGAAAATAAACCTCTTTTGACGGAGGAGCTACGACACGCTTTGGCCGTGTCGTGTGGTTTTAAGTTTCACCGCGCAGAGACGCGTGCCAATATGTTCTGGAGACCCTTCTAAACACGGGTTTGCGGGGGGGTACAGGAGGCAGGAGTGGTGCGGGGTAGGACCCGATCACTCAATCTTCGTTTCGGTCCCTCCGAAATGTTTTAGCTGCGCACTCCTGAGACCTCGTTTATTCTGGTGAAGACGGCCATGGAAATAAAACTGAGCGCGTCCAGGAACAGGCGATGGGACGAGGGCAGCTGCTGACCCGCGCTGTGGCTAAGTGGCTAATCTAATTTCGCCGGGTTGAAGAAACGGTAACGTCTCGTCACTAGAAGGTGGGGGGGGAGAAATCTTGGACGATTGGAGCAGTACTGATGCGGTCCTGGATGTACAAGACGGTGTTGGGGGGGGGGGGGGGGTTTGAACCTGCGCACAATTTTGATTGGTGCGCAAACTGTCAGCTCAATAAAATGTGGTTTTGTCTTGGGAATAAAGTTATAAAGTTGAAGAAATGCAGAGGTGGGTTGGTACATTCAAAGCTGTGTAACTTTTCAACCATGAACCATCTCGTTTTCAAGGGGGTCCTCAAACGTACAACAGACAGAGACGAAAGTTAGTGATGAGAGATGCCACCGATTCTTTTTATTCGATCCAATACAAAGTAATACTACGGCTAATGTCGCGACACCTACGCGTTTTGGAATAAAATACATAAAAACTCTTGCCTGACCACCCAGTCCCTCCTACCCCAGAAGAAGGGTCTGAAATCCGAGTCAGAGCCGATCATTTCGTCGATCCTTTTTGGAGCGAGCCAGTCTCAGGTGGCGGTTTTAACGCGTCACACTGAAGGCGCAGAACTTGCTTTTCGCCCCCGTTTCAAAACCCGGCGAGTGGTCGAGTGTTTACTTCTGCTCTCGCTTTCGAAGATTTTTGAGACAAAACCGACAAAAGTCATTAATATTTGTCTCAGCTCTACTTGTCATGATGAAGTAGCACTCGGGTTCGGATAACACGACACATGCCTTGTTGACATAGGCTATGTAATATATGGAGTTATGTGATTGGTTCTGTCTCTGCTCTCTAAACTCCGCCTTGAAATTGAAATCCTTTAGTCTAATTCCAGACCCTCACAGTTTTGTAAAGTAGTCTGTCAAAACATGTTGGGACTGGCCGGACGGGCAATAAAAACTCCTTGACTATGAACAATTTTAAATTGATTATATTCCTTTCATCCTCGGCTTGAACTAATATGATAAAATGTCTCTCTCAAGCTGGACATGTTGTGCACGAACCACATATTTCCCATCAAATCAAACCTTCTGGGAAGAATCAGGGTTTGTTCTCCAAAAAATATATAAATTGCCCTAAAATGAAAAAAAAAATAAAATAAAATAATAATAATAATAATAATAGGCTTTTGTATGGATTCCACCTAGGTCTGGGCAATATGGAAAAAAATATATGAAAAAGAATCTAAATTCTTTTCATACATTGATCAATATCTATTTTCAATTCCATTTGTATTTGGTCCATGTTGTGGAAGTTCTGTAAAGCAGTACCAAGAAATAAAGAGGTGAACAGAGTTTGTCTTTCTCAAAAGGTGGATCTTTTATTCACTCGTGCACAGGAAATAATCAACTGACCCTAACAACAGGTCTCCTTCTGTCCCTCCACTCCAGAGCAATGACAGCACACATCCTTTCAAAGGCAGTAACACACATTGACACGTACGCACATCATCACAGTCAAATCAGAAACTGATTTCATGAATAAAAACTATACAGAGTTTTAATCTGTGCCATTTAACACAAATAATATTCAAATGTCTTCTTCCAATTCTTCTGATCTGAAAGTCTGTTCGTAGACCACATGAGTATTGACTGTGGACCTCTACATTGAAAAAACTCCTCCCAAATAATTCGCCTTTTCACATGACTTAATCTCGATCTGTCCATCTTTCGATTAATTGCCCCGCCCTAATCCTGCCTGCACTTTTTTCTACATTATCTAAAGTCCCTGAAACTTTTTTTTGGGGGTGAAATTAACCAACAGAAACCCAAACAAGTGTCAATCAGACCATCCTCAAGACGCCATCTTTACTCTGATTTACATCTAATGAAGATAATCGAGGCAGATCTTCAAATCTGATGTTCCTCTGTGCAGAGCTTGTTCCCACGTCAGAGTAAATCACACATCACAGGCAAAAATGACAGATTCTCAGCTTTATGAAGAATCCAGTCGATTGTTTGTTCCCCAAATGGTTCAGGAGCAGCTTCAGTTTGAACTGGGGCTCATTTTAGTCAGGCCTTTGAGGAAAAACAGGGCCTCCTGATAAAGGCTGAAGTATCAACACAGTTCGATGCCTCTGTGTAAGTCAGACACATACGTAAGGGACAAAAGGTTGAACGCTTCTGTGGCTCGTTTTTGTGTCCTTTTTAAGATGCCAGATTTTGTGTATTATTTAATGTTTTGTCATTCCAATTACATTCACTTGTGTAACTTAATGTTATTCACATTCAGTTACTCTTACATTTATTATTATTAATAAAATAATAATACATCTCTCTTACTTGAGTAATTTCTTGGACCACTACTTTGTTTATAGTATAATAGTTTTTGCACTCTCTGGCCTACTCCAGTAGACTTCCACTCTTAAACAGTTTACTATTTTACGAAATGTAATTTTGTTAATTGTCGCAGTAAGATGAGTCTCTGTCTCTGCATTCATTACAATAAAACATTAAATAAGTATCATTTTCCACACTGTTCACTGTTTGTGTATGTCACGATTCCACTTGTCTCCATGGAGATGTTTTTGCTTTGCTCAGAAAGTTCCACAGTATGGCATTAAACTTGACAGGTGAGTGACACCACCAGGCCAAGGTTTTGTTGTTATTATTGTTATTATTATTATTATTATTATTATTATTATTATTATTATTATTATTATCAGCATTATAATGACATTTAATTGAATAAATGGATTAAAGTAAAATGTCCCTAAAACAATAACATCTCCATGGAGACAAGTGGAATCGTGCAAATGCATGGCAGACAGAAAAGTTACCTTCTTTAAGATATGTATGCTTTATGTTCTTTTGTGTACTGAAACCTTTCTTACGCAGTTCATGTTTGCACCCAGTAGAGGGCTCCAGAGCTCTGACAATGAGCCTTTTCTTTCACTCCCCTCGTGCCCCACATATGGAAATGCTTGATTTGATATAGTGTGGTTTTACTGTGCAGAAATGAGCGTCTGCTTGTTCTCCCTCTGTGTGCGACCGGCCACCGCCACCGCTCTAACCCACAAAGTGTAACACGATCAGGCCACATGCGCTACCGCTGCTAACGGCCACCGAACGCTGCACACGGCCACGAACCCTGCCACCGAACCTGCACACGGCCACGAACCCTGCACACGGCCACCGAACCTGCACACGGCCACCGAACCCTGCACACGGCCACCGAACCCTGCACACGGCCACCGAACGCCGCACACTTTCCAGCAGGACAGGAGGAAGTGTGTGCAAGGATCTGACACTGAGAAAGAAACAGAACAAGCTATATATATATATCAATCTATGTGTTCAGAAATGTGACATCTTTTTTTTTGTATCGACGTTTACGTGAATAACCAAGAAAAGGATGAGTTGCTTCTAAGTTGCTTCTAAAATGCAGTTAAGATAAATATATTTGGAATTTTGCTAAAAATGTATAAAAAGATGTTATCACTGAATAGCACATTTTTTAGGTTTATAATTTAACTTCCTGTTTGTACTTGATGACATCACACTGGGCCCAAACTCATCTAATCTCTTACCATTTTGTATTTGACAAATACAAAATATACAAGAGCGACTTTATTTAGTTGAATTCATGTTTAGAGCGTTAGAAAGTTGTTTCTTTGCGTAAATGATGCATAAACTTTGGCTGGAATAAGTATCTCTAGTGTGATGTCACTTCCTGTCATTTTCTACAGATTTTTCAATGTTTTCTCCACAAATACCTTCTCGATTGGTGTAAAACTAACATTTATATGTGCAACGGGTATAAATACACCAAATAAAAGTCAACATTAGAAATAGTAAAAACCTGTCTGAGGCACTTTAACGGTCTGAAAAAGACGGGTTCCAACTGGACTAAATGGGACCTTGTGAGCCTTTTTTAATTATTATGTCTTATTTATTTATTCTTTCAAAATAATGTTCTTATTTTTTTACACACACACACACAACCAGGGTAGGACCAGAGGAAAAAAACTACTCCCACTATTACTAGTAGTAGTACTAAAAAGAGAGAAAAAGGAAAATATGAGTTATGTCTACTTTATTTTGCATTTAAATTCCCTTGAATAATTTAGGTTTAGGAAATGAATTTCATCCACTTTTGTGTCTGAAAAGGATGAGTTGCATCTACTTTTTATGACGTCTACGTTTATTTGAATAACTTTCTGAAAATAACAATATTCTGAATTCAAGTTATTTTATCATGAGATTTTATCATTGAGAATATGACTCATCCAAACGCATTAAGAGTCAGATCCAACTTTATCCTTTTTTTATACGCTCCATCATTGCACAGCAAAAATCTGATCGTTATCTGATTTCTGGAGTCATCAAATGATTGGAGTAATCTGATTGTTCACGTTGTGCAGGTTTTGACGAGAAGAATTATGCAAAAAAAGGATAATAAGAGAAAATGTTGAAGAATTTACTGTATTTTACCTTCCAAATACAACACGCTAAAAATCTACTTATTACTTGACATCCTAGTAGCTGTTTCTGAGTAAATAGAATAAACCCCAAAAATCATCATTATTATTGGGTTATCGGAATAATTTTGACCGGCAACACAAATATACGCACTGATACTTGTCCAGTTGAGTATCTAGTCCGGACAGCAGTTTAAATACCGACAAGTACCTGTGCGTAAGTATCTTTGACCACCCTTCGTGACGCGACAAAAGGACTTTCGGAGCAGCAGAAGTACTCAAACGTTTCCTGGCCCCCACAGCGCGCCTCCGTCCTGCCCCCTAATCTGCCCGAGCCTCAGAGAGACCTCGGGAAGTCTGTCACCTTCCCCCCGTCACGGCTGGCTGCTCGCGGCCTCCAGCGGCGGGGAGGGGAGGGGCGGGGCGGTGGGTGGGTTGGGTTGGGTTGGGGGGCGCGTCGTGGCCAGTGGCGCGTCGACGCTGCGGCCCGGGCTCCCTCTGTTTAGTTACAGTGACAAACATGCTGATTAGAGAGCCGGGATGATGGATGGCCGGTCGCTTTGGAGAGCGCTGGAGTTTTTAGCGGGTCATAATGGGCCTGACGCTGCACAGCCCACTCTTTCTGTAGACACTGCGGAAAAAAAAGGAATATCAGGATTAGCAAAAAAAAAAAAAGAACAAAAAAAAGACAAGAAAATGGTCTAAAAATGTCTGAAATGTGCAGTAAAGTTTAATTATGATGAATTTAATTAGTTTTAATCATATGGCAGGTGGAATGGTGATGAATGCTTCTCAGGTCTGTCACGATAATACATATATATTTGTATGAAAAATATCGAAAATGAGAATATTTATTTTCATTTAAAAAAACATAAGATGCAACAAATAAACTTTTACAGGTCAAATTACTTTTTTTTGCATAATTATGTTTACGATTTTGCTAACGTTCTTGCTTATTTTTTAAATGTTGTATTTTTTGGCGGGATTAAGTTTACAATGTGACTTCCTGGTTGGACAAACGTAGAGGTAATTCCAGAACTGTTGGCTCGCAAACATAATGTCAAGGGTCAAGATTGCGCAATAGTTATGATAAGATATAAATGTAGATGAAAATAAATCATTTTCAAGTTTGTAAAATAAATGTTTAAACTGGCATCGCACATTTTCTCTTGCGTTTTAGACAGATTTTTCTGCGTTATCGAAATAAATAGAGGCATTCCATTCTAATACTCGGAGATTATTTTTCTTCTCAACCTTCTTTTCCCCTCAAACTGCCACATGGGTAAAAGAGTCATTTGGGATTTCTCACTGTAAAAGCTCTCGACTGTGGCATACGTAATATATGCATATGTTTTGTTTTCAAATCGGCTGTGAACCAGGAAGTAACCCTGGCAGTCATGTGATGCCCAAGAAAGCTCTTATACGTTCAGTAACTCGTCGTGGTAAAGGTTTATTACAGTAATCTGACTGCGTTCATAAAGTGAGGAATACGTTTGTGTTTGTACAAGACGCTCGAAATCGCTTTACAATTCTACATTTCTCATTATGTCGAGTTTGCATGTTCTCCCCGTGTCAGCATAGGTTTCCATCCAGGCGCTCCAGTTTCCCCTACCACTAAATAAAGATAAATAAATAGATAAATAGACAACCCTGCGCTGGCAAACTGCTACTGACGGAACCGATGCTGCCAATCTGCGCCACCTGCCCCCCCTCCACCACCCCCGCCACCGCCACCGTCACCGCCAACCACCGACAACCGCTACTACTCACACTGATAGTAGGCATTGCGGGTGAAGTGTCTTGCCCCACCTGGCATTCCCACGGATGTAAAAAAAAGATCTCCACCGTCTGTCCTGTAGTGAGTTTGCCTAGTGGCCACTCTGAAGTACTGCATGTCCAGGCCCAGAATAATTCTCCAACGGGGCACCGGCGTGTTTTGTAAAAAAAAAAAAAAGGTCGGATTTTGATGAGATTCCTCTATTTTTCACAATGTAATGAAAAGTATGCAATAGTTAGCTTTAGCCTAGCCTCGCTCTGGGACAGCGCTAGCTCCGCGCAAGCCGCCATTGCGCTGATTGAGGCGGGAAAACACGATATTTGATTTTTCTAACAGATCTTATACTTTTCCCTTCACTGCACGAACCAGGCCCAACCCTGCTTAATTTCTGAGATGAGAGAGAGCGGTTATTGGCATTGACTTCACCATGGAGATAAGCAGGTGGCGGACCCTCCTCTACAAATGTTACATAGTGCTTTTCGACCGTTAATCCCACATTCAAATGATATCCGTAACAGAATCTGCACAAATCTACTTTAATCTACACACCTAACCAAGCACTGGTGGACAAAAGTAAAAATATAATATATGAACTAATTATCATTTTTAAGTATCTGTACTTTACTTACAGTGAGTACTTTTACTTCACTACATCTGAGAGCGGGTATGGGAACGTTCTACTCCATTATATGTTTTAAAAGGACTGAAAATAGAAAAGTACTTGCCATATGAGGGGGTATTCATTTTTAACACTTTTACAATTTTAAAAAGTCGAGAAACTTCTGCACAATTCCGATACTTTTACTTAAAATTTTCTCTGACAGGTTGGACCACAATATATTTTTTAATCACAGAAAACCAAATTTTTTTAGGTTTATAATTTCCCTTCCTGTTCGTAATTGATGACCTCACACTAGGAAATTACCTTTTTTTATTTGACCAATTAAAATATATGACAGTGACTTTATTTTGTTGAATTAATGTTCAGAGGGTCAAAAAAGTTGTCTAAATTCTGCATAAACTTTGACTGGAATGAGTGTCCCTGGTGTGATGTCACTTCCTGTCATTTTCTACAGATTTTTCAACGTTTTCGCCACAAATATCTACTAGATTTTTTATAAAACTATAATTTATAAGTACAACAGGTATAAATACACCAAATAAAGCCTATCATATCACTTCTTCCACCCCTGTAAACAGACTTCCACACACCACCCTCACTTTCCCAATCCCGACCCACCCTCTCGGCCCTCAGGTCACTCGGTAAAGGTCGAGAGTTAACGGACCTGCCTCAGCGCTTGCCGCCAAATCAAAATGACCCCCGTTTGGAGTCATATTTGTAAACACTTCATCATCATCATGACTACCGTGACACCTATTCCACCCCCCCAGTCCCTCCAGTCTTCTCCCCAGCCACCCTTCACTCTCTTTCGGGTAAATACGGGGGCACACCACCCTGTTGGCTTATTTAAACTGCCGAGCGGCTTTTTACCAGCGCGGCGCACTTCACACAAATGCTTTATTCTTTCCGTAATGCGGCGCGGTTCTGTATTGAAGTGAATTTTATTTGTGTGGAGTGGCTGGGGCTGCATTGTGTCATGGTCGGTTGCGGCGGGCTTTTCCCCTGCCCCGCGCAACGCAGGGAGTCACAGCCGGCGTCACTCTGCCAATAATCCAAACACATTTGTCTTCTCTTCCACACAACTCTCAACTCGTGATGAAATTGTTAAACGTTAAGTGGAATTTTAGCGTTTGGCTCGAACACAAAAAGTGTACAGTGTATAAACAGACGCCAAAGAGGTAAGTTATAATGTTTTGTTGTTTTTTTAAAAATGATTAAACATGAAAAACAGAAAAGAAAATCACGGCACGTTCAAATGAAAATAAGAGTCCCATCTGTCCCACACTCTGCCAAATGAAGTCCAAATGTCGTTTTTTTTTTTTTCTATTTGTCTAATGTTTGTCTCTATGTCAGTCATTGGTGAGGTTTGTGTCATCCATTTCAGCTAAAAGTACGATCCAGAGGTATCCATTCACTGTGTCCATGGCAGGGAGTTTTGAGGCCCAAGCACATAGTCTTAAAATCGAGTGGGATGGCGACATTATGGGCAGTCTGCAGCGCTTTTTTTTGTTGATCTCTGTACAATATTTCTGAGCAACAGGACAGGACCCAAAACACGGGATAGTGGTGTGCCTCCAGGCTGCGGCAGCTTCTCAAAACAGTTAGCATTTCCCTGTCAATAATGAGCACTTTGACATGGCGTTATGACATATCGCCACACATTTTTTCAGCAAATTTCCTTTCAGACATGTGATTGTGATGTCCACCACTGGTATGTACACAGATTTCCCCACTCTTCGTCTGTCAAAACAAGATTACCTTCTCTTTCCCATTTGTTTTTAATATATTAAGTAGTGTAGCTGTCCAGATTATTAATGCAGTTATATAATTTAGATATTAATCCTCTCGAGTTATAATGTTGTTTACACAGGCTTACTGTCGTCGAGTTTGACTGTGCGCTGCGAGAGGATTGCCCCCAAGACTCCAATACTGTACATCAGACACGGTTTGATATCGATCGCAGCTCATCTTTGGTTGTACAACAGTTCTAATTTTTATCGTCGTACCTGTCCGACTGTGTGATTCAATAGCCATGCCGCTAATTTTTCATTTCAAATACAATCGCAAATCGCAAATCAATGTATTCTTTGTGAAAATGCTGGCATAGTCATAGACAACGCTTCTCGTACGTTACAGTATGTTAGGTTGTAAAACATGTAGTACCTTTGCAAACGGCCTCTTTAGTGTACAAAATGATGTCAAAGTTACTAGAGTTTTCATTGAAGCATGTTGTCCAAATTTACCCACAAAAAGATTACAGAACGGTTACGTACAATATACACCATCTCTCTGCTTCACTGGACAGGTAAAACTCGGTCACTGGGAAGGCAAACTTTGTTAGACACATCAGTAAGTTCAGTAAGTGGCCATTTTAACCCTCATTTAAAAGTCAGTGACCAGATGTTTAACCTCGAATGATCTTTTTAAATATGCATTTGGTCAGAACAAAAGTTGAGGAGTCTAGGACGGTGAAACTCACAGGTCCTGTGGGGGGGCAACCGTTTTCTACCCCGAGGGCTGAAGCGAGAGGGTGCATGGGAAAGTGAGTCGGGACGATAGCTCATTTGTATACACTTGGAAACAGATGCCAGGCTGCAAAAGAGATGTATTCTGCTGAATCAACTTTCTTCAACTTTTAAACATGTTTGTGTCGTTTGTGTGGGTCAATGTAAATAACTTTGGTGAGGCTAGTTCGCTATAAAAAGACATTGACACTGTATATAAGCTAGTAAAACAAGGGAATGTGCTAATGGGTTTTTTAAGTCCATCATGCTGCTAATTGAAGCATTTTCCTCCCCATCGTAGGGAGCAGAGAACGTAAAACACCTAATTCAAGAATTCTGAGATTAGAAAGTGTTCCAAAGTATTTAAAAAGCCACAGGGAAATATGCAAAGATTGTAGTACAGTGTATGTGACAAGGAAATAACTCGAGGCTTTAGCTGTCACCAAATGGTCCTTTTCCCCTTGTTATAATGTGAAATCTCGCACACAGCCGATAAAGTATGCATGTGAATACGAATGAGGGTGTGTGAGAGTTAGGTGAAAGTTAGAGGTAACATCTACGTCCTCCTTTCATGGTTTGAAGTATCTCAGCATGTAGTAATAATCCGTTTGCATTTTTAAAGCTGACAGATTCAATCAATCATGCTTTATTTGTAAAGCTTTTTACGTATAAAGTGGAGCATAAAGTGCTTTAGAGTGCATCAAAACATCCCCACATCCCACCCAACCGCCCGACCCGCACAACCCACACACACGCCCACACATGCTACAATACATGGGGCTGAGTACGAATGAACCGGTTGAGGAAGCACCATCCGAGGAGCGAGTCCCCCACAGCCACAGGACACAGACACAGGGCCCAGAGGAGAGATGAGGCAGACACCAAACCTCCACGAGGGGCCCACAAGCCGGGCCCCAGCAGCCACTGCCGACCACCGCTCCTGGTGCAGAGGGTTCCACCAAGGAAACTGGACTGACTGGAGATCATAAAATGGGTTCTGAAAAAATATTAAAATAAGTAAAAGCTAAATATATGAGTAGAAGAAGAATAAAATGAAAATAACTAGAATATTCCATAGCATAGGTAAAAATAAACAATAAAACTATGACATAAATATATATAAAATAGTAAGACTAAAATAAGTAACTATGATAAATATTGAAATAAATTGATAATAGTAAATATGAATCAAAAGCTAAGCTAAAGGTAGGTTTTGAGCATTTTATAATCATGAATGTTCTCTGCGGAAAAAAAAAAAAAAAAAAAAAAATAAAAAAAGAAAAAAAAAAAAAAAAAAACCCTGTGGTCACAATCCAGTACTGCAAATGAAACAAAACACTCAAGGTACATTTTTAATAACGATACATTAACAGGATTAAAGAACCTTTAATGACTTCTATCCAAACATTCATAAAATGTCATGAATTTAGTTACACATCTAACATTTTCTTCACCAGTTGGTTTAAAAGTGTCCGTTGGAGGTCTGAAGCTTGCAGTTCCTCCTGTTTTTCCCCCTCTCTTGCTTGTGTTTGGAAGCTCGGGTGACATCACGGCAGCGCGCCTCAAATTGGATGCAGCGAGTGAGAAGTTCAGCAGTAGCTCGGGGCACTGAATATTTTTCCATTTATTTGGGGGGGGGTGGGAAGGTGAAGGAGCACAAGGAGGAGGCGGAAAGAGAAACTAGGGGGGGAGAAAGAAAGAAAACGGCATGCAGACAAAAAACGGGGCAGAATGCATTACAGGTTAAGTAATAGGTAATCAAAGTAGTTCTTCCTGCGTGTGCGAGCTTCTTAGTCCACTCAATCTCATGCTTAAGTGAGCCATGGCGACGCTGTGCACAATCCCTGCTGGACACCTGCACACTGATGACTAAAAGGAGGCTAGAAAAAGCAGATTTATTGTTCTGGAAGCTGTATTGGTTTTGCTACATGTCCTATTACACTAAATGTTTCAGCTCTTGAAAATAAAACAAACCGCGAGTCGTGTTTTGGTTTATTCGTGGATATTTGAGTACGACTGAAAATGACTGGATTTGCTTCCCTAGAGCTAAAACACCAATGCCTGGCTCTCCAGTTCCTCGCCGTTCCGTTGGAATGCTGTACGGTCCGAAACCAGACCATAGAGTGCTTCTGACAACCGTCCAACTTGATGACAATCGAAATCACAGTTTTTTTTTGTTTTTACATTCAGAGTTGAATGCTTCTCTTGTTAGTTCTGCAGATACACATTGTGCCGTTTCTCTATCCATGTTGGTTTTGACGCAAACATACACTTTCGCGTTTCTCCAATTGGTTAATCCACAAATCAGTCACTCGCATTGGAAATTGTGGAGGAGAAGTGAGGAAGAAGAAAGTGTGTAGTCTTGGCTGGCCGAGCATAAACGCACCAGATCTCCAGGAATTGATCCTTCATGTTCTTGAAGTCCATGGACCTTCACAGGACTAATTCCAGTGCTACATTGCCTATACTACAAATTTTAGATATTATTTTCCATTATATCATTTGCAAATGTTGTCCAGAAGTTACAAGCAGCAAAAAGTGTTCATCTACACCAGGATTGGGGTTAAAAATTGTCTTGCCTCGAATCCAAAAGGCTTGAGAATGATTGTGTACTACCAAATTTGGATTACAAATAAGGAACAAATGCTTTGGGTAGCTTTGAAAAGGAAGCTCACATCACCTGTGTCATGACAAACAAACAACGCATTAAAGACAAACAATCGCACAACAAAAGGGTATATTTAGTCCAGAACTTGGTTAAAGCTGAGGTACTAGTTTTTTAAAATCTGTGTAACTCGTGCCTAGCCTTCATAAACCCTTTGGCACGTCGTTAATATTCACTTGCATTATGTGCTTGAATAATTTTAGTATCTTGGAGTAATTTTCGAACTCAAATGTAACTTTCAAAGACCATGTCCAATATTATTTACATTATCATAACATAACATAACAACGGCTTGTACAAAATAGGATGAAACTCGCCGGGTGTACAGTGTTTGTTGATTGGGAAACAGACTTTTCAGCTACCTGAAACTCAGCGCCATTGAATACCGAATTAAGAAACAACAACAACAACAACACAGTACATTAAACACAACACCGCTTCATGTATGTGTTTGACAGTACAAAAAGTCGAACTATAAAGACATCAGAGTGCATGAAATCCAAACGAACCCGATAACGCTTTATTTGAAATGTAATCAGTTTCAGTTAAAAGACATATGTTTACGAAACTGGAACCTGCTGCGTATTTCCGTCCGTCAGTTCCCCTTTAATGTCTGAAATGGAATCTATACGTTGCCTTTGGTTTGGCTAATAACGTAACGTGCATGTGTTTGTTTTTCTTGGTGTCTCTAATGCGCTGCCGTCGTCTCTAAAGAAGAAACGGTTGATCCGAAGGAGATGACTTTTGAAGATAATTTAATGATTCACTGCTGTTTTCGAAATAAGGAAGTTTGTTTTTGATCCGTAAAAACTGATACAAGGTAGACCAAACAAAACGATTCCACCACAAGCTCAAAATCAAATGTTTCGCAGATGTTTTGGGTTGTTGATCGTACTCTACTAAAATAGTAATGGTTGTGTTCATGATAATTGGATAATATGGCTTGTTAGTTAAAAGAATGTGCAAATTACCTCAACTTAAATTATATATATATTTTTTTTTCAAGGAACACTGGTTGTTTTGGTGTTTTGTAGTATTTAAATCACATTTGACACAGGGTCCAACTTAAAACTAATAAAAAAGAGAGCAAAAAAAAAAAAGTGTTCCCATCATAAATTCCGAAAATATGTTAATTACGTTCAAACATTTTAGCACATGAAACAAAAGCTGGCGCACACTTAAACGTCTTCTCTGTCGACATAAATAAACAAAAGCGAAATTATTTTATTCCCAATAGCCTCAGGAAGTGGTGCCATTATTCGAAGTCGTGAAGTCTGTTGAAAGGACCTGAAGCTGAGATGAATGTGCCAAGTCTGTGGAGTCTGGTTCAATGTTTTGTGTTGAATAGGCCTTTGCCCACCATCTGAGACAATGACATCATCCAATTCTGGAATGTGAACGCAACCTATATAACTCTAAAGGAGATTCACTGTTTTTGGATGAAATATCCAAAATGGCAATCCACAAAATTTTTATGGTTCGTTTGGGATTGTCTCCACAAACCTGTCATATTCATGGCTCAAAGTCGTTCCAACTGACGACAACACACTTTCGGAGTTGGTAATGGCATCACTTTCTATTGTGAAGGTTATTATTCATTTTAGTTTATTTACACTGCCAAAGAAGACGTTGAACTGAGGTCCATCATCAAAATGAGGGGACTTCCGAGTGGAGAAGTGCTTCAGAAAGGCGTCACTGTCCAAGAGATAGTTTATGCAAGAACACGGCTCGAACCAGTGGAGGTTTAAAAGACCTCTGGAGTACAGCGTCACAGAAGACTCATTGCCCACTCAGAAACTGTAGGACTTTATTTGTAGAGCTCATAAAATGACCCTGAGAATAGATTCACTCCATCACACTTCTGGAGCATCTGGATGGTGAATAAAGTGAGTACAGTGAGAAGGTACACTCATCATGGCTGTAACTCTTAAAGATTCCACTCATCTGTCTGATTGGAACTTTTTTTAAAAAATATATATAATTCCAGGATGTCCAAAGAACAAAAAAATCCAGCCTCAGAATTCGGCCCTCTGTGTTTTCGACTGGGGCTTTTAAGCTCCACTTTCAGACTAAGAGAGTATTGTAGACAATCCTGAACATGTCATTCCAGACCCCGCAGCTTCTGTTCGGGACCTGTGCAAAAGGGTGGAGTTGCTTTAGGTTCTAGTGGACTTTTTGTCATGAGACACCACCACAGGCTGCTGAAGAGACGGCTGCGACTTTTATTTACCAAAATAATTCAACAAAGTGAGGCTGGTAGGACCTCTTCTACTGGCTACTTGAGGAAAATAACATAATTTCTTCTTAATTCAGAGTCGGTGTAATCCTTATTTGGTCCAGGAGTGTTAGGTTTGAACTCCTCCTCCCTTAGGGCAGGGCTAATCTAGTTTGGGGCAGTATAAATCCTATCTTCTCAGTCCAGTACCTTCAGATTGAAAATGACTTCCAGACGGCAGTCGAAAAGTCTCGATTACACAGACAACATATATATATTTAAATATTGATTACTTAAGCATATTTATTAGAATTAGAACATTCCAGACAAAGCCATAGAATCTTCATGAAGACAAGAAGATGGCAGAGCACCCCCCAGAAGAGTCACATACTGCACCTTTTAACTGAAGAAAAAGTTTCAAATGTTTCTCCGCTTCACTGCAACTTTCGTCAAGAAGGCTGAAATGAGAGTTACATAGGCAAAACCTATGCGTCCACACTCAACTCTTTTCAGCACAGAAGGTGTTTGATGGATCGCAATCTGCCGTGAACCACTTGTTTGAAGACTGACGTGCAGACTTTCAGAAGAGGCTGTTTGAAAGAGGTGTGAAGGAGGCCATTTTAATGAAAAAAGGTAAGTCCTTTTTGAACCGAATCGCTGGATTAAGGTACGCTTTCCTCACTGTAAAGCAAAGGCGGGTTAGTTTCAGGGCTTTGTCAGCTCAGAGCATTATAAAGTCATTATAAAGCTCAGACCAGCTCCCCAGATTGAAAATGACTTTCGGATTGGAACAAACCTTTTTTATAAGATGGATCACTCCTGGAAGGACGAGGAACATTACTCAAGCAACATTGCACAAGCAGGCTGGTAGATGTTGAAGGCACAGCAAAAACCGGTTGCATGGTTTCTTATACAATGTATGGTAAAAGGATGGTAAAGAATAAGACCTAAATATAAAACTTTCCTCAATGTAAGATGGATGTGATTTCGGTTAATGGCATTTGCCTGTTTTAATAAAGTCTGCCGTGTAGAGTGGGCTTTATGGGTCTGTCCGAGCGTTGGGTCATTAGAAGGGGCAAAAGTGGGCCATAAAAGTGCAGCCAAGTCTAATTACGTGCTGCTCCTGTTTAGGGAGGTGTCAGCGCTGGACGGATATCTGGCACACACGCTGATGGTAATTAGCACAATGGAGTCGATACGTTGGCACAGGGGCATTTGGAGACCCACAGTAAAAGAGCCATAACATTAGCTTTAGAAGTTTGTAATGACACAGCGTCAACAAAGGGTGGCCAAACAAGTGGAAGGTTAGTTTGTTTTTTATAGACATACTTTTATACAATATTGACAACTAAAAGAAAACCGAGGTCTAAGTCTCTAGGCAAGATAATTGCATCATGAAGTATCTAACTTATTGGATGTTCAAAAGAAAACTTTGTTGTTGTTGTGGTGATTGATTCCTGTTTAGAAATAATGTAAACACTATTGCTTTAGTTTATTTAGTGTATTCACTACATACTGGTGGTAAGATGCTATTGTAGCCACAGCTGCCCTGGGGCGGACTGACACAAGCGAGGCTGCCAATCTACGCGACCACCCGCTGCATCTACACATACAAGGGCACAAAGGCTATGTTCACATGCACACCAAAACTATGTGATGACTTGATTTATCAGATTATTGAAATGTCATGTAAACTGTGGCTGTTTACACGTCAACATTTGGAGTTAAACATATTATTAAAATGATATGTAAACAGCAGAATCCTAATTTCTTCCTGATCATGACTTCTCTGATTACGCGCATCAGATTTTGCGGCTTGGAAGAACGTTTTTTAACAATAATATATTTCCGCTTTTTACTGTTAATTTGCACGAACAATAACCTTGATGACTCTGACCAGCTTTGAAGACCCCTGCAATCTCTGGCGCCCCCTCTGGAGGGTTCCCGCCTCCCCAGGTTTGGAACCACTGGATTAACTGGCACATGTCACCAGAAGTTTGTCGCTAGAAGCTGGTTTAGCTTGAGCTTGGGCTAAATTCAGGTCTAGTTGGAGCAAACTCAGAACCTAAAACGTCTGTCGGCGTCGGCGTGTTTGTTTATTAGATTAGATTTACAGACGGTTTTGTTTTATAGCCAGTTTTGGTCAGATCTGGTTTAGAGATAAAACAAACAATATGAACCAATCAGACGAGACACACGAACAAACCTTTGGGTCAGGACCTCGCTCATTTCAAATAATGACGTTATTAAAGGTCTTCGTAAAACATGTTGACACGCACACTACATGTACATACATTTGAATCACATTTGAATCTCATTTATGTGCGCATTTATCCTGTTAGAAGAATGCGTCATCGTTATGATTTTACAAGGCTCGTTCGTGTTTAGCTGCGCCTCGTCTGGATGATCGACGAGAGGTGACAGCTGCAACGAAGGCGGAGCTAAAAGTCTGCTGTAAAGACAAACAACAACTTCAAAGTGGCTGAAATCGCTTTTTCTACGACTCATCGATGACGACGAACTCGACGAAATAGTCAAGCACCGCGTTCAGATCAACGTTGACACTGTTCAGATCTGCGCGGGTCTGTCTTATCCTGAACGCGCCTAATACACCCAAAATATCGAAATGCTGTAATCACCTCAACCTGTTCTCCAGAGATACCCTTTCCCTCTAGTCTGACTCCTACTGGCTGATCTGTGCTGCAGCAGCTGCATCATCAGTGGCTCTGGGCTTTACTCAGGTGCCCCCTTCCAAACCTCTTACTCCTCCTTTTCCCTAAGCACTAATCCCCTAAGAGCGCCGCTGAGGGCTTACAGAGAAGAGAGAAGCTGTGGTGCGTCGTGAACCTTCCGATTGTATATACTATCCCTATCATGATCTCAATTTGATGGGTATTTTTCCATGGAAGTCTTCTCTCACTTCCGAAGAACTCTACCGACATTGATAAAATAACGGGTCACAGTTACCTTTCCGGGTTCCCTGAACATGGAGCAAGAGCGCGGGCGGGTATCGTGGATCCATGTAAATGCCCTAGAACTCAGCGATTATCCGTATACTCACTGCTATTCCTTTATGAACATATCTTTATGAGAATCTATTACTCAATATAGGTTCACGCCTTTTTATAATGTTAGAAAAATCTTGCCCATCCTTCCACCTCTTCACAAATGTCATTTACAATATAACTCCACAAGGTTTAAACAACCAAACTGCGGAAAAAAACAGGAGGATCTGTTCATATGGACTTTATTTAAATTTGGTGACCGTTTTCACACATTAATCCTAAGACAAGAGGATTGTTGTTGTTTTATGCTTTATTCGTATTACTTTTTGTTCCATATCTTAATATTGCATTTGCTGACTTCATTTTGAATAAGCTTGAATGTAGATGTACGCGAGCGCATGTGAGCGAGCTCCGAGAACAGATGCGATGGGTTTAGGTTGAATGCCCAAAGACTGTGCAACAATGCCCTTGAGTGTTTGAAACCTGTCAACTCTTATGTGAAACCTTAGTGTATAACGTGATAATTAAGTTGTGCTGACGTGGATTTAGGCATGATTTGGTCCTATCATCTTTTTTACACGTTACCGCGGTCCACAGATAATCGAGTTAAATTTCTCTCCGTGACCCAGCATGGTTAAGTCCTATCAATCTACGCTTAATGTGGTATCCGGAGCCCAGTCGGGAGTTCAGAAATTGCCATGTTCCTATAATAACCAGGCTAGCTCAATGTTTGCAGCTATCATATGACTTAAGTACAGATACCTTTACACAATAGTATGAAAGAGTGATATATTAGTTCAGTGATGTCGGCAGTGAAAGCTAACACGAGTTCATACAACCCGGGCACACCTCTCGCCTTACTGTCGCGATTTCATCAAAAGCGCCATTCTATCAAAAGCAACTTACACTTTTTTTTTTTTAGTTTAAACAAGGATTTGACAAAACAAAGGTGTTTTCAGGCGCACATATTTGTCCAATCCTAACTATTGTATGATTAAAATAGACTTTGACCCTTGTTTATAATCTGGTTGCTAGGTAACAGTTGTGGAATTACCTATTTGCTGGCCATGTCAAACCAGGAAGTGACATTATAACGTCAATTGCGACCTTTTCTGTTTGAAAAATTGCGATTTCCATTGGATTGCGATATATTGTGTTACCTGCTTTGACAATATTGCAGTAAAAGTATTGCAGTAAATGGTGCTCTTCCGCGTCAAGTCAAAGCGAAGTTCGTTTTTTTGTTTTAAACCCTTCAAAAGTTTTATAACTCGCGTGACTTTTTGCCACAGGGCTCTCCCCATATGCATGAAATATTTAAAGTATGTACATTTATTTTACCACTACTACGTAAAAGCCATCCAAATACACGTTCCCACCGGGGTCTTTGGCCTGGTGCGTTTTTGTGTGAATACATTGTGTTCTACATATGGCCATTATTGTGGAGTGGGTGTATTGACCTAAGTGTATGGCGAGTTTTTGTCTAATTTATGCTAATGCAAAATAGCAGAGTATGGGAGTTCGCAAAGTATTTCAGCTTGAATTCGGCCTTTGTGTACCACTGGAGTTTTATTACAGTAAAGTACGCATTGCTGTCCTACTATATAAGCAATCAGTGCACATGGTAGCTATAAATGACAGGAGTTTCCAGTCATAATAATCCTCCTCAGCGGTTAATAACAGCCTGCCACTGCTCGCAAAGCTCCAGCAATTAAACAGAAATATCTGCGTTACTGCACACAGCCAGTAAGACGCACCAGAGATGTGTTCAAGCCAAGTTCAAGCGCGGTCTGTCGATTTTTCTGCTCCATCAGGGCAAGTGCGACCGAGAAAACAAGACGGACAGGTTAGTGAAGGACGAGTGGTGGACGAAAGAGTTCTAGCACAGAAATAAAAGCACCGTCAAAGTATGCGGCCAAATGACTGCATGGCCAGTCAGTGAGTGGGTTTGGAACATTAGCAGATCCAGTATTTGCATTTTTTTCTTCCTATATGTTGTTCATTAGTGTTTGGCAAAGTATTTATAACGCATTTAACTCTTTAGTGTGCTACTGCATAAAAAATGATATGAAAACATTTTGAAAAAGACGGAAATGCATTTGTTGTTAAATTAACCCGACCCAACGGATATCAAGTGTGAGCTGTTTCAACAAGGGGATGAACAGGTCTCTATACAGCCTGAATTAATCAATTTACATTAGTTATAATTCTAATTTTATATTAATTAGTAATTTATTAGTAATTATTAAATTATTTATGTTAGTGATCATCCTTGTCACCAATTTATTTATATTATTCTACTAATTAATTAATATTATACATTTATGATTGATTGTCGTTATGTTTCTGTTTATACATCTTTATCCTTTACTTTATTTCTATGGCTAATTCCCTTATTTTAATTTCTGCATATTTTCAACAATTTTATTCTTATCTTTTCATTTTTATTATGCTCTTATACAGTCACCCTTTACATCCGCTATAGTTTCTTCCCCCTAGCAAAGTGTTCGATTGTTTTTTTTTTTTCAGAAAACCACATTTTTAGTATATATAACTGTCCAACATTTTTACTATGTTCGGAATTGTTACTTTAATGCCATTTCAAAACTAAGATATTGGAAGTAATCAAAATTCTTGCTGAGAAGCACGGTGTAATGGCACCAGACAGTGAACAATACACACACAAGTGAATGCTCAGCCAGGGTTCCAAACCAATAGACCACTAAAAAATTTAAACAACCGAGTACATATAGATATTGCACACGTATTACGACGCAATTACTGATTGTTATTGGCTTATACGGTAGGAATTTGGGTTGTACCAACTTAGACAAACTCAAAAGGCGCGCAGTGTTTTCCGTCAGGTGATTAAGCATATGGGCGTAAGTCAGAGCTTGTGTTTGACTAGTTGACAGTGGAAGTGAGCCTGTGTACCAAAAGCGTGTATAGTTCTGAGACACCTATGAAAAGCAGATTCCTTCAAAGAGTGTCTAACGGCGCCTATACCTCGCTCGAAACGTGAGGTACGGATTTATAGACATACTAATGGCAACCAACCCGACGCAGCCCATGTGCAACACAACCCACTCTCTCATTAAGTGACAGTTCCCGACTTATTGCAGTAGCTTCTGCCCCAAAAGTGGATGCTTACCTGTAACCTTAATCGCGTGAAAGTGAATAACTCACAAGCCAGCCTGACGAAAGGAAATATCAAATACATATTCTTATTATGCTTCAGGTATGGTCTTGCCGTCCGACATATCCCAAGGGATAACTACTTCTCCACAGGTCCGCACTCGCTTTCTGTCCCCGAGAAGACCGCAGAAGTGGAGTTGTCGGCGTTTTCATCACGCCGACCTGCCGTCACCATCTTTATCGTGAGGAGAACATTATTGGCCCCCCCTCTGCTGCACGATTTAGCGAGACTGTGGTATGGATTTCATTCCTATATGATGGTGAATATGCAGGACGTTTTGATGACTTAGTCTGTATAATAGTTGCACATTATGCTGAGAGCAAAAGAAACAAGAAGTGAAATGAAATAAAAATGGTATCTAGTCGTGACAAATGAATATTATGAACGGCATAATTAAGCGTTTCATTACGATGGGCATTGCTTATATACTTACATCCCTTAAAACTGCAGTTAGAAATTTGCTAAGTATTTTAAGGAGACAGTCTGTGCATTTGCTTACATGAATCAAATGATTGGTGTGCCATGTTATGTGTAGTTATAAAGTCTAAAATACTAATATAAATTTTATAGTTAATCTATTACTTTGTATCTTAATGAGCGCCCCTTACCAGGCAGCACTCTCCTGGTTCCACGACTCACTCTGAGAACTACAATGCAGTTTCAACTTATGCTATAGTTAATTACAAAAATATTATGCTCTCCAAGAGAAAGATAATAAAAGTTGGCACAGTAAGTTTTGGGTTTTAAATATTTCACGTTTCCTGTTTGTGGTACATGATCGACATCACACTTAGAATAAAATTACCTAACTAAACCAGCTGGTTCAAAACTTCATTTCTCAATGTAACAATTTTTAATTTGACGAATGAAAATATGCACTTTAGAGAGCGTATGCATATTTTGTTCGCATTCATGTGAGTTTAAAGAGCTCAAAAAAAAAGTGATGGGATCTTTGTAATATGCATAAACTCTGACTGGGAAATAGAGCGTCACCCTTAGTTGTTCGACTGCACTTATTAATCCTGTCATGATTCTACAGAATTAATTCAACCTTTATCTTTCTCTCGCAATAACGCACTGCATCGATTGAGCCGTAAAATCTCTTTATAATGCATAGTTATTACTTCTTCGGTAGCATGAGAATAATCCACAATACATCAAATAAGATCCAAGATTAGTGTTAAGAAAATCGTTAAATGGGCCACTTTAAAGGATACTACATTTACAATCGGATTATATTCAAGTGAGCATTTTTTATCTGTCGAGTTATCTTTTTAGCTGTTTTGTACACAGGGCATACATTTCCGAGGCAAGAATCTGTACCTGTCTACTCCACTTCCAAAGTAACATTTGCCGTTGGTGGTATTGAAAAAGCGTCGTTGAATTAATTATTATTCTTAACCATACGGTTTCATACCTGATTTTGCTAAGGTTTTGAGATTCAAGTCAAAAAACGATAAAATATCACGAGCAGAAAGAGTCTCTATAGACTAAGATAAAACAGTTGAGTATATACAGTGAGCAAATTGAATTGAGCCGACTAAAATCAGATTATACTTAACGCATCAATGCATTTTCTGAGTCTTCTTTAATCAAAATCCCACGCAGGCTAGCTTTTAATCTATTGTAACTACTGACAGACTATGTAATACTCTTTTAAGCCTTTCTCACTGTTGTCCATGTCTTAGAAACTCTCACTTTTACACCGGAATAAGTATTTGCTTTTGCTAATCTTTTACTTTACTTTTGGTAGTATAATAGTTATACAATACTAATATACTGAAGATACTTACATCCATAATTACACTTGCATCGATAAGGGTGTTTGCCAGATATTATATGATATGTTTCATATTCGCCTTTTTTGCGTTTCCGGTGCTATCAGGCTCGACTCGTGAATGGTCCCGAACAGGGTTCTCACTTTTCTCCAAACCCTGTGTAGTGTTGTTGTGTTGGACTGATAGATGATAAGAGGTGAAAATGTGTGTGGTGTGTGTGCATAACAAACAGTCAGCTTTATTCTTAATTGTTGTGTTTTTATACTATTATAATTATAATAATATACAAATGCAGTACTCGGAATGGCTCGTGTATGGAATACATGTAGCTACAGTTGCGCGTCTGGTTCCTCAAAATGTCATCAACAGCTCACTCTTTCTGCCACAGTATCCGAGGATGTGTATCTGAGATAAAAAAAAGTTATGCAAAACACTAGAATGCATTTCTTGCTGAATCGATCCCAATGCGCGCTTTCCCCACGCATCGGGCCGCTCGTCAGATTAAGCGCCGTGTCGGCTGATTCTATTACCTAATGACCTTTTGTCAGCGTACGAGGACCCAGTCCTTATTGGCCCATTCTTTGCGGAGGACGCAGTGTCGGCGGAGCTTGTCGACATTCTCAGCACCTGCGAATAGAGCCGTCCTCGCGCCGTCTACTCGCATGGAGATTGGTGGGGTCTCCTGGCTGGACTTTTGCTAAGCGGTCTCTGCCTGCGTCGGGTGCATATGTGAAATCAGGCCTAAACTCTTCTGTGATGTCCGCAGGGCGGCGCGTCTCACGAAGAGTAGGGTCTAGGCGGAGCTGGGGGTGTGGGCCACGCGGGACTTTTTTGGATGCAATAACTTAAAAGGTTACCATCGTTGTTAACCCCACTTCGTCATCTATGAGGCATGTCCTTGCAGTGACCATAGTCTGTCACTTTTAAACACACTATGAAGAAAAAGACTCATGTTTCGTGTAACCTGAAAACTTTTATGGTTGCGTATCCACAAATGAATAATGGTGACGTTCACAATGTCTTTCTTTATCTGTAATAGAGTACATACATATAGTTAATTTGTGACTTCAAGATTTGCCGACAGTACAGTTAGATAATTCTATACATATCACGCACCGCAGCACTTACAAGAAAGCCAAAAACGATGTCACTACAGAACAAAAATGTAAACACGCACCCACCATATAACAGTGAGCGCACCGCCCAACGAAATATTTTGTGGGTTACGCATCTAAAATAGAACACATCAGATTTGCTCTAATTAAGCAAGAATTCTGAATGTACTTTGTGGAAAGGCCCTAAGTACGGCTATTATGTTCATCAACACGTTGCGTTCTAAACTACTCAAGTTATTATGTTAACTGCCTCATAGACACGAAATCTGACGCGTGTACTTGGCCTCCAGATCTCGCATTCGCGCGGTGTTGTGATCCATCTTAGAGCTAGGTGAAGGTGAAGACCCTCTATTCGCGCACCCTTTAAAAGGAGGACAACTTTATACCTCCTCAGTTCGTTAAATGTTCGACTCGGCTGTTCTTCTAGTCATTCCACATTTTGTTTCATTGTTAAACTGCCATGTTAGCAAAAACAGATTCGATATTAAACAAGACCTCACGCTTCTGGACTTCGCTGCTCACGTCGTTTCTTCCATTATAATCTGGATGGCGATAGTGTTTAGATACCATAACATGTGTCACTCAGAGAGTCACGTCTAATCGACAACTATGATGTCCTTAGCATTCCCTAGTGAGACGCTGGGCCAAAAATTGGGACTTTTTCTGGCAAATGCGTAACATATAGCTCACGAAGATATGGGTAACGAATCCAAAATACAGACTTATACAGGTCAAGTTAGAAATGCGAGCCTGAGGAAAACAACGTGTGACGGTCACATTTTAGTCCTTTGCTCAGGTCTCTGTGTACAACGAGCGTGTAGCAAGCGCTTCCATCCGAAAAGTGGGTAATCTTTCTATGGGGCGAGAGTCATATGTCTAGCACCTTATATTGGTCTAAAGCAGCCAAACCATTTCACTATAAGACAAACCATATCATCTCCACAATAACAAGCATGCACGATCTCCATTATTGGGGCGTCTCCCTTTCACACTAGCACCGACTCACACAGTTTAACAATGCGATGCTGCGGAGTGTCATCCGCCTAATAATTTTACAGCGTGTTCTTTACGTAGGCTTACGCATACATCATCTAAACTCTTCTGCCCCCCTTTCTCGGACACATCTCCCCTTGTAGTGCGCACCCTCATCGCGTGCTGAACCCGCTCGTTCTCCACCGTGCCAAGCTGCGCGTTACATAAACAATCTTCTTCTGAAACTGCGTGTGCTGCCGATGACCTCACCTCTCTCTTACGATTTTTTTTGTTCCTTTCCCGAAGGAATGCCAAGATGCTGATGGGGAATCTCGGCTTAAATAATTCCATCGAGGGTCGATGTACCTTACATGTGTACCCGTTCAGCTAAATTCTGGAACAGGACAGTCTCTTTTTTTTCCCCCCCTCCGGCGTGCTTCTTACTTTTTGAAGTGAAGGGACTATCGTGTCGCACACAACGGCGAACTTGAGCCTCTCATGGGTACATCGTCTGTTTCAACAAATGCTGAATAAAGCCTACAATAGACATATGATAGTTGTGAGTGGCCTGCGTTGGTCTGTCCGGGTGCATCTATGTACGAGCGAACACTCAGACGAGACAAATGCAGTGGGGTCGGTGTGCTTGCGGGCTGGCAACCCTTCTCTTTATGTGGGCTTGAGAGCCTTAGATGAAAATTACGTGGAGGAAACTTGATAGTCATACCTACTCTGCCATTATCTGCTGACTCTTATATACACTAACGCTGCATTATCTCACAGATTCCCATCGCCAGTGTGTTAGCAGTTGTGGTTATTTAGACGAACATTTTACTTCCTGTGAAAATTCGTTGTCGGCAAATTTGTGTGGCGTGGACGAAGGCGTTGGCTGGTGCGTCCTTATACCCACTCCAAAGCCACAACTAACTCAAATAACCAACATTTGGTTACTATGTCCTAAGCATTCCGCCACATTGACCTCAAAATAAATATACTATATCAACACTTATGCGAGAAGATGTAAATCAAAAATTTATGTGATAGCATGCCTAACTTTAGTGGGCAAGGAGGTGAAAGATGTAGATTCCCACCAAAAATCCCCATTACATTACTCTACTAAAAGAGTACAAAGATAAGTAAAGCAGTAAGGTAAAGTAAGTAGTAAGTAAGTAAAGTAAGTAAGTAAAGTAAGTAGTAGATCGTTATCTGTTTTGTCATTTATTTATAATTATACATAGAGGTGGGCAATATATCAAAGTATAGATAATAATATTCTGAATGCTGTTTTAAGACATGCTAAATTTGAATATAATTGTTTATGGTAAAAAAAAATGCCATAAGAGCTGATTGAAAATAAAAAATAAAACAAAAGTTGTGTTGCAAACTGTCAAATAAGAGTATAAGGTGATATGTGTATTTATTTATTTATTTATTAACCCGTATTTAACCAGGTAAAAACCCATTGAGATTGAGACCTCTTTTACCTGGGTTGACCTGGGGCAAAGGGAAAAATATAACACAATCATACATTTTTTTTACACCATTTAGGAGAAATTAAGAGACATTAACAGATTTTACATTTGAAAGCACAGATATTTTCTATAGGATTCTCGTTTTTTTGTTGTTGTTTTTTTTATTGCTTGAAAAACCCCTAAGTGAGACCGGTTCTCCCAATCCCTCTTCCCCCTGTCAGTCCTCACATGTGGCACGACAAACCGAACATATCACGTGTAATAAGCCTCCGCACACAAGCAGGAAGGTGCACATTTGCATATTTATCCACCAATAACATCCAATGTGTGACCCTCCTGCACCCAAAGAAGGCCGTTCAGTCGCAGGTGAGTGAGCCGGCCACAACCTGAACCTCAAAGCTCCGTGATATGCAGTATTCAAGGATCGCCGACATTTTGCAGTTGCATTAATATAGAGGGCATTGTCATAAACCAATAGAGCTGTAAATACTGATTCCAGACCTTTACGATCGTAACTCAATAAAGAGAGGTCTTAATCAGGCAGCGCCCCTCTGTCGTCCATGAAAGAATACCATAGGAATACCGAGTTCACTATGGTCCTGCCCAGCCCTTTTTTGTTTTTTTTCTCTGTATTTTTTCTATATTTGTATTTATTTATGTATATTATTATTATTATTATTATTATTATTTTATATTATTATTATATTATTATTATTATTATTATTATTTTATTTTTATTTTTTAATTATTATTATAAAAAAAATTCTTTACACAGGTGAGTTTGTTTTATGTTAAATTTTTGTTGCTGTGTTTAAAAAAATGAATAGAAACAAAAAAGAAAGAATACCATATGTTTAGTTTTGTCCAAGTAACTTAGGAGAAAAGCTGACTCATTTCTGCACTTTTGTGATAATATATTTCACATTTGTCTGACAATTAACTCAATTACTACGTCTAAGGACATTTAACACATTTCCGGTGGATTCAGTTGATTTATCATACATTTGAGTCAGTATTATTATAAAGGTGGTTATAATGTCTAATAAAAATATTTCCTTGTCGGTTTAAAAATTCGCCCTTTAGCATTGGCCTCAAATTGCCCATTTTCACAAAGTTATCAAACAAATCACGACCATTAAAAAAAGAGACAATCAATGAACCAAAAACATGAAGTGCGGGACAGAGCGTATGCGGGACATGAGGAGTGCGGACATGAGAGTGCGGACAAGAGTGCGGACATTGAGAGTGCGGGACATAGAGGCGGGACATGAGAGGCGGACATGAGAGTCGGGACATGAGTCGACATGAGAGTGCGGGACATGAGCGCGGGACATGAGAGTGCGGACATGAGTGGTGCGGGACATGGCGTGCGGCGGTGAGAGTGCGGGACATGAGAGTGCGGGGACATGACGTGCGGACAATGAGCGTGCGGACAGCGTGCGGGACATGAGAGTGCGGCACATGAAGTGCGGCATGAGAGTGCGGACAGAAGCGGACGCGAGATGCGGGATGGTGCGGACATGAAGTGCGGACATGAGAGTGCGGACATGAGAGTCGGGACATAGTGCGGGACATATGAAACATGAGAGCGGACATGACGTGCGGGACATGAGAGTGCGGGACATGAGAGCGTGGACGACGTGCGGGACATGAGAGTGCGGGACATGAGAGTGCGGGACATGAGAGTGCGGGACATGAGAGTGCGGGAGTGCGGGACATGAGCGTGCGGACATGAGAGTGCGTACATGAGAGTGGGTACATGAGAGTGCGGGACATGAGAGTGCGGGACATGAGAGTGCGGGACAGATGGGGGAGTGCGGACATGAGAGTGCGGAATGAGAATGCGGGACATGAGAGTGCGGGACATGAGAGTGCGGGACATGAGCGTGCGGGACATGAGCTGCGTTACATGAGAGTGCGGTACATGAGAGTGCGGGACATGAGAGTGTGGGACATGAGAGTGCGGTACATGAGAGTGCGGTACATGAGTGTGGGACATGCCAGCGCAGCCTCCAGGTCGGCACATTCATAATGCTGGCGACGGCGTACAGTGGCTACACGCATGATTGAGACATTGTTTAGCCCGCACAAGAAGCTCCTCTGTTGTGATCCTCTGTGTGATCCTCTGTGTGCTACTTGTTTACGGTCATGCTAATGCGCTTTGCGGGTCAACGGGTCTGACTGATCCCTATCGACTCATCCTGTCCACAATCTGAGTGGAGCGCTGTAGGGGCTAGCCTTGTACACGAGAAAGGCCCGACCCCTGTACCCGGCGATTGTCCCGCTCTCCCCTTATACTATTGTCTTCTAGCGCGTCTTCTCCGAGCGCAGCCTTCTATGTTAACTCTTCATGTCTTCGAACAACTCACCCCTTTTTGTGTCTCTCTGCTACACTTTGTCTCTTCTGTCCATGGATTTGCCGTGCCTGGAGCTTCGGCCATTGCTGCGCACCTAATTTCCATCGCCTCACTTTCCCCGATCTCTAGCGATCCTCTCGCTTCGCCTTACATGGAGTTCCTGCCTCTGACCGCTTCCGCGTTTTCCCCGTCTACTCCCGCTTCTGTATGTTCCTGTATTCTCCGTGTTCTGCGGCCGCCGCTCTTCCCCTCATGGATGTACAGCACCGCGTCCTTCCGTCTCGTCTCAGCCCTGCACCGCTTTTGTTCTGCGCTTTTTCTCTGCTGTGGTGCATAATTTAATAAGTATCAACAGTTCTTCCCCCACTACATTACTCTAGACCTCCCTTTCTTGTCACACTCTTGTTTCCTTCTTTGTTATATTGCCGTACGTTGTCCAAGGCCCGCTGTCTGACTCTCCTTCTCACCGGTCTCTAAAGCGTATGAATCATAATTACTCCTTTCAATTTGCCATGTATGACATGAGCAGAGCCCGCGCCCCCTCCCACCGATTTGGCACAGTGCACCTTTAATAGAAATCAAGCGCGAATGATCGAGGCATAACGAAAGACAATAACAAATACTCTAAGAAAAGTTTACGCAAACGAATGTGCATTCAACTTTATCTTGTTCTAGTGTATAAAGAATAAAGCATGTCGGCATATATGAAATATGAATGACATTTAATCTATTTGCGGGGACCGAACTAATTGTGCGAGCAGGTTGTCCTGATCGTTTCTTTTAAAGATGTGCCGGAATAGACTGATCGCGGGTGAATCGCCGAAGGAGTCTCTGCATCCAATAAGCGATGAAAATAGTCACAAGAGAGGTAGAAAAGGTTCTAGGCATATATGATTCACCAGAATGTACTGGAGTCGTTTCTAACCGTCTTTCTTCAACGAGGTCCGGAGAAAACACATATTCCCTACAGGATCAATACACTTTCATTTAACCTAACGGAAAAAAGCGGTAGAAAATGAGTGAATGAATTTATTGTAAGCCCTGATTAAAACCTGTGTTGGTCAAAACATGTTGGTCTGACCATGTAAAATAAGGCCTTTTAATTTGGGTTTTCCATGGTGTCTGAAACTTTGACTTATTTTAATCATGTAATAAAGAAAAATCTCTTTTGCCCCAGTCCAGATGCATTGTGAAAACATCTATGCGGGTGAAAATGAGTTCAATGTGCACTCTTTGCATCTAATTATAAAGTGGGTTTTTATTCTCCCCGAAGCATGAAGTGCACCGTTAGCATGCTAGTTGTTGTTAGCATTACCGTGACGGCAAACCCCGCTTTGAAAAGTGCGACGAATAATCAGAACGCTCAAAAGGCATTAGGAAAGAGGGCAAAACATGTGGACTGCTGCAAAGAGTTTAAAATGAACCAGTCCTGTTTTTAAGCTAGCTCGCCTTTTAACCGGTGAAGCATTGCCTTGCGGTACATACATTACTAAAGCGACCCACAAAAAAAAACAAAAAACGAAGCAATAAACTCATCCCCGCTACACACACAAACATTGCATTGCGACTGTGTGCGCGTTTGCAGCTCAATCCAAAAGACGCCACCGCAAATATGCCTCCGCTAGCAAGGACCGTAACGCTATCGCTGTCACGCCGAGACAAACACCCACATCGGGGCTCACTTCAGATGGGGCTAAGTGGCTCTTTATTTTCAGACCATCTCCTCAGCCACATAATGGTAATGAAGCCATCTGGAATGTGGAATTGGATTACTAACAAATGTTCCATACCTCCTCGGCGCTCCCCTCTCCCGTGTGTCGCGCGCTGTCCCCCCCAATAAAGCGGCCGTCTCAAATTGGAACAGCATGTTGTCTGGGAGCGCGCACCTCATTTATAAGATTAAATTAAAAGCCGGTCATGCTCGGATGGAGTTTTGCGACGGCGGACGGGAGGTTTTCAGCTGCACACAATCATCTTCCCCGCCGGGTGATTGGTCGCGGGCGAGCGGTGGCACCTACTTCCTGTCACCTGGCCTGATGTGTCAGATGCGGCACCTAAGCTAACTTAACGCTAACGAAGCTACGGCTATGGAAACGGCGTTGGGTGTATTAAATCAAATCTGCTTTATTTATAGAACACATTAACAGTAAAACAGAACTATTTATTAACAATAAATCATACTAATGAGCAAAATATATATAAACAATATGTCAAGGCTAGCAAGAAAAGTTTTATCGTTCACTGCACGAAAAGGAGTGGTCAAAGTAGTTGTTTGGAAGTTGTAGTCTTCTTGATTCTGAAGATGGCTTGCAGTTAGCAGCCAAAAGATGTCTAAAAAGAAAAGTACACTCCAACTCAAGCTAATTGTCTAAAAGAACTAAAGTTTGTGAATATAAAATAAAACTAAATTTGTGGTGCCAAAAAGTAGATGCTCCGCCAGGACGTAAGCAATTGTTATTAGAGTATTCAAGGGGACATAATAAATGGGACTTATAATGGGTTTTTCCCCCAGCTTCTTTGTATTATTTTGCATTTTGTTAACATATTGTAAGCAATATTGGTCTCAAACTGCTTTAAATTTTTTTTAAATTGACTTCCATAGTGACATTTCAATGTAACAAGCAGCAGATTGTCATTTACATCACATTTACATGTATCATTCTGTGTCTTCATTTTTAAAGGGCTTTAGGATAAGTTTTGCTAACCCCTGCAGTGAATCCCACTATGAGGGGGCGGAGCTTCTTCAGTTTTGGAATTCAATGGACCGCTTTCTATTATCAAGCCGTTTTAGATCAATATTGCGGTTTATAAAAATGTCAAATCATGCTACAGTCCCGAAACGAAATACATAATACATCTTCTTTAAAGTCAACATCATAGCAGCAGCACACATTTTGCAGACGGTTAGCACTAGCATAGCGCTGCCAAAGTACTCGTAGCAGCAGCGATGATAGCAGGCCCAGCATTGCCAAAGTCTGTGCTTCTACACAGGGTTTGAGCCCTGTCACAGATGCAGCGATACATCACACTAGGAGCAAATTGGCTTCTATAAATGGGCCTGTTTGGGCCGGCTGCCTGAAAACAGATGAAGTTTTATTGAAAAGGTGGAAGCGATTAGTTTAAGGGGGCGTCTCGAAGTGTAATTCCCAAATGAAACGGGCCGAGCCTATATTTATGAAGCCCGTAGCACAAAGAACGGAGCTCGTAATGAGGCAATTAAGCAGAAGGGGTCTCCATACTTTGAACTGGAGTGCAGTGATTTTTACCAAAACATCTCACATTGATAGATACTCATAACTCAGGGGCCTTAATTGTGCTTAATTTGTTTGGAATAGGAATGTGCTTTCAATTAGAGTGTGGATTTGGGGCCGGCGTGTTTAAAGGAGCCTGTCAGGGGAAATTAAGAAGCAGTTTGGTCGGGCCCTCCTGTGTTACTGTTTTCTATCAGGGCAGAGTCAGCAGAGATGGACACACAGACCAAACACAAGGTCGAGCCACAACAACTCGCTCACTCCATCATTCAGCAGGGAACATTTAGGGTTTGGGATGAATGTTCGTGAGTAATAGTTGGAAATGTCTTAAATGTCCTTTTTTTTTGGGACCTCAAAAAACTGGAATTGGTTTGAAGCATGGCATTACATTTACTATCTTGCATTTATTTCAACACGTTACATTATGTTTGAGCTATTTCTTGACAATCTACATATCAAAATAAAGGTTAAAGTCGTGTCAGGAGTTGATTAAAAGCGCACAAGTGGCAAATTTAGCATATTTTAACCAAGTTATAACATTGTTCCCTCGGCAAAAACAATTTGAATTTTGTCTTCAGTAAGTCCTCTCCCACGCCCCGATCAGCCGGAGCCAGTCTGAGCCTTAAAACATGACAGAAGACCATTTTAACTGTCCCCTGTCCAGTGTCCAGTCTGTGCATTGCAAAGTGTCAAGTTACAACTCCTTACACTATTAATTAATGCACAATTGGAATAGTTGAGAATCATAGAATGAATGAAACAGCAAATCCACAAGTAAAATCCAGACTGAATTTTAAGTGGCTGATTGTGCGTCTGGTGAACAGCTTCGTTTAAGAGTGACAAAGAAGTTGTGCTCGATAGCGCCGGCCTGATGGAAACAACTCAAGTGAAGGGGATTATTCATATGGCCTGAATGAGGACAGAGTTTTGAAACTTTTCTTGAAGAGAGGGAAACTCTTTCACCTTCTTAGCCTTCTGAAATAGAGCTGTTTTTAAGTCCAAAAAATCATCGCCAAACTCTGAGCATTTCTGCCATCAAATCACGTTCATCATTACAACTGCGTGCCTGCATTAGCATGTCAGGGGAAAGCTGACTTTGTTGAAATACATTTGTAATTCTCTCTTCTGCCAGTTGATGGCGTGCCAAATCCTGATGAGGGAAATTAGAAAGTCATTTGTGGTTTTCAAGGTACACTATTTAAAGTTCTAAAACATGAGATGCCAAAAGGAAAGGTACTCAGGAGCATGTTTAAAGGAGTGTGAAGAGTCGTTTTCAACTGTTCACTTAATGTCTACAACAGGTAAGTGAAGAAATCTACCTCTGGAGTGACTGGCACATGAGCAAGAGCAGGACAGACAGGACTGCAGGGCGCTCTGTGGAGAGATAAGAAGACTCCGCTCTCCTTGACAGGCAGCCGGTCCCTTCCCGTTCACAGCCCATTACCCCCGCCGGCCCCACTCAGGCCTGCTGCCTGTCACTCACCACTGCCAAACATCCACACTCGCTCTCTCCGGACGGACGCAGCTCCTCTCATCTCCCCTCATCTCCCCTCATCTCCGCTTTGTTGGCCGCATGTCAGTGTCAGGTGCAATCCCGGCTGAGTGATCCGCCGTGGCATGTGCGTGGGTGTAAAATCCACTCCTGTCTACCCCCCACCCCCCACCCCCCCATCCCTGGCTCTTCTCCCTCTCTCTGCTTTGGTGAAGTCTCCGCCAGCCAAAGGGAGCAGGGGCGGTCTCCAAGGAGCTGTTAGTGCTGAAATACCCCCAGCGAAGATACTTGGCAGCCGTTTAGAGTCACCAGGGACCGAACCTCCGCTGATCCCCGTGTGCAAGAGTCCAACAGACAAGGCACTGGTTGCAGCTTTTCGATGTTTTGTCCACGTCAGTTCGAATTGAAACGACCGCCTGCATTTCAGACCAATTATCCGTTGGTTTTTAAAATACTTTAGCAAATTTGCAACAGATTGGTTGTATCAAAACCTAAACAGAAAAAAATAAGGTCTTTCTCAGTAACACTAAAAATATAAATTTAGAGACCTTCAGTCGCCATATTTCAACCTTTATTTGGTCAAACATGTATTTTAAAGAATCTTAATAATAGTTGAATTCTGAAATAATTGTTAGTTGCAGCCCTGAGCAGTAGTGCATTGTGGGATGACATTAAAACATTCTCTAAAGTGATATATAATTTAATGAAAGTTGGCGCAGCTAAAATAACTACAGCTGACTAATTCTGACATTTCTGAGCTTATAACTATAATATTATGTGTGTCCTCGTCCAGTTTTCTTTCATTCACGTAAAATTGTTCCAAAGAGTTTGTATCCCCCCCAAAAATTTCTGAAAACGTTGGCAAATGCGCGAACTACAGTGGGACCTTTTCACGAAACCGACCGGCTAGTTCTGGTCGCCTTCAAAATCCGGCGCTCCACTTCCTGCTGCATTAATTCCTTTTTAGAAATTAGGACTTGAAAAGGGCCTGTTATGAAGTGTTGGGAAGAATACTTTATTTAGTTACCGAACAGGGAATAATAGGGTCCTGAGTACTGTATGTATACTGAATACTTTGTAATACCGTTAGTAATACATTTGCAAACGGTAAAAGTTATCACAGAATAGCAAATGTTTTATGTTTTACTTCCTGTTTGTAATTGATGACATCACACTAGGAAATTACCCAGAAAACACTGGGCAAAAACTCACAATTTTTTTTAATTTGACAAATACAAATATATGAGAGCGACTTTATTTTGTTGAATGTTTAGTGTGTCAAAAAAGTTGTTTCTTTAGAGTAAATTCTGCATAAACTTTAACTGGAATGAGTGTCCCTAGTGTAATGTCACTTCATGTCATTTTCTCCCCAAATACCTACTCGATTGGTGTAAAACTATCATTTATATTTACAACCGCTATAAATACACCAAATTGAAAGGAAAGTAATGTTTTGAAAACCACCAAATGAAAAAGTAACTACTGGAAATGTGTATTTTTGGTGCCTGTAGTACGTCCAAACACTTGTGCGGTGGTCTGAAATGTTATAAAAGGTTGTAAACGTTCAAATAAACCCTTAAATACGCTTCTGAATGTTCAATATATCGCTGCTAATATACTTTCTGGACATGTTGTGAGTGCAGTACCCGTTTCAAACCAGCAGGAGCACTTGTTACATACACCTATAACAGCTCCTCACCCCTTTGCTTTGATTCCTAACCTTTTGCAAAGACCCTTTTCTACCGCGGCGCCCCTCCTCTTGTCCCCGTATTGGCGCATGCTTCAGATTTGCCAGCTCGGCATAATCGCGGCCCCAGCGCAGTTTCCTGCCTCTTTCTCTTGTGTCTTTGTGGCGGGGGTAAACCTGGCCTCCCTTTAATTAGGCTGAATAATGGCCGTGCATGTGTGGACTTAATCCCTTTGGCTAGTTCCAGTGCCTTAATGGTTTCCTTGTCACTCACCGGGCGCGGTATAAAAAGCAGCAATAGGCCTTTTCAGCGCGCACACCTTTTCTCTTTCACGGCACGGAGTCTCCACGACGCAAGCATCCGTCCTCCCCGTGCACGCCGCGCTCTCGCCCCCCTCCGGATCCACTGTTTGAAGACTTAGCTGCTGAATTTTGATGAATTTGTCCTGCTGCCAAAATGAACCCGTGTGGCAGCCGTGCTTGACTTTTGAATTTTGATGTTTTTAAATGTCCAATTTTGCGCAAGCATTCTGGAGCTTTTAACCATGGTAGTCATGGTTTCCCCATCAAAGGCGTACGTGGAGTTGTGTTTTGTTTTATTCATGTGAGTTTGAGTATTCTTGCATGTTTAAACTTTGTCCCTCTCAAAGGCTCAAAACAAAAAACAATATTTTATGTCTTGGTGTGGTCATTTTGAAGTACTTCTCCGTGTTTTATATATATATATATATATATATATCACTGTCAACAGTCCAATTCTGATCGTTTCTAAGCTCAAATTTACCTTGACTATCCAGTTAACGAACCTTATTTTATTTATCAATTGAAGATTATTAAAAAACAAGTTATATTTTCACCAGTCAAAACGTAGTCCTCATTTTCAAAACGCATTCCCACTGTCTTAATTATTTCCTGTGACGTGTTTATGAGCGCTAGGCCAGGGCGTTGTTTACCCCGTCACGCTACCGTTAACAACAACTAGCATGCTAACAGCGTTACTTCCTGGTTTGTGACCGATAAAAAACACTTTAGAATTAGATGCAGAAATTATAAAAAATAAATCGAGTACAGCTTCCCTAACCCTAACCGTTAATGAGACCCCCATAATAAAAAAGAAAATTGCATTCGCGGCCCACAAACACACAAAATAGACTATCAGCAAAATGATGAATGAAGTAGCCTTTATTTTCATTTTCTGGACATAGGCCTAGAAACAATTATTTTGGAGTCCAACAATTGATAATCTACATTTACCAATGCTTTTGACGGGCGCGAAGCCTTGTTTTAGATTATTGCATACAATTTTAACAGCGTTATAATATTTTTCCCTCATTAAAAACAAACCTGGAGTTGTGTTTAGCTTCATTCACGCTTGTCAAACCGGGGGAAAACGAGGCAAAATGTTTGGTAAAATCTGAAATACAATCATGTTCACGACTAGTTCAACCTGTCAAATGCAACCAGGGCTATTCAACAGAATTTTTCAGAGGGCTAGATTATTCATAGTTGCACAGCACCGTTTGGATCGCACAAAATGTCCCCAACCGTTTGAATAATGCTGTTTTAGATTTTTATGGAGAATCATAAAATTGGCATTCACTTATTCAGAACTAAGCGGGTCTGAATCTACGCTAACCTTAAAGAAAATCCCTTATTATTCAAACCTAAAACATGTACAAACCTGACCATGGACCTCCAGACTCAAGATCTGGACATGGGGTCACAAAGTTGAAGTATGGGTCAAATGCATAGGACAAATTACATGGGAACAATAGCGTATTCAGCAACCTTAACCCAAAAGAATAGGCCACTTCACATCTGAGCAGTCCCCGAAATGTAAATCAATAGACGAAACGAGGCAATACGTTTTCATCGTGGCTGTTTGGTGTGGGTTGCCAGCACATGACCTGCGTCTACTGAGAATCCAACCAACTTGTCCTTTACCCGTCCATTTTTTTTCACCCTTCGGCCCATGTGTCTTTCCGCCCGTAATCTTTCAGAGAACGCCGAAAGCTAAGCCCACAAAGACTCAACATTATACGGTCATAAATAGCCCCCCAATGTACACTCCGGCCTGCAGATCTACCCAGGACCGGTATAAATCTTTTAAATTATAAATCAATAAATAGTTAATACAATAACAGGAATCTTGATAAATATTTAAGTAGGGCGCGGCAGACAGAGGAGGCGGGGGATGGAGAGTAGAGCGTGCTGGCAGTGTGTAAATTAAATGCCCATTTTTTTGAAGAAAGTTTATCTATAAACATAAAATATTCTGTTGTTTTGGTTTGAGCTGTGGCCTCTTAAGGAAAGGGATAAAAGATGGTCGCATTCCCCGCTGTGACAACATTGCACGTGTATGGGGAATTAATTTATGGCAAACTATTCTGATAATTATTGCAAAAATTCAAGAACTCTACCTGCTTTTCGCACTCATTGCCACTGCCGTTTTGAGGATGAAAGCTGCATGCTCACTGTGGGCAGTGCCAACAAAACATTTTAAAACAAAGGATTCCTCTTCTGTAACATCCCCAAATCTCGCCGTTTGTCCAGAAATGTAATACTGTGGTCAGGAGGGACCAGTGGACTTACAGAAATCACTCCAGAGCTGAGGCTAAGCTGTTTGTTTCAGGTCGTTAGCAGCTGGCTAATGCTAGTTTACATATTATTGCGTGGCTATGCTAATAAACATTTGCCTACTTGTAGACAGTTTTAACGAGCCTAATTTCCAACTGTCAAGGTATTATATTTTTTGATCAGACACAAAAGTCTGTGCCCTTGAAAGCTTTTAGGGCGTGTCCGGTGCAGACAAGGAAGAGCAGATGGAAATGTCCACAAAAGTTGATTCGGCAAGTTGCTACTTTTACGTGTCCGCTGGAGCTAAGGATCAAAGCCCACTTCCGTCTTCTTGAAGTATCAACCCTTTTCATATTAAATTTCATGTGCTGTTTTTCATGACTCTCTTTGTCTTTTTCCTTTTTTGACTCTCTAACAGCGGAGATGGGCAAACGCATACAGTGACAACCTCGAAATGGTGATAACAACAAACAAAGTCACGTGACTGAAAAGTTGACAAAAGAATACCCTGATACTGGTGATGAATTGGTCCAAGATACCATAAGTAGTATTTTCAACTGCAGTTTTAAACTTCCTTAGCATCATAAACTCAATATTTTTTGTATGTGCCAGACAGAATATTAAGATTAAAAGCCTGAGTAAAGGTACCAGAGGTTGCGTGTACCTAGCTGAATGGTTCACTGTCTTGACCACCTGTCCAAGGCCCTCCGTGGCGACCATAATCCAAAATGCGGCCCTCGATGAAAAAGGTTTGGACACCCTACATTATACAGATCTGTGTTGATTTGACATTGTTCGTGTATGCAGTTGGTTCCCGTTAGCGCTCGCCGTGCCGCTCGGCCCATTGCTGTTGTTTACATAAGGCCAGTTTGAGTGCCAAAGCGAGGCACTCTGCGTTGCAACCAGCTCCGCACCTCTCACTTCCATTGCATGTGATTGCCGTATACAGAATGTGCAAAAACGGTCAAACAATTCTTCACTTTCGCTTAAGTTAGACGGGTGCTGTCATTTTGCATACACAAGCAGGTCCATGCAGCACGCATGGCTGCACTCAGGCTGGCACACAGCTGGAGAGAGGGTCTGGTCTTCTGAAAGAGTGGTTTAAAGGGGCAGTGATAAAGTAGTCAGTCAAATGTAGCCTGTATTTTAGTCATTGGTCTGTGCCCTGCTTTTAGACTACTGGTATTGGTAAGTCGCACTGATGTTGCGTTGTAGCTTTAAAGGTGAGCGGTCCGCCACCTGCTTGTCTTCAGATTGTTTTAATAAAATGTAATAATATTTGAAACGTTATTGTGATCGGGGGTGCCTCTCCATAGTTCTGACCTGTAACGTGGCCTGGTTCACATGATGGATAAAAGATTTAAAGCGTCTTCACTGTCTTGAGTGTAAGATTACTTGCCGGGCGATTCAAGTAATCTAAAGTGGAAGGTCCAAAGCGGTCTAGACCTGGGTCCACTTTAACAAGAGCTACGCTGGAGGTAACACACCACAGCGAGATGATTGGATAAGAGAGGTCGCAGTCTCAGGTGAAAAACAAGATGGCAAAACCAGATATATAGAGAATATAATAATAATGATGATAATAAAGTCTCAACAAACGCCTTGATTCGTTTAATCCGTTTCTGTTTTAAACAATAAATGAAAAAGAAATTAAAACCATAGAAAAGGAAAATAAATTTAAACTGTAAAGTGTGATCAATGTACAGTCCAGAATTATATAATTTATACATCTCCTGAGTTCAGATAGGTGGTCGATTAGCCAATCAGGATCAGGCATGGTCCGTGTCAAAACAAGGAGAAAAGAAAAAAGCTAAATATCTCAGGGGACTTCAAACTGTGGCAAATTTACATTCATTTAAATGTTCATTAATATGCATTGTTTACCCTTTTCCTCAAATGAACACAAAATAAGAAAAATGTTGAGCCGACAGACTTAGAAAAACAAAGGTAGCGCACGTTAGCAACAGCCGTTAAGACGAGTGAAATAAATGCAGAAAAGGCTAAACAGAAAGTAGTGCCTTGTTTTTGTCAATTAATGGGATCTGCTTTATGATAAAAAAAAAGTTTTACGCTGTATTTATTAAGAAAACGTTTGTTACGTTTGGGTGAGCTGCAGAACCATGCTAGCCAGGAGCGCCGCATGGAAACGCTAGCTAGCCATTGACAGAAGCGTGTTAAAGTGTTCTAAAGGAACCTGTCGAAACGTGAAGACCAGCGAACTCCTCTGTTTCGCCACTGAAATGAACAAATCGGACTGCACGGTTCTGTTTGACTTCGGCTCAAGGCGCGACGGACCCGCATTTTCGTAAAGTATCCGAGAAGTGTTTATTCCGGATGCCCCGCCCTAGCGCACGTCCCACAGGCTCCCCAGTAGTTCACGCAGGATAAGCAGGCAGGAGAGATAGCCCCTTCCCCGTTATCCTCCCATCCCTCCACCCGGCTGACAGCCCTAATGTCTCTATTGTAAGTTAATTTGCCGTAACGCTCCCTCTGCGCGCTGTGATCACCCGTGAATACCTCCATAACTCTCTGCGCCTCTCATCCATGCCGCGCCAATGACACCGCCGAGCTGACATTTCAATTTAACCCAAACAAATGGCCCCCTATCACAACAGCTTTAACACTATATTATTACGACTATTTTTTTTCTTTTTTTTTTCTTCCGCGAGACGGCCGCCGATCCCATCATCTCGGCCCGGTCCTCGGGGGAGAGATGCGGCGCTTGGTTTATGTGAATGTGTCAGCGCTAACGCACGCTTTCCGCGGCGTGTACTTAGGGAAGCGAAATGATCCCCTTTCGTCGGACCATAATAGAGGAAATATTGATCATATCTTTGGTCCTGAAGCCTCGCAGCGTGTTGTCAATTGATGTAGTCGCCTCTCCTCTCTCTGGAAATGATCTCTCCATCCTCCAGTGCATTATCCGGCCGCGCTCTACATAAATCCATGAGCTCATTAGGTCCATCAAATACTAATGGTGTCTATTATTTTTCATCTGCCCCACGGCTCGCTTCACATTGGTACGGTGGAGGAAAATAAATGCAAGGGTTTTTCATAACGATTTCTAGAGAGATGAAAAACAGACAAAAGACTGAGCTAAGATGATTGTCGAATGGTTGGACTTTGGCGCTTAGACCCAGGCAGGTATGTTTTTGTAGAGAAAATTCTGGATGTGGGCGGTGAAGAGGAGGGGATGGAAAGACTGGATGGTTCTGCTGCTGCGGTGGAGAAGGATTGTAGCTGGAATGGTTGTTAGAAAAAGTGTAAAATGAGAGCATTTACAGGGAAGAATTCAGAAGTGATTGGCTGAGAGGCAAACGTAGCAAGCTGGGATTGGCTGACAGTGACCTGACCGTCTTCTTGGTTCTAAACTGTCAATACACAGTGTTTACAAAATCATTTTCAAAGCAAAAGCAACAATGTGTAACTTTCTGGAGGTGGCACAACACCTGCACGATTCCGTGGAAATGGAAAATTGAACCCATATTTTGGAACATTCTCCATGTATATAGATACGTTTTATGCCATAATGTGGAATATTATAGCCAAAGGACCAAGACATTTGTTTATTGACCAAACAGGACTTGAAATAAAGTTTTTATCCTCCAACTTGGTTCTCATGACCAGTGTCAAAAAGTATGTACTTTGTAAGAATTGATTTCACTTTAGAAACACAAATATTAATAATAAAACGTGCTTGACAAGGGCATCAAACAGGGGGGTAAAGGGCACTTGTTTCCCCAGACCCCAGTACAGAGAGGGACCCTCACAAAAACGTTATTGTATTTAATTTTTCATAGAGAGAAATTGTAGTGTGTGCCCACTAAGATGGTTTGTAGCCCAGAAAGTCTGTTGCTTTGGGACATAAAAATTCTACTGTAATGGCTTAGTTTTTCTCTTTTCACAATCCCGCCACCAGCCGCGATCAAATTGGGAGGAAGCCAGCAGGACCTTCTTTCTGACACCTGTACTTTCACCGTCCCTGCTCATAAGGGCCTGACACACAATATCATTTCAATGTATAATCAGAAAAGCAAGGCCAATTTAAAGCACGGCGCGGAGGTGGGCACGCTGCAGAACCAGCGTGCTCCGGCCGCAGTCAGACGTAATCAGGCCCATTCACAGACAGCGAGGGGACAGGCGGCTAACAGCGCGAGCAGGGCTGAAGCGCGCACCAATCAGCGGACCTCCAGGCTGCACCGGGAGATCCAGGGACTATAATCACCGCGGCGGAATGGGAACTTTTGGGGATAACAAGGGCTTGTTCGTGCCCCTGCAGGGTGGTTCCGACACATCCATGCCACACTACATCAGTGCATCAGGAAATGAGATGCTTTCACAGTGCACGCGACGAAGCGGGGTCAAAGTTCTAACTCTGCGATGGGTGAATTCACGTCAAAAGATGCATGTTAATCAAAGTTAACTTTGGGTTAATGGTTTTGGTGAAAATAAAAAGCCACTGCTTCTGTGAACTGAAGCTGTTCCAGACGGTGCCTGGGATCCAAAATACACATTTCTCCAGTACTTTACTCTGGTCACCACTCAAAATCAAAGAGCACCGTGGAATCAGTTTAATTTACAGTATTACAGTGAAGCATATGACATAGAGGCGCTCATGGGTCACCATTTAATCATTTAGAACTAAATCAAACTTCTCTCAACTCAGAATAACAGCGTTTTATGCTTCGCTCACTGATTCTGCCTACGTTTGAGATGTTTTCAGGCCCAATTATATTTTTTCCTTGTAATCAGCCATGTTTATTTGGACCAACCATGCCTGTGCCTGATTGGCTAATTCACCTTTCTATCCCGTTCATTTACGATGCTGCACCGTAAAGGAGCAGAAATGAACCGTGACTCAGCAGACCTGCTTTGTTTGTTCAATCGTTTTAGATCAATATTTCGGTTTGAATTATGCAAAAATATTAAATTATATTTGAAGTCATATTGTTTGTTTTGGTTTAGAATGAAATTTTAAATGCCAATTTGTCGACTCTTACCCCAGTGGATTTACAGTAATTCAGTATAAATACCTTAGTAGTATAAACACCTACTCCTTCCACTGTAAATACCTCAAGTGTGCACTTCAAAACCAGTTTCCAGAGGTACAAAATGCCATGATTCAAAATATGTTTGTTTTTTTGTTTATTTAATCCTTACGCTATTGTAAACAGTGGTAATTTAATCAGTTGTTTTCGCTCTGTTTCCACTATTTCTCTATCAGGATAGTACATCATAACGTGTTTAGAAAGAAAAAGTCAATTTCCTATATTACATAAGATCAACTTTTATAAAAGGGTTTGACCTTGTTATAACGGTGTTTCTTCATCATTGGTTTACCGATTGATTGATTGATTGATATTTGAGTCATCCTGTATTGTTCTAAATGTGAGATTTGAGCGCCATTTTTCAACAATAAAAACACATCATTGAAAATCCACTGCTTGTTACCATGGAGGCTTATCATCATTTCTTCAGTATTGAACAAGAAGTCGTGGGTCTCTTCCCTATTACCAAGCCATTTTAGATCAATAATGTGGTTTCACAGCGAACAGAATGTAAAAGAATGATCCACGCACTAGTTTCTTACCAAGTGCTAGAAAAACGACTGCCTACGTTAAGTGTTCTCACAGTAAGAAGATACATGTGAGAGTTTCCACGTTTAGCTGTGGTTGGTTTCCTCTGGCTTCCCTTTTTAAAAACATACTCTCCATGCTCCGGTCTGTGCCAGGGCCCAACCACTGGCACAGAGCGTTTCCCTGTCCTCCCGTTGGGTTCAGAGGCGGGTTCAGAGGCTGCTCCCAGGCTGTTACTGGGCTGTGCCGTTAACAGGTCGGTTCCACAAATGTCAGCATGCGCACACGTCACCATGTTTTGCATTAGATGTTTAGAATGGCTAATCGTAGGTTACTTGCATTCTTCAGAGCCTTTAAAGAGGGCGTGTTGAGCCAAATCCACTTTAATGAGCTTTTAACCTCGTTACAACAGTGTTTCCTCATCGTCATTTACTCAAAGTATTGTATTCTGATTGATTCATGCATGTTTGAGTAATCCTGTTCTGCCCTACACTTTAGCCCCGCCCACATCCCTGTGCTTAGTTGTGATTATTTGAAAGTATAGTGACACACGTAGGGATCTAATATATCATAGCCAATCTGCTGCTTGTTGCTGTGAAACGTCACTGTGAAGCGTTTCGGACAGGAAATGGACCCGCTTCTATTTTCATCTAATTTGTAAACAGTATTAAAAAATGAACATGAAAAGCAAGGCACAGAGAGAGAGAGCGCACAGTTAAACAAAAAGAAAAAGGTAGTCCTTAAACATGTAGTCCAAAATCAATTGAATTCGTACATTTTCCAAATTTAGTCCGAATGTAATTTTCTCTGTATTTCGAATGCCAATTACAACGTCCGTGCAGTCCCTGATTGTCGGTTCAGTTTGTCTCATCCATTTCTTTGTGATGGCCTTTTTTTTCGCTCCGGTCAGAAGTATGCTTCAGAACCCGTTGATTGTCCATTGAAGGCCTGAATACATAGTTCTGAAATCGAGTGGGATGGCAGTGTCCAAAACTGACGGCATCACTTGCGTTAATCTCTGTCCAATATTTCTGAGCGACAGGACAGTCGGAGAACACGTGGTAGTGGTTTGCCTCCTGGCTGCCACAGTCTCTCCAACAGCTTGCATTTGCTTGTGAATAATGAGCACTTTGACGCGGTCATGTGAAAAAAAATGCATTTTTCCAACAGAATTCCCTCCAAACATGTGATTTTTGTGGTTCTCCATTGAGATGTATTTTCCCACTCTTCATCTGTCAAGACCAAATTTCCTTTTTTCCCCCCCCATTTAACGTTAATATTATTCCCCTTGAAAGTTCTGATTTATATGCCTTAATGAAAAATATATAAATATATATAATAAAATAATTTCACTCAGAGGGTTATAGCGGTCATTGCTTTGTTTAATTTCTTTATTATAATAACTCCTTTTTTGTAAATACCTATAAAACTCCTGTTAAGCTTTTCATTTTATTTTATTTTACCCTCATACCAGGCCTGTTTTCGCTGTTTCAGATCAATATTGCGTTTGTAAAATGAAAAATATGAAATGATGATCTACTTATGTTATAGTTCAATAAGTTCAAGTCTCCTTCAAAATGGAACCATGTAGGACCTTTTTAAAGTCTCATTTCTAACCTAATTCTAACCTATGGCAATGACCTGCGCCCTCCTTTCCCTTTTGACTTCTCACAGTAAATGTATTGTTCCAGCAAAACCTGCAGTCAGCACCTCGCGCACTTTACACTAAGCCGTCACGGGGAGGAGAAATCTTTCTTTTAAAAACCCTCACTTTCAGCAAATTTCTCACAAATCACTTGTTCCCCGCGCCTTCCCTGCACACACACAGCTCCGGCCAATCCGTAAGCAGACGACCGAACGCATCCACAGTGAGCGCGCGTGGTTAATGTTTAAAGAGAAAATAATGGAAATGCAATGTCGGGATCACACCGGGCGCATTTGATTTCAGGCCAAAAATGACTAAATAATATATTAGATGCGCATGTTTTACATCTTTATGAATATGGAAAGGCCAAAGATTGCATGGGAAGTGTCTGCGAGAAGTAAGACAGGTAAACAAACAAGCGTACACATGTTTGAGTAAGCTAGGTTGAATGCTTGATAACGCATTTCCGCGGACAAATCTTTGTGACAGATTTGCTCGCGTCTACTTTTATGTCATATTTCCATAATGTGTTTTTTTTTTTTTTTTTTTTGTCGGCGCTGTTGTTTATGGGTGCACCGTCGAGGCGTCTGGCGTGCGTCGCGGTCGTTGGCTGAAAGCTTTTGCGTGTGCGTGTGTGTGTGTGTGTGTTGTTTTTTGTTTTAACCAGCGTTGCACATTTTTATGATTAAAGCCGCGTTGACCTCTTTGTTTCTCGTTATCTGAAGGCGTCCCCACCGGAGCGGAACGGGAGTTGGACAAACAAAGAGAAGACGGTGCCTCGGGACAGCACTAAAGTCGTTCAAGTGGAGGGGTGACTGTCAAAGCTTTGATAAGTGTTCTGGTGGGACATCGGAACTACCTGTGATCACTGACACCCTTGCCCTTGGATTCTGTTTGGGTGGGGGGGGGGGGGGGGGGGGGGGGAGTCTTTGAAATAAGACGAAGATTAAAAAAAACACAAAAAAACCCACAAAACAATCATTTTTATGGCTTTTCACGGACTTATAACGGGAAATGACAGTTATTAATCTGAACCTCAAAAGCTCGAAATCATCTAAAACTGATTCATTATTGATAGTTTGGACGGTTAAAACAAATAACGTCTCGTGGGGCAGTCAGCGCAGATATCTCCTTGATATTGGGGAAGTCAAATGTTGGGTTTTTTTGGCCTTTCACAGATTCATAATGAAGTTGTTTACATTAGCAACCAAAACCAATAAGTGGACAAAGTGACCAAAAAGCGATAATAGAACTTATTTTTAAACGTGCGCTACTGTACGTAACAATGCTTTTCTTGTGTCTGTGATGTCCCGGAATGTTACGCGGTATGTCATCAAACACATCTGTCTCCATGGACGCAAGGAGGCGACACCACCAGGTTACAGGTCAGATCTGCGCAGAGGTGAACCCGCTCTCTGTAAGAATGCATGTTTTTCAATTAAATCTTTTTCTTTTTTTTAAACACCTGTTATTGTAAAATGTAAGAAAAGTTTAATGCTGTAATGTGGAACCTTCTTATGTCTTCAAAGTACTAGAAAAACAAGCACAATATGTCTACTTTAAATGCTCTCACAGTAAGAAGATACACGCGAGAGTCTCCACGTTTAGGCAAGCAAGTGATGGACCAAAAAAGTTACACTGTGCACCTTTAAGTATCAATATGCAGATGAATCTCACTCCCATTGTCATTGTTAGAAAATGGAATTTTTACAGTGCAAATAATTCTCTGGGGTCAAATTCGCAATTTCAGCACATTTTAACATTTTAGCCACACAAAAAAAAGACTAAAATAAAGACTGTCATTCTACTTCCATGGAATCTTACATAGTGTGGCTTTAAAATACCAACACAATCCAGATGAAGAGTGCTATTTACTCTTTGTATAGCAGTGTTTTCACAAGCTGAATCTACTTTAGTGCAATAAAAATAGGATTCTATCTTTTCCTGACCAAATTCCCTCAATTATACTGTACAAAAAAAAAGTCTTCAAACCCTTCATATATTTGTTAGTGTGGTTGTATATTTTTTTCCCCACTATAAATCCAAACTATATCTATCTACAATGAAGCTTAATTGTAAATCCATGCTTGTTCTACGGTCAGTGTTTCATGCATGCATTTCCTGCCCCCGACACAAGGGGGTGCAAGTTGACCAGACTTCCTCAGTTTGTGTTGAAGCGCTTTGGATCGACAGCCAAAACACACCATTATTGTGTCCTCTTCAAAGAATGAATGGCAAGTAAGTCTTAAAATTTAAACTTATAAAAAGAAAGTAAAATCAGAAGTATAATATATTGGCAACTATTGACTGAGTTAAAAGTTTTTTTTCTTGTTTTCTGGTTTAATTCTGGGTTAGTAGAACTTTAAACCTGTCTTGGTCCTTATTTAATTGTGCTTTAGACCTGATTTGGACCCAGTTAAGACCTGGCTTGATTCTGGGTTAGTTTTGGTTCCGACCTGGTTAGTAGCTTATCCGGCCCAAAGGCCACGCCCCCCCCGAGAAAGCTGGCCCTCAGGAAAATTAAGTTGAATGAGCCCGGTTCAAGACCCTCAACGAGAAAAGTTACGTAGCATCTTTAAGAGAATGGAGCTTGAACCATTTCCAATACTTCACCCCAAAATGCCGACCTGTACAATGCTGTTTTTTATCCCTCCCAGAAACCTCTACAGCATCATCCGCCACTCTCCGAATCTCAAACCGTGCAGGATCACACAAAAAAAAAAAAAAAACGCTGACTTGCGCAGAAGTCTAAAAATACCAACGCTCTCTCCAAGAACATGGAAAGAACGAGAGAGGTTCAGCTCCAACATGGTGTCATTAGGTTTTATAGTTTACTAAGGAAACACTCGTAAGCCGGTCGCGGGTAGCCTATGGTTGTAATTAGGTTTGATGCTTGGAGAAGAGGAGGAGGAGGAGGGTTGGCTTTGGCAGAGGCCGGTGCCCCGTGGTGGGATTCGGGTGTTCCCATATACGCTGTACCTCCAGACCACTTTTGGGAGACTCTGCCATGGAGTTTAGCGGTTTGAACCTGCGACGTGCCACAGGAATTTAGATCCGTCTTATTAATAGCCGACTATGATATTATTGTTATAGTGGTGGTAGAGGTGAGGGGAGTGGCCAAACCCCCCCCCAAAAAAAAACCAGAAGTAAATCTAGCATTCTTTAAAGGAGACACGTTATGCTTTTTTTCATGTACATAAAATTAAAGTATAACATGAGTAGATCATCGTTTTAGATATTTTTATTTTTTTTTATTGATCAAAAACGGCTCAGTTATAGAAACAGTTTTGTTGACTTCCTGCTCAACGCTGCAGAACGGATAAGCCCCCGCCTCTTCATAGTGACATTTCACCGTAACAAGCAGCAGATTGTCATTTGCGTGTTTTTTCTGTTTGCGCCTACGTGACATTTTAGAATCTGACGTGTCGCTCAACTTCTTCATTTTTCAAATATTCACAACTACAGGGATGTGGGCGGGGATAGGGGGTAGCTGAAAACAGGAATTTTCTGAGCGCACGACCCACATTGCTCAAACATTTAGTAAACTAATGATGAGGAAACACTGTGGTAACCTTTAAAATCATGTTGCTGATGTTGAATAAACAAAAAAAAAGAATATATATATATATATATATATATATATATATATATATATATATATATATATATATATATATATATATGGAATACTACTTGAGAAGTCACATTTTTAAGTCTATAATTATATGGTGTAGATGAAAGCGTGAAAACGAGATTAAAGGCAGGTATTTTCAGCATATTGTCTGAGCCTAGAACCTTAATAATGTGTTCGGAAGCCTGGTACTTATGTTAACATTCTATCCCATTCATTTGAAGGATTCAGCAAATAAAAACATGTCATTTTGTTGTTTGTAGGCCAGGCAGAGCTGTTATTTATATGTTCATTACGTTGAAATGTATGAAAAAGCTAATACTCACTAACTTCAACCTCTAGTTTCTAAAGTTCACTTATTACTGTAGGATTTTTGGCACTTGGTGAAAATAAACAAACATTTTCCTGTCAAACTGTTGTGGCCCGCTATGTTTTTGGTACATTATTATACAGAATAATAATCCTACATGTTTATTACATTGTTGTTAGCATGTATGCTAATTTGTAATGGTGTTCTGGTGATATTTTGTCGAGGCTCTGGTGTTACTCACGTGTGGTCGAGTGGTGTCAGACGCTGAAACAGCCCTGGATTTCCATAGTTTGTGATGTTTTGTGGCTCATTCTAATGCTCCCATAAAAATGCATTAGCGCTAACTCCTGGAATGGTACTGGCTAATGGAACACAGCGTTTTGTGTACAAACACTGGGGGTCAAGGGTCTATATTGGAAAGAGAAGCCAAAAGAGTTTTGTTTTAAGTCCTTAAGATCAACTTCTTCTATTCTTCAAGAAGAAATGCAACTGTTTTTAGATTTGATTACATGCCTCTGTCAGGTGGAGGCAGGCGTCGGCCCAACAGTACATGTATCCACCATATCATTTTCATAAGGCATCATAACTGATATCCAAAACACAGCGGCGTACGGTCAGGGCAATCAAGGCAAGCAGTACGATCACAGCTATATATAAATTGTTCTGCATTTATCCAAATGAACCCGTTTTACCCTCACTTCTGCTGCTGAAGCTTGGCTGAACTCACGGTGTCTTTTAGTGGCCTCTACGGGCTGCTGAGCAGTACTGCGCGGGAAGCATGATTCTTCTTTTCCTGCAGATGCGCAGTCTGTGACCGTGTTCAGAGGCCTGTTTATGACCATGTGCTTTCAGAACCAGAGAGGACAGCAGCTTCTTTTAGAGGTCTGCACATGCGCTCTGAGGACCATACAGCCTCAAACCCAACGATCTATGCTCAGACCACGCAGAATGAACATGTGGGAATCTTGGATGTTTGCAGGTTTTTGCCTAACTGAGCATGTGCAGAGTGAAGCAACTGCAGCATCACGTTTCAACAAGTCTTTGTTTGTAGCACAGGCTCTGTTCACATCTCTAATATTTAGAAATAGGCATAAAAGGCTAATTTTGTAATGAATTGGTCGGTTAAATAACCTTATTTAATCCAGTCAGCACCAGTCACTTTTTTGTTATCCACTAAATATTGATGAACACCTCAAGTCTGCTTGCCCATCCATAAATGTCACCGCAAACTACTGCCAAAACACATTCCTGGATTACCAACCAATGACATCAGGAAGTGGAGCAAAACATTACACAAACATGGACTGAAACAAAGCCTAAAGAGAGCACATTACACAGGCCCTCTAAAGCAGACATATTACAGAGCATTTGAACTCTCAGTGAAGCAGGAAGTGCACTGTTAGCATGCTAATGTTTGTAACTTTGACGTTGCAGTAAACTTCGCTCTGGCCTTTAAAAGTTGTGAAAGGAATGTTAATATAAACTCATCGCTGTGAATAATTTGGATGCTCGGAATGCATTGGGTAAAAGAGCGGCACATTTGGACCAAACTGTTTTGTTTTTTCACGTTTTAAGAAGGTAAAAAATCCGGTACAGCGCCTTTAAAAAAACAGCACGGGATCTCTACTTTTGATGTCACAAATCGGAGCGAATTGAAACCAAGTGTTTTGCGAGGCGCGGCGCCAAAGGAACTTGTAAACACGATTACCAAAACAAAGCCTGGATGAAACCAAACACGAGTTCAGGTATGTTTTTGATGAGGGAGGTATGTTACAGCGCGGCTAAACGCTGCATCATACGTGTCCTTTCAATTTCAATCACCTGCATTTCATTTCCTTTTCGCCGCAGATGCCTCGGAGCCGCGCGCGCCTGTCCGTCCCGTCTCTGGTTGTTCATTGATTTGCCCAGTTCCAGATCAGGTTCAACGGGCCGTCAAGCGAGCATGTCCGAGGTTGGAACAGAAGCCAAAAGCGCGTCACTTCAAAGTCTCTCCCCCGAACTCCACTAACCCCCGGCGAACAGAGGGACGGACCTGCCCTGGGGCGACTCTCACGCCGCTGACCTGGTCTCCTTCAGATGTTCGGAGATGGAGCAGATACGACCAGACTATGTAGGACGCACTGGGTCGATGATTCCAGGTCTTGTTTGTCTTTTACGGGTCGTTCGGTTTCGCGTCTGGGTCTGTCGAGAACGTTGTCGATGAACGTTACGGACGGTCGGTTTGGGGGATTTTTGTTTGATCGTGAAAAGGGATTGCTGGAATTTTACTTGACAGCTTATTAGTCATGAAGTAACATCTGATTTGTGGTTTGAAGTTGATGTTTTTGGAAGGACAAAGCATGTAATAAGGCACAAAATTAGGTATTTTCAGAGTGAAGATCATGATTAATCGCTAATATTAGCAGAGATTTTTACAAACAGTAACGTAATAACAGCCAATAACGTATTAATTATAGCAAGTGATAAGCGCAGAACGTAATAACCGGGTGAACCAATAACATCGTAATCAAACCTCAATATCGATATATCGACATGAGTACCGGTATTGCGTCGATACTTTGAGTTTGTTTTATGTTTTTTAAAGAATTATTTTTTCTTTTTTACGTCCAGTAGGCTTTTTTTGGACAGGGTCGGATTCAGCAGCAGCAGCGCGCTTAACTCCGCCCCTTTCCTCCTCGCTCGGAGCCGAAATGGGGGTCGGAAATGTATACGCACATATATTAATGTTGTTGTGCATATATTATATTTCAGTCACTCATATTCTACATATCTACATATTCCACAGTCTATACTTTTTTACTATTATTATTATTATTATGATTTTAACAGTTTTATGTTGCACCTTGGCGCCGAAGCAAGTTCCTTGTTTGTGAACTGATTCTGATTCATGTTAAACTCAAGTATTCGGTATCAGTAATGATATATACCAATATTTCTGGTATCGCGCAGCTCTTTTCGACCAGGCAAAAGTACAAGTCCATAATACTTGTTTAAACATGCGACTTGTTCATCGTGTTAAAAATGATAAATATTAATATCCATAACGTTTTATTAGACTGTCAACAATTTGCATTAACTATCGTGATATTATCGTTAATCGTAATTATTTTGTCCATGGTAATTGTACCTGGGTGGTAACTGCAAACTGCCAAATCAAGTAAGTTCAGCTGTATCTTAGTTTTATTCTTGTTTGATAGATTTGAGGTTTTTTGGGGGTTTTTTTTAGGCGTAATATCAAAATGAAACGTTTTTCTATCGACTGTTCCCCCTCGCCCAGTCTAGACGGAGCTCCCTGGGTGAAGGCTGCTGCGCTGGTGGGGGCCGCGCAGGTGGAGGGCCCCTTACGCAAACACAGAACACTGATTGGCTTCACGTTGGAGCAGTAAAAGTAATGAATGATGACGATGGGCTCGCGTTGTAAATCCAAGGGCCCGCGCTCACGTGGATGTCCAGGGCTGAGGCGTGGTCCGGCAATTCCCGGTTCCCAGACCACTCTTCCCCCCCGCCCCGCCCCTCCCTCTCTACATAGCACACGTTTTTCAATCTGTTTTAGGTTTTCCCTGACGTCGCATTTTTCTGAATGAAGTGAGACAGTTCCTTTCACAAACTGGGCCATAGATGGCGCTCTCAATGCCTCGTTGCGCAGGACAAAAGACGGAATGAGTTTTACAAATCTGGGTTCAAATTTACAGCGAGGTCCAGTACTAGACAGTAAAGGACATAAGTAAAAGTACTGTACGTAGGAAAAAGAGATATTCATTTGAAACTTCTTGTGCAATTTACTAAAACAAATATAAAAAAAATATTTCATGTTTTCACATTTTTAAAAAAGGCATTTTATATGATTTTTTAAAAAAGATTTATGAGAGATATTTTAAATTGATCGCTTCAGTTTGTTGCCATATTAGATACAAAAAACATACAGAGGGATTTTGACATCTTTTCCAGATTTTTGGTTGAAGTAGATCTGAATTTGAATTGATGTAAAATTCAAATTTCTAATCAACAAAAGTTTCTGTATTTTCCGTCAAAATCTTGCTCAGTCCAAGATTATAAAGTTTGGTGTGTGTAGGTGCTACTTTAAGGGCTGATCTATGGGAGAAAACAGCCTTTGAAGATACAATGTCACATACAAATAAATGGACTTAAATTGATCAAATTAATCACTCAATCACATTTTATTTGTAGAGCACAATTCATGCAAAAGTGCAATTCAAAGTGCTTCTACAACGTCAAAAACACATAAAAAACACAATACAGAGTAAGTCACAATAAATAAATAAAAACACATTAACATGGTATTTAAAATAATAAAAACTATATGAAGTCATAGCCGTGGCTCCACAGGGAGACCTGAGACCAGGACTAATGTGATCGTACTTCCTGGGCACCGATGAGTCCAGTCCACAAACTGGACTGGACTCATCACACAGACCCACTGTACAGGAAGAACCAGAGTCGGCTCTACCTCCTGAGGAGACTTTGGTCCTTTGGAGTGACAGGGCCACTCCTGAGGACCTTCTATGACTCGGTGGTGGCATCAGCCCTCCTGTACGGTGTGGTCTGCTGGAGCAGCACAGAGAGGGAGAGGAAGAAGCTGGACAAGTCATCAAGAAAGTCCAGCTCCGTCCTGGGCTGTGCTCTGGACTCGGAGCAGGAGGTAGGGGACAGAAGGGTCCTGGATAAACTCACATCTATGCTGGACCATGAGTGTCGCCCCTGCAGGACACGCTGTCCGCTCTGGAGAGCAGCTTCAGTGACAGACTGATCCACCCTCGCTGTGTGAAGGAGAGGTTTCACAGGTCTTTCCTTCGTCAGACTTTACAACAAACACTGTTAGTCCTGAACGTGTCATTCAGCTTATAATCCTGTGAATACGATCTCGTGTATACTCCGAATACTGTTATACTCCTGTCTGTATACTCCTGTGCAATACTGTTATACTCCTGTGCATACTGTTATACTCCTGTCAATACTGTTATACTCTTGCATACTGTTATCTCTGTGCAATACTGTTATACTCCTGCAATACTGTTATACTCCTGTGCAATACTGTTATAACTCCTGTGCAATGTATCTCGTATACTGTCTCTGTGCAATACTGTTATACTCCTATGCAATACTGTTATACTCTGCAATACTGTTATACTCCTGCAATACTGTTATACTCCTGCAATACTGTGACACAATGTCAATCATCCCATGTGCAATATTTTCTGTCCATATGACAGCTGTAAATAGAGTGTTATTATTAAGATTATGAGAGTTTTCGTTTTTTCTAAGTTGATGTGTTTTATAAGGTTATTAGTTTTCTTTTTCTAAGTTATCTGTTTTTATTATTATACTGTGCATAATCTGGTTCTGTACCCTTTGTTGCAACAGTGGAATTTCCCCACCGTGGGAAAAATAAAGGTGATCTTATCTCATCTTATCTGGTTCTCAGCAGCAGCAGCGTTCTGGATGCGCTGCAGCTGTTTTACAGCTCGTTCGGAGAGGCCAGAGAGCACGCCGTTTCATTTTCAAATGTGTGCACAGTTTTTCCTGACTCTCTTCCAGTGAGAGGCAACATTCAACATGTGACAATAACAAAGTCATGTGACTGAAACACATGGATCCCATCATATCATATTAGTTGTAATCCTTTAAATGTTGAATAGTCCCTCACCTCCACATTAGTGTGTGTGTGTGTGTGTGTGTGTGTGTGTGTGTGTCACTGATATTTGTAAACACAGTGCAGTAGTTTGACTTGGCTCGGACACTTCCTCTGGGGGTTTAACCCGATCCCACTACACTAATCCCAATTTTACATTCAAAACTCACACAGTACAACCGATTTCATGTTCTACAGACAAAACTTTTCATGTCAGTTTCCTTTCCAAACATGTACGCTTTTTTCATGGATATTTTTTGGGGGAATTTGTACATTTCAATTTCTTTTCGGAGACCACCCCTTTAAAGCAAATAATTAGCTTTTTTTAACATTGTTATAAAAGTTTTTGATATCTAATTCTCTGTTTTGTTATGGGTTTAACGCCCAAAAATGTAATTTGAAATGTGAAATTTGAATGAATAATGTGCGATACCAGTGAAAAGCTGAGAAACCAGTGTCCGATAACGACTTCGCTGTTCACGCTCCGTCTCGTGGCAGTGGTGTTTCTGTACTTTACTTCAGTATTCTGCAGTGGATACTTTTTACTTTTACTTCACATTTTTTTTCACTGAACTGGACTGAAAAGCGAAGGTACATTTTCTTAAGGTTTTAGACGTGCCGACATGGCTGAGGGGTTTGTTTTTTGCACATTTATGGAGATGTTTTGCCCGCATTTTTTAAGTTCCCTTTGAACCAACAAAAATAGGTTTTATAGAGAAAAATAACCTGGAAAGTTACCCATAGTGACGATTAGTGATGAAGATTTGATGCTTTATTAATTCTCAATATCGAAAATAATTACTTTTACTCTTGAAGTACATTTTTGAAGGAGCACTTTAATACTTTAACTTTGAGTAGATTTTATAATGTGATACTTTTACTTTGACTTGAATATTTTTTTGCTCTTGTTTCCGTACTTTTATTAAAGTAACAACATTGAGTATTGATTCATCCACCACTGAAATATATGGAGATAAACTAAAATATAAACAATGTATTTAAAATTTAACACTTTATTTGTATTTATTATTTTGCTTTAAACATTTAAGCTTTCTTTTGAAAACACCAACATTGATTTTTCTAAGTTTTAAAGCATAATTTTTGCACCAATTTTCAGCGCGACAGGTCGCTAAACTAAACTAAATCCATTCCGTAAATAATTTTTAAAAAAATCTAAAATACAACAAAAAAAAGAACCAGAAGAATGTGACTTTATATATTTATTTAATTTATTATGTCCCAAACATTGCCAATTTTTGGGTTATTTTTACACATAAAATGCCTTATTCACGTGTACATTTTCTCACATTAATTTAAATAAACTACAGATTTAAGCCCTTTCCAATTTACTGAACCTACATTCTCTTTCCGTAAAAAAAACTGTAATTTATTGAGACATTTTAAGTATTGATATTTTTGCTTGAGAATCGTTACTTTCGTCACCTTCAGTCAGTATCAATACATCAATATTTCCTACCAGTCCACACATCACACTGTGGAAAAGCTTGAATATTTCACACACAAAATACCAAAAATAAATGTGAAAACTATGAATGACGTGTTATTCTTACAGTATAATCTTAAGAAAAAGATCCACATTGTTAACTTTTAAGCTATTTTCATTTTTTTTCTATTCAGCAATGTTTTCACGCTTTTCTTCCACAGACTTTCGGAAACGACCCGCCAAAACCCCCTCTCCGCCGGGCTCCGCTTCACGTTGCCCCGTCGAGTAAATCATTTTTGTGGGGCACAATTAAAAAAAATAAAAAATAATCCCCCCGCCTCTATGTTGTTAAACCCGGGCGATATTATGTCTGCTTCTCCAGGGTCGTGATGGAAATCCTCAATGTCTGCCACGATTCACTACGCTACATTAAAAAAAAAAAAAAACACCCACGATCAATTCAAGTCGGAGCTCTTTTTACAAGCCCGGTTCTAATGCCCCTAATAGCCGCCGTAGGCTTCGGAGTGTGGGGCAGGGGCTTACGCTTGGCGCAGTTATTGACCCGGTGCCAACTGGACCTCTTTCTACTGCTGGTCGGACGGAGGCTGTAAACGGAGAGGAAATGAGGGGCGAAATAATGTCAATGTAATGTTATGGCGGATTAAAAACCCTGAATTTCTCAATCATTTCACAAGAGAGAATGAAGTTGTTAAACATGTATATCGTACGTTTTTTTTGTGTTGTATTTTCGAATGACTTCATGTGGTGGGATAGTACCTAAATGGTAGTTTTACACTAATAGAGGCACAGTTTGTGAGGAAGAGTTGACTGTAGAGATTGTCGGGAGGAAACAAGCTGCAACTAATTGAAATAACTGTCAACTCATTTAGCGATAACGAATAATTGAGGTTTATAGCATTATCGCCTTAATTAAATGCTGTCTAAATCTCGTAACTTTCCAAGATCGCTATTTTAACCGATTAGAAAAAATAATTGTTATATGCCATTCTTAAAATTGACAGGAAGTAGAGCAGAGCCATTAGGGAGACCATTTTACACGCGAGAAACAACGAAATCCAACTTTTTTAAACATATATTCAACGAAGTGTTTACTCTTGTGTTTTTATTTGTAAAGTTATTATTTCTGTGTGCGTTCGAGGAGTTTTGGCCAGTGTGCGTCATGGTTGGAAGGGAAGTTATGAGATTTGCAAAATTCACTATCTGAGTAAAAATGTGACCCTAAAAAACGTTCTACACTTGAATAAAAACTGTAACATTTTTAGAAAAAGCTTGACTATAACTTGTTTTAGTAAAAAAAAAAAAAAAAAAAAAAAAAGTCAAAATTTTCATGGCACTTTCATAGCCGCTCATTTTGTTTAGAAGTTGTTTTTTAATATACTTTTGGATGTTTTAGTGTGCAACAATTTCAAGTTAAGGTGCTCAGCTTTAACCATTTAGGTTTTAGGACCTAACAACACTTACTACTTAATCCCATCTGTTGCTCCACCATGTTTTTAAAGTCCATGGGTCTTCAGCAGAGTCACATATCTGGGATCCGGTCTTGGATTTTATTCCGTTCCTAGTTTGAAACCTGATCCTACACAGAAACCTCATGACCTTTGGTAAGTCATAGAATGGCTGACCTTTCTGCTTCCATGGAATATTCATTCAGTTTAACGCTGGTTTAGTCCATGTTTTGATCTGATTTCTGCTGGGTATCTTCCCAATTTAACATTGCGAGTTCAGACTTCAGAACGTTTCAGCTAAATTAACTTGTCGTAAACAATATGGCTTTATTCAAATTAAAATCAAAACATGAAATCAAAGAACATTGTGAGATTTCACCTTCATCAACTGTTTACATCGTCTGCGCGCTGGTCAACCGCTCAGATCCGTGTTGTTCTTCTAACACATCACGGTTCATCTCATATGTGAAGTCCGTAGATCATCCCTGAGGAGGAATTACCAGTTCCTTTCTCCAAGTCAGCGGCGGAGAAACTCTCAGAAGCCTTGAACACGCAAATGGGTTCGTTTAGTCCCAATGTAGTCCCGTGTCGCACTCAGAAACCAAACCGTCTCAGAGTCACAGCATGGCTAACATTCTGGTGCTCGTTCAAACCTTTCTGCAAATGGTCTTTTTCCTTGACAACAGCAGGAACCCACGTGTTGCTGCGCGGCCATCTGATATCGGGGCATAGCTCAGGCCTTGCACTTGTCATGGCCGCTTAGCGCATGTCCGCCGACGCATTAGAACACGGATCTACCTTTGGGTCCTGTTTACGACTGGTCTTGTCTGGATTCCTGAGGAGGTATTTTTGGAGCGGGGACGATCTGAGAGAGGAGGACAGGTGGATGCGGCCTCGGACTCGTCTGTGAACGCACCCGACACGTGCTTCCAACAGAGAAAGACTTGTAAACAGCCGACGTGATAGTCCTGGGTTTATGTCCGGCGCATATACAGCTCTCAGAGGAACATCCTATTTGTGTACGCAGCAAATCTCTGTGGTGTTTATGGTGACTGACTCTTCCTCAAGACGTTTTTGTTTCTGTTGCCCACCAAGAATAAACTACTTATTTTCATTCTAGATCGATAGATATGTATTAAAACAACTGACACAATGCTGCGTTCCACTTGTAATGTCGGAACTCGGAGAGACGTTTTCCTGCGTCAAGTCGGGACAAACTATGAGCAACATAACTGTGTATGGACTGTGATGACTGAAATCAAACAATAAAACTAAAGAAAGTGCTCATTTCAACCAAAATATGGATCTAATTATGTTCATTTTTCAACCCGGACAGTGTTTATGCACCTGTAAGTTATAAATCAACATTTAAATGTGAATTTTTTGCTTTTATCGTTGTCATGGGCGCCGTGTAGACGTTAGCAACATTAGCACAACAATGCATTTCTATCTGCAGAGCCTCAAAGGCAGCACAGGGGCAGATTCACAGACAGCAGGGGGCAGTAGAGAGCAATTTAAAGGAAAATAACACCAGTTTTATCAATGTTTTACCCGTCAGACGTAAAACTTGGGCCAAACGCAGGGCGCAGCCATGTTGGATATGCTAACTCGGATAAACTCTGGATTCTGAAATGTTGCTGAGTTTCCAAGTAAGAATTCCGAGATGTGAGTGTTTTAGAGTGAATTTACATGTCGGATCTCAGATAATCCGACCTCCGAGGACGACTGGAACGCAGCAAAATCTCCTGGAACAGAGTTCGGATGGAATGACAGAAATTACCATGGAAATCAGAGATGCATTTACCGGTTTAACATTAGATTAACTAATAATCTCACGACCCAATGATGCCACACAAACACCAAACGCCACATGTTTATTTTTGTTTTGTCACAACAGGTTAGGGTTGGGTTTAGGACCGTATTGGAGCAAAAACACACAAAAGTATAAGTATACTCTTAAAATGTACTTAAAGAGTAATTCACACAGATTTAGAGAACTATTAAAGCATTGTGTATTCTGATACTGACACTGATACTTTAACTCTAAAAATGTTGGCAACATCAACGTTTTGAAACATAAACCCCTCAGCCATTTCAACAGGTCTTAAACCATTAAAAAAACGTTTTTGTCCAGTTCAAAAATGTAGTGGAGTAGAAAGATACCTGTTCTCAGATGTATTAAAGTAAAAAGTATCCACTGGGACAATTGCCTAAGTAAAGTACTTTGTTAGTTTGTTTGGTTGGACTTTAGCAGAACTGCTGCATTGTCCACGATAAGTCTACCATAAGTGCTTCCTTACCAAGCCAATGTACTTTTATGTATCACCATCTCAAAAATAATTGCTGTCATTTCGGTTCTAGGTCCCCCACTGCCCCCCCGCAGCGTCCCGAGCGGCTAAGGTACGTGCCGGAGCGGGGGCTAAGTAAATTCAAACTTTATGACACCGCTGCGACACTTTGCATCTGTGATTTCACGCGCTTAATGTGAAATTTACAGTTGCGGTGTCGGGTGTCGCGCGGGCTGCGGGCCGAGCCAAGCCGAGGGTAACCGGAGCAACCCAGAGAACAAAGCGGGCGTCTGACCCACAACCCCTGGCCCTCCTACACACACACACACACACACACAAATATCGGACGCCCCCCACTCCCTGTGCTTCTTCCCCCGCTCGGGTCTTTACAGCTGCGGAGGTGTGATGCGAGCACAACGCCGGGCCTTATAACCGTTAAGCGAGCCGTGCGGCGCTTCTAATGGCCACGGAGTTAATGAGCAAAACACCTGGGAAGTATGTGAGCGCAGTTCTCAGGCGGCCTCAGGGGCCGAGGGGACGGAGGGTTCGGTCAAGAGACAATGTTGTAGTTTCTTAGTGGTTTTGTTCTCATGCTTGTCTGGCAGTGTTTTGAAACGGTCAAGCACTTTGGAAACTAAAGCCCCTGGGGTGGGACGACACATAATATTGGGACCACGGGAACAAGAATAGATGAGATTTAGACATAGGTACATGCATACATCTAGAAGTGCAGTTTAATTTTTCAGGTGAAGGGTCCGCCACCTTCTTGTCTCCATGGAGATGTTACGTCAGAATGCGGGGCGTGGTCCCCCCATTTTTTTTTAAAGACATTCCTGTTCTTTTAAGCACAACAAATTCAAGTGGAGTCACAGTGGAGTCATAATGGAGGTTGTTGATGTGGCATTGCCACAGAGAAGTGAATGGATTGTTTTGTAGATTTTAAAATACAGCGGGCGGCACATCGTGGTAGCATTTAGCCTGCAGCAACCGTTAGCATTTGTGGATAATTATGCAAATATTGGCCATCAGACTTTGGTTTGGTCTGTGTTTCTTTGTGTATCTGGTATAATATATCTCCTAAAGTCTATGTTTTCCCTTATTGTTTATTAAGCAGCACTTCTACATTCAAATGAATGCATTTCTCCCCCACAGTGGTCTATTAGTGGGTGCCCCCTCTGATGCTCCCTCTATCTACAATCATAATAATAATATCTTACACTTGTAATGAGTTTATACAAAGTGCTATACGGTTGTTATTGTTCACACTCTGCGATGGTAAGCTACTTTTGCAGCCACAGCTGCCCTGGGGTAGACTGACAGAAGCGAGGCTGCCAATCCGTGCCATTGGCCCCTCTGACCACCAGCAATCACTCACCAAACACCAGAGTCATACTGGGCCTAAGGACACAACAAGAAAACTTTGAGTTGTTGGATGAGTGCTGCAAGTGTCTTCCTGAGGATGTGAGACAGGTTCTACTCTGGCAATGTTCAAATCTACGCTTAAACTGTTTTGTTTAGCTGTGCATATGACTGAAAGGTTTTGCACCCTTCTCTTTTATGACTTCAACTGTTTTGTGATTTCTGTCCTGTCTTTGTGATTTCAATGATTTGTTTTCCTGTTGTGTGAAGCACTTTGAATCGTGCTCTACAAATAAACCTGCCTTGCCTTGTCTAGATTTTAGATTTAGGTTTAATACCATTTACAAAAAATAAAGAACCATTTTTGTGGTTCATTTTATTGTCTTGAACCTTAACCCAGACGATTTCAGACACAAGAGAAAACTTTCTCTCACGTTTCTCTACCGAAATATAATGTGATTTTTGTCACTCCCTGTAGACGGCTCCATGTATGATTTGTTGTCTGACTAATAATTACCTTCCCGTATTCATTACTACGTTAACTTCCTCCTGCTCTTCCTCCTGGGTAACCGATCCATGGTTCTAATATTTCCAGACTACATGTTCCACCTCCGTGCATTGCCACCCTGTCATAGGCATCCCTCATATTATCATGTTCGTGCGGGGGGACATAGCCACGCTGGCTTAAGAGTTCAAACATGGATTGGTCACGCTTGTCCTCTGGTGTCGGGTTCTTCGTCCACCGCCTCCATCGGGAACAGATCCTCACCACGCCAGTATCGATTCAGTCTTCTGCAGCCTATCGCAACGATCCCACGCTACATGGCAGATATGAGAGGCTTTTAACACATGTACAGTTGCGGTTATTTGAGATATAATGGCCTTTTTGGGATCACTTTGATAATAGTATCTTGTGTTCAAACAATCTTCTTAGGGGATATATTTTGAAGGACACATATTATACTAAATGTACTTTTTGGAGCATGTTGACTTCGTTCCCTCGTCCAAAACATAGCTGGAGTTGTTGTTAGCTTCATTCATGCTTGTTTGATTAATCCTGGTTCGTAGTCCTCTCCCCTCTGAGCCTCAGAAAACACTTTCCCAGTTTTGTGACATCACAGGTGGAGCCCCGATATCTCCTGTTATGTTTATAAGTAAAGTAAACCATTGCCAGACTAATTCTGAGCATATCTCCCGTCAAATCGCGTCCAATTACAACAGCGTGCTTGCATTAGCATGTCGCGGGTCAAGCTAGCTTTTGTTAATCTCCCTTTTGTAAAGACATATTAGGCAAAATGGACTTTTATGATTCTAAACCAGGATTTTCCTTTAACAAAAGCTTACTCAACATTGGATTTGAAAAGTGCACTATGGCGGACCCTCCACCAGCTTGTCACCATGGCGATGTTAATATCTTGCCAGGAATGTTCCACAACAACATGGCATTAAACTTGTGTACTTGAATAAATCCAAAGTACATAAATATGTTTATTGCCATATCGTGGAACACTCCAGGCATTTACTTTAACAACTATTCATTGCTCTATTAACTTTCTGACCAAATGTAAATCTTGTGGATATACTTAGGCCATTTTTATTTTATTAGTAAATCCTTAATTTGATGCATTCCTTATTTAGTTTATATTTGTATTTATTATTATTATTATTAGTCATTGTTGCAAAAAAAATTTAACCTCAATATTCATTTTTCAGATGACTATGTCCATAGCAAATTTTTATTTTATTAGTAAATTCTTCATTTTAAGCATTCCTTATTTTTCGTATATTTAGGCCCGAGCCCCAACAGGGCGTAGGGCCTATTGCTTCTGCAACGCGGCCGAAGGCCGCGTTGCAACTGTCCGACCAAACATGCGCGCGCAGCGCGCATGTTTGGTACCCCGTCGCCCGTGGCGATTGCCGTGGCGATCACCTAGTCGCCCCTGGCAATAACCAGTGAAAAGCCGATGCCGGAGGCATCGGTCATGCATACTTACTCCTGCAATAGGACAAAAATAGTCAACAATGAGTGCGTGGGCGAAGCCCACGCACTCATTGTTGACAACCGCAGCGCGAAGCGCTACATCCCAATGTCGCCCCTGGCACAACCACATAAACGCCGATGCCGGAGGCATCGGTCATGCATACTTACTCCTGCAATAGCACCAAAATAGTCAACAATGAGAGTGCATGGGCGCAGCCCATGCACTCATTTGTGACAACCGCAGCGTGAAGCGCTGCATCCCAATGTCACCCTGGCTCAACCAGGGTCAACGCCGATGCCGGAGGCATCGGTCATGCATACTTACTCTTGCTATGACACAAATAGTCAACAATGAGTGCGTGGGCGAAGCCCACGCACTCATTGTTGACAACCGCAGCGCGAAGCGCTGCATTCCTCCAAAAACACTCCCAACACTCCCGGCATCCTGCTGTACCTCAGAGCCCATGCCGCAGGCATGCCCATACTTATAACTGCTCAAATGAATGGAAGTCTATGGGGAGTGGGTGGGGAAGGCCGGGGGGGATGGCGACTGACGAGCGCGTAAGCGCTCGTAATGATGATTCCACCTCACGGTGGCGTGGGGAAGGCTCGGAGCTTTCAAATGACGTATAATATGTTGTTGCAGTGGCAACGGATATATTGTTTTTGCTCGAAATATTATTATTATTTTTTTTTTTTATTTTTTTTTGTTCTACGAACTTTTTTCTGCTCTTTGAGCTCAAATTTGACCCCCTGAACATGCTCAAAAACTCACCAAACTTTGCCCAAAAGTCAGATCTGGCGAAAAATTTTGTTTTTTGGCGTCCATTTTTTTCTTAATTCTAAAATGGCGCGACAGCGCCACCACAAGAGGTCAAACTACACTGCGCCATGGGAGACCTCAACTTTGTCGTAGAGCTACGAAATTCGGGTCACGCATTCCTCTCGTGATGACAAACAAACAGTTATCGTGGCCACGCCCCCTGACTAACCATATGGCCGCCATCTTGTTTTGAACATGACAACCGCTATTTCGCTCATATCAGACTTTAACGAACTCCTCCTAGGGCGTTTCACCCAGTGGCTTCAAAATGGGTGTACATCCTCTACACAAGTGGGGCATCTAAAGTTATCCAAATCTTTTGGATAACTTTTACGGTCTTCGTGCGGCGCAGCCGCAAAGTTGGACTATGCATTCTGTAATTTAGCCAATTTTTAACATTGCTCCCATTTGCGCAAAACGGGCCCGATGTGGACCAAATTTCAATCAGTTGTGAAACTTTCAAGCTTGGACGTGGTAATTGTGAAAAAATCGAAAACCACGCAATAGCGCCCCCTTCAGAGTGAAATTTACGTTTTCGTAGACTTTAACGAACTCCTCCAAGGGCATTTCACCCAGTGGCTTCAAAATTGGTATACATCCTCTAGACAAGTGGGGCATCAAAAGTTATCCAAATTTTTGGGATAACTTTTACGGTCTTCGTGCCGCGCAGCTGCAAAGTTGGACAACGCATTTTGAAGTTGGCCAAATTTAAAACATTGCTCCCATTTGCGCAAAATTGGCCCGATGTGGACCAAATTTGAATCAGTTGTTAAACTTTCAAGCTTGAACCTCTTAATCGTGAAAAAATTTGATTCGCCCCAATAGCGCCTCCTACAGAGTGACATTTAAATTAACATGGAGAGAAAAGAATTTAGTTTTACCAAAATTTTCCAAATTTGGCCCAAAATTCTATTTTGGCGTCCCGGTCAAAAAAGCCAATCAGACTTATGCCATATTTTTTACCGTTTAGCCGTAGCGATGACAGAAACATCCCATGTTATCCTAATGGGAAAATCGCCAAATTGCCACATTTTTACGCTTCACACTTTAACGAACTCCTCCTCGGGCGATGGCCCGATCGAGCTCAAATTTGGGGAATATCATCTTCAGGAGTGGGTTATCAAAAGTTATCCAAATTGTTATTATACCATTTACGGTGTCTCTACGGCAGCGCTGCAAATTTGTCCCACAAATCGCACCATTTCACCATTTTTAAATGGCTCCCATTTGGTCTTTAGCGTGGCCTCTACACCTCATAGTTTTACCAAATGACATGAAATTCTGCACAACACTCTCTTTTGGCATAACGATCAAAAAAGTCCAGGGGGCCAAACTCATATTTTGTACAGTGTCGCCGTAGCGATGACTGCAACCTCCCATCTTGTCCCAATGGGTCCAGTGCCAGATCTCTCAAATGACCAAGATTTTTCACTTGACACTTTAACAAACTCCTCCTTGGGCGTCGGCTCTACCAACTTTAAATTTGGTGACAATCATCTACAGGGGCGGGACATCAAAAGTTATCCAAGTTTTATGGACAAGAGCTACGGTGTCTGAGCGGTGAAGCGGCAAAGTCGACTGGCAATCGTGTTCATTTGCGCTTAATGTGTCGGCGTCTGTTTGGCTTTTTTGGACATAAAACTCAATTCACAAACTGCCCCGAATAAGAAAAGGACAAAAATAAAAATGCAGGGAGCGGAGTGCGAAGCCCGGCGGCGCGCGAGGGCCGTTGGATGCCGCTTGCGGCTTTAATTATTTCTATAATTATTATTATTCATTGTTGCATGTAATTTAAACCTGACTATTCCATTTTTCAGATGTCTATGTCCAAAATGTGTGCAATTATGTCAAGGTTTCCACTTAAAGGGGCTAAGTCTTATATAAAAGCCATACAGGATGAGACAACAAAAATAAAGGATTTAAGTAAACTACATTAGAAGTTTCAAATTGATAACTTAAGATGTTTTCCTATCTGCAGTGTCTCGCCTTAAAATCCATTTGCCTTCATTAAATACTATAATTTCAGCTTTAACACCATGAGACGGCCATGGGTATGTTTTATTGCTGTCTGCAGCATAATCATAACTTCACTCATTAGTGCCCAGCAGGAGTCATGGCAACTTCCCAACCCAAACATCTCTGTTACTGTTCATCTAAATGCACTCTTTCTACCACTCTTCCTGCCATTTCAGCTAAATATGTGTGAAATAAAACCCTCACATTTCCTATCACCGCCGCAGCAGCAGAACCTCCAACCTTCTCACCCTCTCCATTTTATCCCTTTATCCCATTACTGAGGTCCTAAATTCCTCCATCCTCTAAACTATCCATAGGTAAATTACAATACACTTCAAAAATAATTAAGGAAAAAGAAGGAAACTGTGTTATAACTGATAAAGAATGGGAACATATGCACATCTCAATAGAGAAGCTCAAAATCTCATGTATGGAAATAATAAATATATTGTTGTATACAGTATTTTATAACACCATATCCAAGTACACATTATTATTGGCTTTCAAGTAGTTCATCACTATAATGTGTTTTGGAGATTTTAAGTACTTTTAAAGCATTCAATGTGGTGATTGTGATAATGAATTTGGGTCAATTCTAATCAATTTCTTAATTTTCTACATATTTTTATGTATATATTTGTGTTTGCTCAAAGCTGGGGCTTGAACTCAAAACCTTTGGTCATGATGTACCCCCAAACCATATGTATGAAAAGTGCCTTCTACTTTTCAGTCCTGTTCAAAAATGTAGTGGAGTAGAAAGTACAGATACCTGTTCTCCTCTCAGATGTAGTGAAGTAAAGTAAAAAGTATTCACTGGGAAATGTACTTAAGTAAAGATACCTAAAAGTGTTACTTAAGTACAGTGCTTTTACTTTTGTGCCACTGACTGAGCTCAATGAGGCACTGCAGGCTGAATTCAACACCAACATTCAATTTGACTTTAAAACACTGTATCTCGGATGTCAAACTCCAACAACGGAAACGATAGATGGATACCTGTGGCTTGTACTTTTGACTACAGCAAAAAAAAACAAAAAAAATGAATATCAGGACAAATGCGACAGGAATATATATATGCCAGACTGACTTATTATTTTTTTATTACTGTTTATTTATTACTATTACTGTTTATTACTGTTTTTTTGTTTTTTTTGTTTTTCTTTTGCACTACACACACAAACAACAACATCACTACGCACTTCCATGTAATTTGACCCCGCTCTCTCGGACCGTGTTCCTGGGTCCTCTGGGTGCTACCTGGCGTCCTCCAAACCCCCGCTCGCACCTGGTCCTAATCGGCTCACGGCCCGCTCTCCTTTTCCCATATCCAACTGTCCAAAGCTGCCTCTGTTATTGCACCAGCCCATAGAACCTGTAATAAAAGCAGTGCAGAATGGGTAATGCTCCATGTAGTTTAATGGCACAGCGGAGCAGGTCATATATTGTGCTCTCCGATGTGAGATGTATGAGCTCAGGACGGCAGGAGGGACGGGGAACGTTAAAGGTACAGTGTATATCCTTGAACATTTATACATATCAGACAAAAAAATAAAGTTATAAGAAATCAAATTAAACCTTGTCTAAATATAAATGCTAAATGAACTGTATGGACGGAGCAACAGTGCAAAACTAGCAGTGCAAAGTGCTGGAATAAGTTATTTAAAGGACACGTACTGTATTACGCATTATTTGTACTGTTATTAGCCTTTAAAGATGCTCCTGTACCTTTTGGGTTGACATCTCATCTCTAAAATAATGTAAGTACTAAAAAGCACACATGACGTTCTCTCAGTCAGGCGTTCCCTCAGCAGGATCTGGTGTTCATCTCAGAGCTCTAATCATGAAATAAAAATGTGGGAAATGTAGTGTTTCTGTGAGGCTCAGAGAAGGAGCAGGGAAGACTCATAGACAGGATTGATTAAAACAAGCAAGATGGACCATAGCCTCCTGCCCGAGGGGCTATAGTCCATGTTCAGGGGAGGAATGGGCACTGGAAGAGAACACGAAGAAAAAATGTCTTTGCTTTAAATGCAAACTGTTTTTTTTGTTTGTGTGCTGTCATATTTGTCACTTTGTTGCCCTTGAAAAAGAGTCTTGATCTCAATAGGTTCTCACCTTGGTTACCTACATACATACCACAATTTCTGGTATCAATGCGATACCAAGTACTCTTCTTTACCAGTTACTCGATACTGGTCTAATGTGGGTGATGGCATTTCTATGAATACAATGTATGTATAAAAAGGCTTTTATTTGACAGTGATGTGACACACAGGTCCTGGATGAGGCAATGCGGGTCTGGAGACCGCAGGGGTCCTGGAGACGCAGGGGTCCTGGAGACGCAGGGTCTGGAGACCCACGGGTCCTGGAGACGCACGGGTCTGGAGACGCCGGGTCCTGGAGACGCAGGGGTCCCTGGAGACGCAGGAGGTCCTGGAGACCCACGGGTCCTGGAGACCAGGTCCTGGAGACGCAGGGGTCCTGGAGACGCAGGGGTCCTGGAACGCAGGGTCCTGGAGACGCACGGGTCTGGAGACGCACGGTCCTGGAGACGCCGGAGACGGAGTCCTGAGACGCAGGGTCCTGGAGAACCACGGGTCCTGGAGGCACGGGTCCTGGAGACGCACGGGTCCTGGAGAACGCACGGGTCTTGGAGACGCAGCGGGTTCTGGAGACGCAGGGGTCCTATAGAGCCGGGTCCTGGAGATGCACGGGTCCTGGAGACGCACGGGTCCTGGAGACGCACGGGTCCTGGAGACGCAGGGTCCTGGAGACGCAGGGGTCTGGAGACGCGAGGGGTTCCTGGACGCAGGTTCTGGAGACGCATAGGTCCTGGAGACGTACAGAGACAGACACGTCATGCAGAGTATGGAGCACCTGGAAAATCTTATACAAGGCTAATCCATTATTTATAGTACTACCTTCTGCTTTGCTAACCACTCTGCACAAAGGACTTATATATATGTATGTATGTATATATATATTATATATATATATATATATATAATATATATATATATATATATATATATATATATATATATATATAATAATTAAAACTACATACACATACATACATATATAAGTCCTGTTGTGGCAGAGTGGTTATATATATATATATATATATATATATAATATATAGTCGTTCCCTTTGATTACAGCAAACATTCGCTGTGGCATAGTTTCAATAAGCTTCTGCAATATTAAAAGATGTATTTCCATCCAGTGTGTCATTATTTTTCACCAGTTGATCTTGTATGGATGTTGTGAGAGAGTGACACCTGCACAAAGCCTTCTCCAGCTCGTCCAAAACTCACTGGGGTTCAGTTCTGTAGTAGATCACGGGATTTGTCTTTCCACATGTTTGTTTCAGAAATGCAGCTATGATCCAGTAAGAGGCTCGTACTTTCTTTGCTTTGTTGAATTATGTTTTTTTGGACAGGCAGTGTATCTTCTAATGAAAACACATGTCGTGTTACAAAAACAGTGTATTCACTCAGCTTCCACAGTGGATTTGAGTCATTCCCCACATCTGCTTGTTGTATGTGATAATGCAAGCGTAACACTGTACCACAATGAAACCGCGATGAAAACTGTGTCTTACAAATGAGCAAACGACGAGACGATAGGCCTTTCAGCACCGCAACCACTAAACATGGGCTGCGATTCTCTCCAAGTGCGCTCGTAGACAACATGGATTAGCCTAGCGGTAGCGCCAGGCTAAATAAGACATGATACCAACTGACATCTTGTTATGCAAGGGAGAACACTTACAGCGATTTTATACGTACGTTTTGTTTTGGAAAGTCTGGTTCAAATTTCGATTAAATTTACTTTTGTAACGCCGAAAATCACAGCAGTTGCTTCAGTGGGCAACAACTAAACAGTCAATGATCAATACAAGAGAAGCAGACTAAACAATGTTCACAGGAACTTAGCAAATGGATAACCCCTGTCCGTAGATCCTCCTTCTTGGCAAGAAGACTACAAAACCCTGTGGGAAAAAGTAGAAACCTTGGGGAGAACCACAGTGAAGGACAGATCCTACTCCCGCAGACAGGCTGTAGATGGTCCAGGACTGACGCACCTCCATTTGCAGAAGGACTGTGGAGCCAGAACGACTCAGGAGGAGAGAGGGTGGTTCATCTAGTGTACAGAGTGTTCATCCAGGCAGATGAAAAGCCGTTCATCTGGAGTTGAGAGTGTTCCTGCAGAACAGACACGGGTGAATTCAAGTATTAAATATTGTTGATAGGAAAAGTAGGAGAAGGCAGAGGATAGTGCTCAGCATAGTTGATCCTAGGGCAGCATAGATAAGAAACTGATCTGAGTAAATGTAATAATTGCACATAAAATTTATGTTAAAATGAATTTCATGAAACTCCAAAAAATATGAAAATCAAACAATAATGTTAGTGTGATCGGATTATATCAGAAGTAGTATAAAAACAACATCGCAATGTATGAAGTTGTTGCTGTGTTTTTCAGTATCAAAATCAAGTTTTGAAATAGTTTATTGTGACACATGCATATACGTAGTACACTAAAAGTTTCTAAAATTATATTGTATTATAGATGCAGCATTATTATTATACACATTATATATTTAGTATATTCATAGTAGGAATCTTAATATTATAGTATATATTATATGTGTTGTGTGTGTGTGTGTGTGTGTGTGGTGCTTATAGTATATATATACATACACATACAGGAAAAACCTCAATGAGAGCAATATGACAAAAACAAGAATAGGCATGAAAGTCAGTCGCCTCCATCTCCTTCCCTGTTTTATTTATTTTATATTTTTTCCTGACTACTAAAAGAGCATTCCATAGGTATCCGTCTATTATTGCCATTGCCACTCTGGAGTTTTGCACCTGATTTTTTACAGGTCAACTGGACACAGGGCATGTCCCAAACGATGATAGTGAGAAGCTATACAAGCAAATTATTATTTTCTGAAAACGTATACAGAAGCAATAACAGATGTTTGTAACATAGCGATAGCAAAAAATCTTGTAGGAACTATGACATTCTTATGCAGAAACGATAGCCTGAGCAGTTACGCTCCTCTAAACCAGACTACGTTCGCAGCTCATATCGTATACGTTACAACAGACCACTTTCGAAATTTTCAACTTACATATAAAACGCTAAAAATTATCCAATAGTAGCCGTATACGAGTCTGACGCTAATTAGAAAAATAGTTATCAAGAGCAAATCTGACTGAACAATCAGCAATAATAAATATTGTTTTCAGCGGCCGAAATGTATACTAATTGAGTTAATATCTTAGTTGCTGCATGCCTATGTCTACAAGTATGGCACTTATCTATAAACTAGCTGTTGCAACTACCGTCTAAATCACATCAACCCTACGTACGGATCCGGATACCATGACACAAAATTATGCCACTGCTGAATGAGAAAAGACTTTTACGAGAGACCTGAATTACAATCGAAACTGCACAAAGAAAACATCGTACATTTAGTGACATAGTTAACTTGATCGTCCATTGTAGACGTATCTCTGACTGAAATGAAAGCGCATTGTCCTCGTGAGGTAGTGAGATACAGGGCGCTCATAGTAGACTTTGTTGGCTGTTGTGATCGAGGTAACCTCCAACAGCTTCCAAGTGACAAAGAGATGTAATGGACTTGGGAGCACAGGCCACAGCTACTGGCCTGTTGCCATCGTACTGGGTTACTTAGGAGATCCTATAAATCAGTCTGGACCACATATTAGACTGGTCTTAAATACGGACTATTGCCTATAGGAGAGTGGGACACAGCGGGTCTACTTCTTTAAGAGCCTAAGTCGTTCAACAATCTAACGAGAAGTCTCCTGCAATGTTTACCAGCTGTGGTGGCCTCTTTCAACACAATGTCTGCTGTAGGATGTCCGGTGGATACGCTGGTGAGGGGCACGGCAGTCACGAAAATCTTGACAAGAAGAGAGCTGTAAACAAACTGCTGTCCATCAAAGACAACACCTGGCAGGAGAGCACCTTTGGACAGGCTCTGGAAATGGTTTCTCTCTACAATGCATCCCTTTGACTAGCTAACAAGAGCAAGAAGATGACCTGTCAGCTTTGATTGAAGTATCCACTGTATGCATCTAGTAAACGTTCTCTGTGAAGATGTCCTCAACTCAAGCTTCATCTGGGTCAAATTAAGGGGGGAAAAAAATCCATATTCACTGCCGTTTTTTGGTTTTTTTACGATCCCAACAACTACAGTAATCCATTAATCAAAAGAGTAATTACAGCGTAATCGATCGTGCCGAAATTGTTGCTGCTCGACACGTTTTGCCTTGAACTTGAACCCGTTGCACCATTTCTGACAATCAACCCTTTAAAAGTGTGCTGCAATGATTCACTTGTTTACCATGATTAATCGATGGAAATTAGGTAAAACACTTTATTAAACAATTGATTTCCATTTATGTCTGCGGCCCGAGGCACTTCTATCTTGTACCGTTGCATGCACCAGACCTCCAGTAGGAAAAATGCAAATAAAACATCGAAATGCGTTCGCACAAGCCGTTTTGGAGGTCACATCTTCTCTTTCTAAACAATGAAATCCTAAAGTCTACATATACAGATTAAGCTAAATCCAGAAAATGGTTGGATGATTAAACTAACGAGTTGAACTGAGCTATAATAATGACAGACGCAGTGGAACATCGAGCAGCAAGGAAAGAGCCGGCGGCAGAGAGATTTGGACAGCAAGTTTTATAGACCTTTTATAGACACCGTTTATAATGCCACTGTTGGAAATTTGAACAAAGAGAGTCTATGTAACAATTGTTCTTCTTATTTAAAGCTCCACTATGGGACTTTTCGGCTCAATATACAATACAATACAGCTACACTACGATTTAGATGGCATAATACTGTATATTGATTTATTTCTCATTTTTGAACATACAGTTTCCAGACCTTTTCTGATCGTTGCGGAAGTCAAAGCGCCTAAACTACTCCAAAGCTATAACAGTTTGTAGTTGTAGATTAATTTCAATTACCTCACTCAGGACTAAATAAATAGAAATAAGGTGTCCAAACTGCCTACCATGTCCAATTGGAATTTAAAGGACACATTTTAGTAAAAAAACATTTACCTCCAAGTCACATATTATGAAAATGTGTTTTTTTGAGCTACTTATGTAATGGGCATATCGGCCTTATTATGTGAAGTGTTCCCGTATGTGGACGGTGATCACACAAAAGGACTATAACGTGTACTGCTGTGATTTAATGTTCACGTTTAACGCCGCGCAAAGAGGACCCTGCTAACAATAACGTTGTTCCCTCATCAAAAACATAGCTGGAGTTGTTTAGTTTCATTCACCCTTTGCTCCATTAATCCTGCTCCTTCTTCAAGCCTCACAAAACACTCAGTTTCAAATTTCCCAGTTTTGTTAGATCCAAAGGTCTCCTGTGCTGTCCATAAGTCATCATGCTTCTCGTTCTGAGAATTTCTGCCTCAAATTACGTTCATAACAACTGCGCCGCAACATTAGCTTGTCCGGGTGAGCTTTTGTTCATTTCTTTTTCTTTGTAGAAAAAGATTCAGTTGTGGTCATCTGGACTCTGTTTTAGAAAAAACAGGACCTCCTGATAATGGTCTATTGAAACGTAACTGCGATTAAGTTAAGTTTCATTGGCCCATTATCAGAAGGTCACGCCCAGTGGGCAGGGTTTTCACAGAGTAGGATAAAAACCAGAGTTCTCAGACTTGTTTCTCAGATTAAGAATGACTCTTGGATGAGCCAAAACTTGACTACAACTGAATCTTTTTCGACAATGGAACACTCCTGGACAAATGAGGGATTACACCGACATTTCTTTTTCTTAAAAAACAAAAACAGAACAAAAACAAAATGGGGTATATTCGGAAAAAAAACAAAAAGGTTTAAAAAAAAAACAAAAAAACAAGGCATCCCCCCCAAAAAAGAACAGTTAAGGCACACAAGGTCAAAAAAAAAAAGTACCATTTATTCTTTATAATTTGTCCATTTCCAAGTTGGCTTTTGTTCATTACCCCATTTGGCAATTCCCTCTAGCCGCCAGTAGATGGAGTGCTGACACCAAATCCTGAAGAGGGGAACGCCAGACTGAGAGAAAGTAATGTGTACTTTCAATGTATACATTTTCTTCAGCCATAAAACATGAGATATCAAAGAAAACTACCTCAAAATGTTGTTTTAAATGCCAATGACAACACAAATAATGCCTATACTCTGAACGTTTCCAGATTCTGATACTCTGATTCCGTAAACATCTTTGGCCTTTACCATCACGCACCGTAAAGGGGCAGTGTTCAAGCACAAAACAGCGGACTTGTTTCTATTTTCAGTCGTCCAAAATACGATCCACGACCCTATACAGCAGACAAAAGCAGAATGTGTCTTTATAAGCAACTTTCACATTTATTAACGCGGACGCCGAGTCATTTCCCATATTCGAATTCCCCAGCGCCGAACTAACTACTCCTTTTTGATGATGCATCTTTCTGGAAATGACCAACCCAAACGGAAAGCTCTCTCACAAAAGCCTGATTTGTATTACCTGACCACATGCTGAAGTACTTCCACTGTGAATGAAGCTAAAGCTAAGCTGCTCTGTGCGGCCTGTGTGGACTCGCTCTGTAAACACTTGAGTCCACGTCCGCTCGGAGCGCCGTCTGAGAAGTGGTCAACGTGTCACGCGGAAGGGCGGCGTGCGTGGCCATTTATAAAAGCATCAAAACGTGTACGGACGCGGCGTACATATATCCCGTGCGTAGGGAACGATAAAGGCGTTTAGAAACGTGGCGTCTTGTGATGTCATGATGTGTCTTCATCAAAAAATGTACCTGAAGTGGGATTTTGGTTTCGTTCATGCATGTTTGAGTAATCAGTCAAATTAAGGCCGTGTCCGTCTTCATATTTCAAAACGATCCGTTCTAACCGGTGATGTCATTAGGTGGTATACCAGGAAGTAAAGACCATGTACTTTTACCAGACAAATGCAGATTTTTTTTTTTTGAATATTGCTCTAAAACGACTTAAAGTGCTTCTGACAGGTTGGATGACTCATTGAACTAAAATGCAGAAAAGTTTTATACATTTAAAGGTTTGCTAAAAATGTTAAAAATGTTATCCCAGAATATCTTATCTATTTATCTTATATACAAACACTGGGCAAAAACTCATCTAATATCATAATTATTTTTAATATGACAAATGAAATATACATGAGAGCAACTTTATTTTGTCAAATTATTATTAGAATGTCAAAAAAGTTGGTTATTTTGTGTAATTTACGCCTCAAGTTTGTCTGGAATGAGTGTCCCTTGTGTGATGTCACTTCCTGTAAATGTTCCACAGATTTTTTTTTTTTAAATGTCCACAAATATCTACTTGATTGGTTTAAAACTATCATTTATATGTACAACAGGTAGAAATACACTACGTAAAGTCAAAATTTGAAAAAAACAACGTAAAAACCTGTCAAACCACAGCCCCTTTACTCAACAAAATTTACAAAAAGACCTTGAATTTTAAGAATTGTGGTGATTGAGAAATGCTTGTTTTTGATGTTGTGACTTTCAGAACAATGATGTCTTGAATGGAAGAGGATATAGATTACTTAAACCTGCATCAATCACTCTAAATACAACTCTGAGTAGGTAAAAGATGTAAAGTTCTTAAAGTTTTTGTTGTTGTTTTATATGTTGCAACTTCAAGAGAATATTTCATGAATAATCAACTTTAATGAGCTTCTAACCTCGTTCCGCTTCATAATCCACTCAAAGTATTTGGATTGAGTCCCGCATGTTTGAGTTAATCCTGTTTTTGTTCTGCAACTGAAGCTCCAGTGCTCAAAATATTCTTGTTTTCACCCACCCCCTATCCCCGCCCACACCCTTGTACCAAATTGTGATTATTTGAAAAACGAAGAAACTGAGCGATACATGTAGAGTTCTAAAATGTCACACAGCCACCTTTTTTATGAATAAAAAACATATACATTACAGTGAAATGTAGTAAATGTATACGTAATGAAGAGGCGGGGCTTATCCGTTCTGCAGTTTTGAACAGGAAGTAAATCGATCTGCTTCTAAGCCGTATAGATCAATATTCCAGTTTCCAATGTAATAAAAAAAAAGTAAAATTCTGATCGACTTAAGTTATAATTAAATACTAAGCACTTTAGGGAAAAAACAGAACAAGTCTCCTTTAAATAACTTTAACACCAAAAAAAAAAACAAAAAAATGCCTCTCGTGTGTCACCTTTACCAAGCGGTAGAAGTGAAAGTATGTCTTATAAACTTTTACATGCGATTCCCTTTACTGCGTGTACTGTAGCTGTTGCTCTGCGCGCCTGGCTTCTCTGGAGGGGTTGGCAGGACTCCGCTGGCTGCAGATGACATCAGGGGCCGCTCGCCTCGTTAAACGGCCCCTGCTCGGAGGGTGCATCCACGAGGCCGGCTGCCAGGTCCTGGGTGTGGGCAGAGGCAGATCATTAGTGCGCTTTTATGGGTGCTGGGGGGCGGGCGGGCGGGCGGGCAGGCGGGCGCGCTGCTTCATGGGTGCAGGCGCGGGGGGGAGCCGCTGGAGTGCGCGGAGCGGGGACTTTTTGATTGCTACCAGACCCTCGTCGGCGAAGAAGTGTGGCGCGTTGAAAGACAGAGAGGTTTTGTGAGTTTGATATGAGGTTTAACAAGGATGGTGAAGTTTTTTACTTGTATTGTACTTCTGCTAACACGGTTTCCGAGAAGCTGCAGATATGTTTCACATGTCTGCAAATCCAAGGTTGTGTCAGACGCCATTATGTATAAAAAAGCCATTCATTTGGTTGGACATGCTGAAGGTTAGCACTCACGATTCACAGCTAGAAGTTTCCAGGTTCCCTTCACGTAGCAGTTGACATGGGAGACCACCATAGCCAAACTTTACGTGGAATTCTTACCAAAAATGGACAACAACTTCCCCCAGCCTTGCTCACACCTCGTTTCTCTGAACACAAATTGCCTTCTGCGTCATCTTTGAAAACCATAATGCCCAGTTCATAGTTCTGCTCAGAGTTTTGGCATTCTACATATCTTATAAAGCTTTTCATGCAACGTCATAACAGACCTCTACATGCACCTCGCTGAAGAACCAAGCTCAAAGATCAGGACATCACCAAATACACCTGACAGGTCGCATTGAAGGATGGCTGAAATGCAGTGGACAAATTCAACACCACCACCTTGATCCTCGGCTTGTCTGTTGCACATGTGCTGTAATGGTTCCAAATTGAAACCATGACGGCGAAAGAAGAGAGAGTGCCTGATGTTACGGTTTTGCCAGACGACTTTTAAAGATGTCCAAGGTCTGGCTTAAAGCGACTTCAGTTGGTAGTTGGTTCTATTCCGGGACAGCGCGTGGAAAAAAGAGTTATGTTCAATACTCGGTCGGTGGGTGACACTGCCGTGAGCTGGTCGGTACATTTTTGATGTTTTCGACACTCCTTTATAGGAATTTGGAAAAATAAATTTACCCTGGACGACAAGAGCAGGTTTCAGAGGTGACTGTTCTGTGTCGTTTCGAACTATCGTTTGTTTATTGAGCATGTCAGGCGTGCAATACAATGTCTGCTCACACAAGAGAGCTGTTAACATTGGCAGGCAACAAGGCTCTAAAAAATTGTTGTTGACGGCTCGGATATGCAATCATGAGTTATAGGCCTTTTTTATTATATAAATTGAGGAATTGCTGATTTAACTTCAAATTAACTGTTCTTTTTTTTTCGCATGTAGTGGGAATGTGATCGACCTGCCAAGGGACCGAAGATGGAAACAGGCCACGTTGGCTGCAATGTTCATGAATGCAAAATGTCCATTAATGTGTTGTACCTTTGGAAAAATAAACGGTTACATAGCTCTTTGGAGCATAGCACATAGATTACATAGTCAGAGTCTACAAAAGACAACCGACACGCCATTAAAGACAACAAGCATTTCGTTATGTCTGTCCCTTCTCTCATTAGCTTGCTCTGCTGAACTATCGTGACTTTGAGCTTTTTAAACAGAGAAAAGCCCTCCTGGGACTACTTTATACTTGCACAAAATGCACTCTGGATTCTATCCAACTGTGTCTGAATGTGTTTACAGTATTGCAGTGGGTCCAGCCTCTTCAGCCACGTCATATAGAGTTGGTTTGAATCATTGAGACATTCTCCCACACTCCCGTTACTCCACGGACCTCACCACCAGCGCACACATCAAGCTGTCGCTGTTCCAAAGCCTGCTCAGACACCTCCAGATGTGCCGGCTGCCTTTCGCATTTGGAACAGCAGTAGCCTCTTACAGTCCTGACTCATTGTTTCACTCCATATAAAATCAAACCAACCACAACTTTTGGGGCTTCACATGTCTCGCTACCTTTTTCCAGTTAACTCCCATGTCTTCTTCAACATCTTTTACCAGGATTTGTCGCATTCAGACAGCTCGTAATGACCTCGGCGGTGATGGGGACATGAACCAGGCGAGGCTACAGAGAAGGCGCTCGCTTTTCGACACACAATAGGGCGAGTGGCTGTGTGTCTCGTCAAGAATCGGGCCGAGAGGAACGACTGCCAAAGACGTATCCTCTCCGTCATGCCACAGCTAGGAAATGAGCCATTGGTTATGACCGCTGCTGTCGGCTTGTCTGACCTCTCCAGGCTCCGAGGCCCTCTGCGGTCCCATAAAAGTGCCAGTCATAAAACAAGCCGAGGGGGGTAAGCAGGTCCGGCAGCCGGGAGCTGGTGGTGCTGGATGGGGTTTCAGGAGGTGTCAGGCTGTGGGAGAGGTTGTGATGAGGCGGATAAACTTGAGTGGGGTGTGATGAATAAGCTGGTTCAATAAACGATTACACATTAGGCCATCCGGGATTTGTAGCCAGTTTTTTCTTTGTTTGTTTTTTTCTTTACGGTTGAAAAATGCGATGCTGATTTGCGACCTGTTTTTTTTTTGTTTTTTTTTACGTCATCACAACAAAGTGGCGGTCCGCAGCTCCACGCTCAGTTCAGGGTAGCAGGACTGCCAGCCTCAAGTCAATATCCTGTCTGGTTAGGATGACCACTCCACTGCTTGAGCCACAGATTGAAGTTACAGACAGCTTTTTTTTATATGACAAATGTATCACAATTTCTTGTAAAAGCATTGTACTTGGTTTTGACCGTCTTAAAAACTTGAAAAGCAGAACAATCGAATTTAAACTCCAGCGCAGTCCATATGTATCGCTCACTGTATCGCTCAGAACAGCACCACCACTGGAACAGCAGTCTCCATTTGAACCTAAAAGCTGATTTTACAATTTATATGTCTGTGCTGGGGAAAAACAGATTTGTACCTTCTTACAAAAACTGAGAACACCCCTTGAATAGTGCACACATTTGGATAATGGGCCACAAGTTGGTCATTTGATAGATATTGATTTGAACAATTACATTTTACAGGTCAGCCATGTTTTTGTTTTGGGTAAACCTGAGGAAAAATCCATTTGATTCCTTCAATAACACCACTTAAACACACGTCCCATTTCCCACCGTCCCCTTACAGCAGCTTTAGTCCTGCCCTTAAGGAGCTTGGGTTGTCTGTATTCATAGACTTGTTCCATCCCATAACGACTTTCACGTTGGCTTCCACTCCACCCGAAAGTGCAGAGGGCCAATCTATCACGCGACCCCATCTAACGCGCCTTACCCCCGCGCCGCGCTGACCCCTAGCATAGCCCTAATCCCGTAAATGTTTTTACAAGTAGCCCCGGCACTGAGACGGACGTTGAGCTGTTTACATTAGCAACTGGTGCTAGCTAGCGATCCCCAGAAGCTAAACAGTCATCAGTCAGAATGAGCTAGCTTTCCTAAACACGCTAATTACGGCGAGTTTTACTGTTCTTTAGCCCTACGATCGTTGAGTAAGTGTAAACCAAGGCATTAACCTCTGATTAGGCCTGGCTAATTCTGTGTCATTAGGCTATGAGTTATTGCGCAGGACATTTAGCAGCCGAGGTGAAGAGAACATTATCTTTTTCCCCGAGTATTTCGTTTTTTCAGTGTTGGAAAAAAAAAAGCCACATGACATTTATGAAACCCAAATGTATGACCAAGTAGCAAGTACATAGCAGTGGGTGGAGATAGGGGGTAGGTGAAAACAGAGATTTTCTATGCACTCAAAGCTCAAATGCAGGACAATACAGGATTACTCACACGCGCAGGAATCCATAGATTAGGCTGATGATGAGGAAACACGTTATGAAAGTTGATTTTTTTTTTTACATAATGTGTCACTTTTAACACACAGCATTCAAGAACATCTATTCAGGGGTTTCAGCGACTTATTTGATGAAGACGCCACCACATGCTGTTGCCTCTCTGCTGTCCTGAAATAGAGATAGTCATGAATAACAGCGCATAAAATTGAAAATTAAAGTTCTGGGCTTTGATCATAATCTACAGCGGCGAAGTTATATGTAAACTAGCATTAGCCAGCTGCTAACCACCTGAAACAAACAGCTCAGTCTGGAGTAATTTCTGTAAATCCACTGGTCCCTCCTGACCACGGTAATACATTTCTCCACAAACGGGGTCTTTGGGGATGTTACAGTTTGAGACTTTTTGTTGGCACAGTCCGAAACCCGAGTCCTCAAGATGACAGAGTGTACCAAATATCACCTTATTACCTTCTAACTAAATGATCTAAACTATGACATCATTGAAATAACCCTAGTGGTCCGCAATCCCCTTTTGAGAAACTCTGCTATCACTATCTACTGTTTCAATAGCACTGTATATTCGAATTGTCTGAGAACACGGTGCAGGAAACCTAATGTCCAAGCGCAGACAGACGAGAATTTATTTTCGTAATACATTGGGATAAGCATGATGGTTAGGGTTTATGTGTAAATCAAGTGTATTTACATTATTATCTTAGAGTAATGTGACTTTGGGTACGAGGCGGTCTTAGGTTTCAGGAGCCTGGATTTGAGAGAAGGCTTTACGGCCGCGGTCACCTCCCTCTGCCCCGAACAGTGGATTTGCCCGTTTTCTTCACTCTGTCTGTGTTCATATAATGTTTAATGTAACAAGGGGAGCGCTAATCTAAACTGCAGTCCTTCAGGCTTGGCGAAATCTTCCCAGCACCGGAGGCAGTGTTGAGGTGCTAAAGGGCGGCGAACACTGGTGGGAACTTTGTGATGCTGATGAAAAAATGTGGCAAGGAACGTCAGAAATGTGGCAGAGATGGGTGTTTTTGTATCATTTTGGCAAGAAAACTGGGCACAAACGCACACACCTTTCGATGTTAAGAATAATATATTTTTCAAACCCTCTTTCGTAAAGTGTAAACGATTTTTGCCTCTTCAACCGTAGCAATTTTGAGAAAAACTATTCACCGACTACGCTCTGTTTTCCTGAAAATGCCAGAAAATATATATCTCTGTATTTTTTAACACATATCGATATCAGTCCGGTAACCGTTTTTATCTCCTTGAGTTCGGATCGCCATGATTGTCGTCCGCATCCGAACAAACATGGCTGCTTACGAGGAATAAAAGACTTTAAAAAATTGAAGAAAATCAAAGGGACTGAAACACGTTGAGCAGCACTCTGTTAATCTGAGGTGAAAGAAGTTTGTTCTAATTGATAGATGATCAATCAGCCCCTTTTGTTTCACATGTACCACAGAAGTAAACAAATCTGATTGCACGGTTCTGTTCGAGTTTGGCTTGAGGCGTGACACAGGGAGTGGTGACCAGACCTACTTTTTGTAAAGAATTAGAGCTGTTTATTCTGGATCCTAACACAGCAAATAAGTGAAAATGTGCAGTGTTGACCTGTTGCACATGAACTCTGAACATTTTACTCAAATCAACATACTTTATATCATATTTTATCTGTGAGACTTTTCTCTAGTTTTCCAATGGAAGTCTTTGTAAATTTATGATGCAGCTTCATGAAATAAAAAGGAAATTAGCAGCATCGATGCCATAAATTAGAACAGCTAATATTGATAGTATCTCGGGCTGCGACGATTGATTGACTACTCATGACAAGTCAACTATAGAATATAATCTTGGTCGTTTAATCATCATAATTGTTACCACGTGGGTAAAGTGCCTTGCCAAATTGACACGATAACAACCACCATCCTTCTGCTAAAAACAAGCACCCTCTTTCGCGTCCTTCTCATCGGGAAAGCAGTGAAAATTGGAGCAGAGACAGGACTTTCACAGGCTTCAGTTGTTTTCCGCTCAAACTTTGATCCTTTGCCCTGTTCACACCTCGTAGACCTCCATCCTCCTCCACCACCAGAGGATGATAACAGCCGCGACATCCACTCAGCTCCGGCTACAGCCAAGAGCCAGAGAGCAGGCAGGGGCTTTCACAACTCTGCATGTGTGACCACCCAAAAAGTGCCACGGCATCCAAACTTGAGCAGCAGCAGCAGCGGCGGCGGCGGCAAAGTCCTCAGGTTTCCAGCGAGACGAGGAAATGAGGAGAGGAGGAACAGGTTTGAGAGCGGAGAGAGAAAGTTTGATTTATTATCACCAAAAATCAGCCGCAGATGTCAGCTTGCAGACCGGGTCCCTGCTGCCAATTACAGACTCACGCACACTGGACGCTTCGGATCCAATTTTAGACCAAACCTAACATTTTATTGCGCTTGTATTTCAAAATGACAAGACAATCATTATCAAACGTCTTGGTCGAGTTTGGCAAAGGTCTGTTCTTTCCATCACCGACATCAGTTGGTTTAAATCTGGACATGTGTATTTAGTGTAGTGTTTATTTTCGTTCAAAGAAAAGGGAAGCTATTGGCAGAACTCGGCGCTACGGCGGTTGAGTTACTGGAACTCTTGCCTCACAGCAAGGAGGTCCCCGATTTGATTCATGTGTATGCGGAGTTTGCATGTTCTTCCCGTGTCTGGACAAGTATTTTTCTTGGTGGTTGTAACAGTTTCCCAAAGCATCTACACCAGGTAATGCTGTTTAATAAAAAAATAAAAATCAACAATATACCCCTGCTTCATTGGCTGTAAAGGCTTTGATTTGAACGTCTTGAATTATTTTTGTGATGTGGACTTTTTGCCTGTACTAGCTGTATGTATTTATTGTTACTAAAAATACTCAACCATGGTTTATTTCTCACTTATTATATACGTGTAAATATACTGGACTAAGCAAAGGACGTTGAACACTGTGGCCGTGCGAGGAAAAGGATCTGGAGATTGGTGCACAAACTTGCTAACCCTAACAATGGGTCTAGGAGGGAAGAATTAAGCCTAAACCACCACTTCACCAACGTTTTGCATGATTATAAGTTCTGTTTTGCTTGGTTGAAATGAATTTGTACCTGATTTTTATCCATGTAGTAGAGCCAGAATTGTTTTGCCCCAGTACAGATAGTATATGTTTAATGCAGTGAGACTGTCTGCAGCGAATTAATTACGCCGCGTTTTATCGTCCAAGATACAGGAAGTTCTGTGACGGTAAAACTCTGCTCTGGTGTCGGAAAGTTCATTGCGGTGAATAATGTTGATGCCAGGAATGTGTTTGGAAAGTGACGATTGGAATAACTTTGGCCCGCAGCAGGAAATGGTTCAGATTTTCACCTTTTAAGACAGCTCAGGTACACCGCCTTTGAGTTCTATCTTGCTAAATCTTCACACAACGCCGTTCTGATTAAGGGCGCATTCATACCTGGCTTGGTCCGGGTTTGAGTCCAGTTTAATCCTGATGGTACTGCTCTAGTCCTGGTTTGGTGCAATTTTATTTCCGGGTTTAATCCTAGTTCCAATTTCGATGTGTTCAGTGTGTTTTGCTTCTCCTTTATACGCCACTGGCTCTGTGGTGGGAAACATTCCTCCTGAGCCGCTTTGCAGACACGCTGTAAAATGCTAACACGCTAATTACCAGTGAAACGGGCCTTACCCATTTTGCTTCTCATCCAGCAGCAGCCTCTCATAACACACATAAGATGGAGCAATGAATGTCCCTCTGTCCTCGGTAACCTCCAACAGTTCAGAGCCAACGCTAAACGTTAGGTCAGATCTTCCACTCTTCACATCAAGAAGCTAGCTTTTATTAACTACACTCTTAAAAATATCAATAATCCGTAATAACATTTATGGCCATAGCATGAAGAAAATGACGAGAAAGTCAAAAAAGGGAGGTTATTTTTAGAGGGCATTACAAATTTGCTGGCGTAGTTAAATTGGCGTTGTGCAGTGGCTGGCATATTGTAAAACACGGCTACGGCTAAAGTAACATTTGGATTTCTTTGGAGGGAATTGGCCACAGTTTTGAACACAGAAACAGATCTGGAGACAATAAAAAAAAAGTGTGGAACCAATTTTTCCATTGATCCCAATGTGAAATGCAGTAAATAAAAATGTGTTTTGTAAATGGTATTAAAATGACACAAATGTACTGTCTTTTGTTTTAAGATGTTTTGGCAGAATTTTCCCATAATCCCATGTAACACATGTAATCGTTGTGTATTTGGCCTTAAATACAAAAATAAACGTATTGGGAGGAGGTAGAGTTTGGAAAGAGTGTGGTTGAATCCCAGTCCTGAAGGCCTACTGTTGTCGTGCCCCTGTGCCACTTCACCCATCCTGTCTAAAAGTATGAAATATGGCAAGTGAGGGGAGGTGGTGGGACAAGCCATTGGTGCAGATTGGCAACCATGCGTCAGTCAATCACCCCCAGCCACAGCTGCCATCAACTGAAGTACTCGTAAACAGCATATCCAAAAGTAAAAAGTCAGATGAAACTGTGCAGTCACTCTCAAACCTTCAGCTAACTCATTAAGCAACTATTTATTTTTGTCAGACAGGGGTGTGTCATGTCTTGTAGGCTGCTTACATGGTTTTGGACACAGTAGGGGAAGCTTACGCCCCCTACTGATGCCTTCTCCAGGACTGAATCCCATGTGTGTGACAAGGTGTAGGCTCCCCCCTCTTGGTTTAGGTTCCTTGGGCGTTGTGGTACCAAAAATAAATAGTTGCTTAACAGTTTAAAATAGACAGAATGAACCTTCACCAAAGACTCCAGATCATTAACTCCATGTACTCTCGTATCTGCAGTTGTGCACATAAATCCTTATAATTTTAATAAATCATAATAAACTTAATAAAATATAAATTCTAATGACAGAGTTGGTTGATTAAGACACCATCGACTGATTAAATGATTAAACAACTCAAGCGCTACAGCCTTAGTAAACGCATTATTGTTTTACAGTAGCATGACTTTGCACATTATGCTTAATAACTGTATTTTTCCTTGACCTTTTAACCAGAAAAGTCCCTCTGAGATTTGATATGTCACTTTCAAGGGACATATACCTGGGTATTGGAAAACAGAGCAGCGGAAGGAAACCTACACAAGGCCCTAACCTAGCTCACTCCAGATTGATCTGTGTCTCACTCTACACTACCAGCAAAAACATGTATTATAGGCGCCTCCCCTCTGGGGTCAGGACTCCTTTGAAAAATATATTCTACATCTCAGTGGGACTTGTCCTGGTTAAATAAATGTCAATAATTTACGAAGTGCCATTGTGTGCATGTAGTAGAAAAACAAAATAGTCTGTATTTCTCTTAAAATAAGCCGAAGTACGGTCGTCTGCGCCGCCATGTTTGTTTTGGTTCAAGTAGTTTTGACTTCCACCCAAGCCAAAATGAGGCTCTATGATTGATTCCAGTCCCGCCTGTGATTGGTCCATTAAACCACTGGTGCGGACTGCAAACGAATCAGTGGAAGCCTGACAAGATGGATTTTTATGAGTTTGTGAACTCATAAAAATCGGGAGAATTCATATTGCTGGCAAGGTTAGAAAGGCTCTGTGCTGCCTGGGATTCAAACTCAGGACCTTCTTGCTGTGACGAGGAAGATTGCGCCACCGTGCCACCAAGTTTTAGAGTCTGAAGTCTAACCTTATAGAAAGACCTTGGCATATTGCTGCATTGGTGAACACAAAGAGAAGCTGTGGTCTGTTGAAGCGATAACTCTGCACCGTGTGGACTGCAAGGTGCTGGTTCAGGTTTGTAGCTGTCATTGCTCTGGATTGCCAACCAGAGCACTACTTAATGCCCGGATGGATATTTGGATAGGTGGAAACAATGAAGAGATGCAAGGACAGGTTCAGGAACTTTATTGAACCTCACAGGTACACACAGATTGCCCACAGATTCTCTGATAATCTCGGATTCTTCTGGCAGGCTCGTACCACGACTTATATACCTCATCTAAAAAGCACATGCAATGTCATAAAGCATAGTGATGTCACAAGGCACGCTATCATGCAAAGTGGAAACGAAAGGAATGCAGGTGACACGCTTTTCATGCCAAGGCAGGAGCGCCCTCTACTGGATGCTCCGCGAACTAAAAGAAACAGAAATTATGGGGTCTTTTGTACAGCCACCCCCAAATGTGCTGCTACACAACAAAATATCCAGATGGCTGTTGGTTGTCTCCGTCCGGGAGGGCCGGCAGCAAAACAAGCCTCGCGACAGGCCGGGTGAAGATTCTGTCCTTTACCTTTATGTCAGCAGACCGGATGCGCCTGTCAAGCTTGCGGTGGACCTTGGAGTTACGGCCTACGAGCCAGGAGGCACGAAGAAGCTGGGGGTCCACGATCATAGCCACCGACTCCTCTGTCACATCGGCGGTGGGTGACTGCCACTTCTGCCTGGGCTGCAGGAAGGGTAGGTACAGCCGGATGAAACGGGCCCAAAACTGGTTGACAAGCACCTGAGAATGCCTCCACCTTCGGTTACTCAGCAATTCTTCCTTAGGATAAATCACTTGAGGAAGGGATCCATCTGGCCGCCCCACCAAGAGGTAGTTGGGAGTCACTGGATCAGGATCGCTGATGTCAGAAGGAACATAACCCAGTGGTTTGGAGTTTAAGATGCACTCCACTTCCACCAAGATAGTGCGGATGACTTCTTTCGGTTGGGGTTGTGCACCAACTGTGGTGTAGAGGGCCATCTTGACTGACCGTATCGCTCGCTCCCACACTCCCCCGAAATGAGCGGCTGCTGGCGGATTGAAGTGGAAGGCAATCTTCTGAAGGGCCAGGTGCTCCTGAAAGGCAGAGGTCATGGACGGAAAGGCGGTTCGGAGTTCACTTTCTCCACCACGGAAGTTAGTACCTTGATCTGAATATAGCTCAGCTGGAGTTCTCCTCCTGGCAATAAACCATCGAAGCGCCATGAGGAAGGAGTCAGTATCCAGGGAGGTTAGGACATCAAGGTGGACGGCTCTGACTGTGAGGTATTTGAAGATTATGCCCCACCTCTTCTCCAGTTTAGGTTTATAGAGGTGGAGACGGGCAACTGGGGAGGTTGCGATCTCCATCGGCGACACTCAAGGCAGGTTCTTTGAAAACGTCGAACCGCTTCTCGGCCTCTCAGGATCCAATAAGCCCGTCTGATCTCTGCAAATACCCTCTCGGGCGCTGGATGGCACAGATGGAGTCTCGGATAAGCAGAAGGGTGAAAGGGGGTGTTGGATCCAAGACCAAAGGATGGAGACTGGAATAGGCAAGATCTTCAGAACGACGAAGACGCCCACCCACTCGAATGACCTCCCTCACCTGGTCGAACTCGGGAGAGAGTGCTATAAGGCAACTGCTGCGGCTGATTCTTCCGCCGGACCTAAGAAGATGGTAATTTTCTGGGAAACTCTCCTACTGGGCTCTTCTCAGAACGAGCATCTCTGCCTGGATGTAGTCATCAGCGGATGTGGTTCGGCCTGCGTTAGCCGCCTCATTCACCTGCGGGATAGTAGCCTCCAACAACTGCAGCCAGGTGTCATACTCACTGAAGCTCGGGGTAACCAGGTCTGCTCTGGCCGAAACAGAAGGCCTTCTTCCGAAGCTCTGAAGGGCCTGGAGGAGCCTCCACGATACCGCCCGGATATGGGGGCCACTGGTCTGAGTTGAGGAGCAGGAAAGGGGGGCATTGGCTCTACCTGTTGGGTATTGTCAGCTCCAGAAGTGTCTTTCCACGGGTTATGTCATCAGCAGGGTTTTTTAGCCAACAGCACCAGGTGTGAAGGTGGGTCAGCTCCTGGATCTCGGCTATGCAGGTGTTGACAAAGACTTTGAAGTGGCATGACTCGGACGTCAGCCATGTGAGTACAATTGTGGAGTCAGACCACAGCACCATTCTCCTGGTGTCCAGGGTGAGCTCAGTTTCCAGGAGGCTGGCGAGCCAAGCTCCAGCAAGGGCGCCACACAGCTCTAGTCTGGGCATGGAGCTCACACATTTAGGGGCAACACCTGAGCGAGCCATCAGGAAAGCCAGACATAAACTATTGTCACTCTTGACTGCTCTCATGTAAGCCACTGCCCCATAGGCCTGCTCCGACGCATCACAGAATATGTGAATCTCCCTCTCTTCAATGAGCGCTGGCATGTGCCTGGGCAAGTAAGGACGTGCCCAGCAGAAGACCCAGCAGAAGACAAGAGGGCGCTTAGTTTCTGCACAAGATCCCGGGCCTCTCCAGGAGTCCGTACACTATGGAGAAGGTTGTCAACGTAAAGGCACCGCCCCACAGAGTGGAGGAGCCGTTGATTGGCTTGGGAGTTCTCCTTAGTGTGGTGTTGCACGGCGAAGGTCGCACAACACGGACTGCAAGTGGTACCAATGGGGAGAACCTGCCATTCAAAGACGGCGGCAGGTTCGCCTGGATGCAGGCCACGCCACACAGCAAAGAAGTGAGTGGTCCTCGGGCAGAAGGTGGATCTGGTGGGACATGTCCTATGTCTCCACTAACTGCCACCGGATGCTCTCCGAATCGGAGGACCCCGAGGAGGGATGCCCCGAGGGTTGGACCTGGCAGGAGGTGATCGTTTAGGGCAGGGGTGTCAAACTCATTTGGGTCACGAGCCGAATTTCGACGCTCAGGCTGGGTCACGGGCTGAACATAATGTAAAAAATAAACAAATAAAAAATATTAAAAAAATTATATAGCCTAGTAATAGTTATATGTGGACACTGTTGCACAAATGTGCAGCAGGTGAAAGACTGAGTCCATATTCATGCATCAGCAGCAGGAACAGGAATATGAACTTCTGATATGATTCTGATCTTAAATGTTGGTGTCACAGCCATGTTGATATTGCTGCACAAACTCAATATGAGCTCATTATTTTTATCGTTTAAGCTTATTTTAGTGACAAATTATTCATGTAGTGAATCAAACGAGAGTTCACAGCAGCTTCAGTCATTCATGTTCAGACTTTATTACACTCTGACCTGTGTTTTTACCTGTGGCTCATGATCTGTCCAGGTTTCTCACTGGTTTGGATGTTTTCCTCACAGAGCTGTCATCAAATAAGTTTGTTGTCTTGTTGTTAGCTTCACATTAGCGCCGCTTCTCGCACAGTTCTAACGTCCACAAAACCGCCTCCTTTCTTTATTTCTCGTTTCCCAAAACCACACGTCTTTTTCCTCTCTCAAACCTCTACTTAAGTCTGTATAATGTGCAATGTACATCGGCACTTCTCAGCCCTCGGCACTTAGGAATCAGGAATCAGGAATCAGGATACATTTATTGCCATTGTCAGTGAACAAAATCACAACACAGGAACTTGACTTGATGACAGATGCGACATGAGAGACATGCATAAAGAGCACCAGCCACCGGGGCTGCTGGCTTTCGCACGGCGCCTACCGGGGAACTTGAACTCTTGGAAAATGAAAAACAGTTTCAGCAATAAGCATACAATGATACACAATACATATTGAGTACAGTACACAAGGTCAAACGTGATGGTAATTTTCAGTGGATATTCGGGGATGGGTCACAAACAAGATAACAAGATTAGGCTTGGCAGCACACACAGCAGCAACGAGCAGCAGTTCGGGCGACCTCCGAGGTGGACAACTTCACCACAGAACCAGCCTGGACTAACTTATCTATCTCGGTGCTGTAGATCTTAGCTTGCTCTGGATCCTTAGCAGCTCCTGGGGTAGCCCGAAAGGCGGGCATGCCTCTGCAAAGGAGGAGAGGGGTGGCGTAGCGGGGTATGCCTTCCACTTTCTCCCGCACTAGCTTTAAATCAAGTAGGTCAATAGACCGGGGCAGGTGCAGCTGGGGTCCTGGCATTAACCTGGTGCAGGACCTGCAGGTGGCGACCCTGACACAGGTTGCAGAGTTTCCGTAGGGTGCAGTGTGCTGCCTGATGTGAGCGGGCACAGCACCAGCACCGCTTGTTGGTCTTTATCCAGTCCTCCAGCTGCCCTTGGCTAAGCTTGGCAATATCTGGACAGTGACTCAGGTGGTGGATACGGTTGTCACAATAAGCGCAGTAGGGCTGCCGCTTAGCTTTGCTAGAGTTGTCACCTGGCGCCTTAGATGGACCCTCCACACCATGAAGAACGGTGGTGGAACGCTTGCTTGGTCTGACATCGGGTTTCTCTTTTGTGCTCCTTGGAGCGGACAGTCCGACAAAACGCTGACACGCGGATTCACACTTCAGCCATTCGGCCAGGGCTTCAAGGGTGCACGTCTGATCAGAGCTCTTGTACACGCCCCGGAGAAACTTGGCTCTCGGCTCAAATGGAAACTTGCTCAGGAGTCGATCCACATGGGAGCCGCACTGGAGTTCAGTCGCGCCGGCTGGGCCTAGGGTCTTTAAGATGCCCACGAGTGACTGGATTTGGAGGGCGAAACGCGCGAATGCCACTACATCCCCTTCTCGTATGTCAGGTGTTTCCATCAGGTCGGCGATCCTTTTCGAGGCCAGCTGATGGGGCTGGCCCAGACTGGCGTTCAGGGCCTTCATGGTGTCGCTGAAGGGTGTGGTCGAGTAAAGGTAGGAATCAGCCACCAACCTCGCATCCTCTAGCTGTAAATGATCCAACAGCACCTGATACTTGAAGGTCTCAGTACTCTCTGGGGGCAGCAGGTTCTCCAGTGCAATCTTCAGAAGGATAAACTCCCCAGGATCACCACATGTGAGCTTTGGGATGCTTGGTCGAGGCCCCCTGTAAGCGTACTCTGGAGCTGTCGTCAGTCGGGGGGTTTCCCTGGCCAGTAGTGTCCTCCTTGATGGCTCAGCAGGGGGTGGAGGAGGTTGGAGCTGGTACGCCGACCGCGGGGGTGCTCTAGGAAGTGGCACTGGAGGCTGCGTCCTCAGGAGGGTATGGAGGAGGTTCTCTTCCTTGACAGTAGGATCTGGGTGGGGAGGAACTACCTCGACCTGTGGTGATGGGGTGAGCTGCAGACTCTCCTGGTGGTTGCGCAGTCGCAGCATTCGAGTGTCCCAGTCGGCCAATCTTGCATTCATGCGTTCCTGGGTCTGCTGCAACCAACGTCTTTCATGGTGCAGCTCTTCCTCCTCTGCTCTCATGGCTGCGGCGTAGTCCTCATAGCTGGGTCGAAGTCCATGACGCTGGGGACAAAATTTCCGGTTATCATCCATCTTCTAGGACAGAAACAGCTTATATCCGGCTCAAAGGACCATTAATGTTGGAGAGATAACTCCCGACTGTGTGGACTGCAAGGTGCTGGTTCAGCTTTGTAGCTGTCACTGCTTTGGATTGCCAACCAGAGCACTACTTAAGGCTCGGACAGATATTCGGATAGGTGGAAACAATGAAGAGAAGCGAGGACGGGTTCAGGAACTTTATCGAACCTCACAGGTACACACAAATTGCCAACAGATTATCTGATAATCTCGGATTCTTCTGGCGGGCTCGTACTTTATACACCTCATCTTCAAAGCACACGCAATGTCATAAAGCATAGTGATGTCATAAGGCACGATATCATGCAAAGTGGAAAGGAAAGGAATGCAGGTGACATCATAAAGCACGCTGATCATGCCAATGGAAAGGAAAAGAATGCAGATGACATTGTAAAGCACGCTTATCACGCCAAGGCAGGAGCGCCCCCTACTGGATGCGCCGCTAACTACAAGCTCATGGGAAAGAAATTACGGGGCCTTTTGTACATGGTCTATTAAAAAGATGTTTGAAAAAGGTTCCTGATATTCTACCTGCTTGACAATGCCTGATCTCGTCAGCTCTCAGAAGCTAAGCAGGACAGAGCTTGGCTAGTACTTGGATAGGAGACCGCTGGAACACCAGGTGCCACAGTGGAGCGCTAGAGGAAATGTTGTTGTGTCCTTGGGCAAGACACTTCACCTGCATTGCCTAGTAAAGTGCTTTCAGTGACTTGAGGGAGGAAAGGTGCTATATAAATACACTGTAATAATAATATAGCTGAGGTAAAGTGCTTGGATTTCAGTCAACGGGGGATTATGGCTCTGTCCCTAAAGCACGCTTCACCTCTACTCCCTCCACTACACTTTCACTCCCCCATCTCTTTCTCTCACACACACAGCCAGGGCCCCCCAGGTCCCAGTCATCTGCCATAATCACAACGATGACGTACAGGCCCCATTAGAGCAGAGAGGCTGCTGACATGGGGGACAATAGGCTCCCACAGTGTCCAGCCCCGGGACCTCTGCTCACATTTTCAGACCAAACCTGCACTAAACTGTCCAAGAGGTGAAACATGAATATGGAGCTTTAATAGCATGCCAAACGCAACAGGAACCTCCTCTGTCACCTGTCTGTCACAGTCAGTCAATAACAGCCTGCTTATTTTGCCTCTCAAAATCAATTACCTCAAGACATTCATTTAAATGCACTCTCTCTTCCCACCAACATTATGTGGGATCAGGTACAAATGACCACCGCCCCAACCATGTCCTTCCTCGTCAGAACCACCAGGTCACAGGGGGATATACTGCCCCCAATTCAGGGTCTAAGCACACAACATACCAAATTGTATGAAATGTTCCAGAATTTAGCATTAATAATATTTCTCATCATGATGACAAGTTAGATCTGTGAGAAGCAAGCCTGCTCAGAGTAAAAATGTAAGTTGTTCAAGGTATTTTTGAAAAATAAAAAAGTGGAGGAGTTCCAGTATCTCGAGGTCTTGTCACGAGTGAGTGAGGGAAGGATGGAGCGTGCGATTGACAGGTGGATCGGTGATGCGGTCGCTCTTCTTTTGGCCCGTAGGCCTTATTAGACAGGAAGAAGACACATTGACCACACATGTGCTATCCATGACCGAGCGGCACGCAAACGTCTCAATTTTCAGTCTACGTTCCTACTCTCACCTAGGTGACATGACAAGAGTTTCAGTAACAAGGGTTTAGATTCTTGGCCCCAAGCCCGAACCCAGCCCTTGATTTTGGGTTGGGCCAATAGGCCTCTGCGGAACGCGTCAGGTCGGGCTTGGGTCCAGTGCTGCATACGCTCCCCGCACATAACTGCCCCAGCACACTGATCATAGCCACAGCTGTATTTTCTTCTCAAGACAAAATGTTTAACTTCCAAGTCGATGAAGTGGCTAAATATGTGACATGAGGCGGAGGCGAATGAATGAAAGTTTATTGCTGATACATGGAGCGAGGAGAGGCTGAGCGAATGAAGGATGAAGCTGCAGCTTCTCCACGTGCAGAGGATCCAGCTGAGGTGGCACAAATGTGTTTCCTGTTCACCTCTCTGGGGCGTAGGCCCCGGGGAAGATCCAGGACATGCTGGAGTGGCGACCACATAACCAAAAAAGATACACTACTCTCTTTCAAATATTGAATCCTTGAAAATACAACATGTGAATCTGCAACACCAAAAGTTAAACATATCTATGCACTGATAATTGTTTGACCATATAAATATATATATTTTACTTATTTTTTTTACAGCATGTTCAAATGATTGCTTGAAAATGATTTGTAGCATTACTTACAATTATACATTTTTCCTACGCCTATTGTAAACCCGGGTAGAGGGGCAAGTGGGGAGGCAGTAACCCGAGAACAGTACATCTGTGGGGGCATGGGGAGATTTGCGGCTCAGAGATATAGAGCCACAGAGAGATTGTGTTGAAAAGATGGGATATTTGAGCACCGGCTATAGCTGACTGGCCCGAGCAGGGGGTGGAGGTGAGGGATGCCCTGGATGTCCCGCGGGCCGACCCACCACAGCGCACACTTCCTTTGGGACAGTCCATCAGTTAGCGCAACGTTTAGAGCCGGAGATATGGAGGCTAGCATGCACACGGCTAAACGTAAAGAGCTATTGTGCGGTGGCCCCCTGTGCAGACGCATTATGTAACAGTAATCCAGAATGTAATCAAATTCTCACTTCATCATTTAAGCAAACCTCATTTTGTAATAATTTGCTGCATTATGTAATAAAAAATGCGAATAGGAGGACATTAAAGTGGACTTTTGAGCCATGTTGTAGGTCACTTTGGGATTTCACCTGTTGCAACTTATAATAATGTCTGCATATGAAAAACACACTTTCAAAACGGCACCTGTTCCCATTGAGTCTTGAATTGAATAATGAAAAAATTCGATGCCTTTGTTGTGAAGACAATGTGACTGCAGAACGAAGGCCGGTGATGGTTTATGGACTTACAAACTGCAGGAGATTTTTACTTGAAACAAAAAAAAATCAGGGGATAATTCAAACGGAGTGATTTATGAAGTTCAGAGAAGATGAGCTCGTAAAGCCGTATTAATGAAACAAGCGACTTTTCTTTCCCTTTTGTTTATTGAATCTCTCCGCGTAACGCCAGGTTGTGTCTACTCGTTCAGAGACTCTAGTCCTGGATCAGGCCCTCTTTAGCTGCTGAGGTTCACTGCACAAATCCCCCTCACTCCAGAACTCCAGATCACTAATACCCCCAGACTATCTGCTCCGACCTGTGTGGTCCATCCTCAGCTCACGGGCCGATTCCAAATGTCTCAAATACTGTATAAAAGATGCGTGGAACTAATGAGAGAAACACAGTATGTCTGTACTATTCAACTTTGACATTCTTTGAGAAACAAAATGGATGTAATTGTACGAATAAATGCAAGGTGGATATTTAATGCCATATAGTGGAACATTCCTGGCAAATCAATAACATCTCGAGTTGCGCAAAACGTATTTTGCTTTTACAATAAGATTTTAATCCATCTCCCACTACTTGTTTTAGTTGATGTAATCTCACTATACTTTTTAACAAATAAATAGGAGCTGGATTTAGAAGTTGTACTACTTGGGAACTCCCTAAAATGTTGGCATTTTGCCCAAGGGCGGAGCTTAGCGTCACATATTTATTATTCATTTATTTCAGTCTGGTCAAGGCTTGTGTCATGATTAATTGTTAATTTTGTTCGGGCTTCTGGACATCGAACGCAGTCCTGCCCTGGAACAAAAGGTCCCACATTTAGGGAGCCTCTCACAGATTGGTCAGTGCTTCCTGAAGTGGGTGGGAACAGGAACAGTAGGCGGAGACAAGAACAGCAACGTGTTTGCAGAGATTGACGTATCCTTCAAAATACTATCCTTTAATGTACTATTACTCCAGAACAATATTTCTAAAAACGTTTAAAGCATAACTAAGTAACTTCCTAGAGCTCCCCCTGCAGCTCCCTTGTGAAACTACACTGTAAGAGAACAGACCCAAAAGCATTCTATTGAAATAAGGCAGCATAATAACATCCAAAATCATTTAACGTTGCCAAATAAAATAGAAATAGCCAAGATTTCCCATCAAAGTTGACTTCGGGTCGATGTCGGCAATGTTGTAAGGCTGCTTTCCCTCCGAGCGACAACAGGGGGCGACGACGGACACTTCGAACACCCGAAAATACACATTTAACCATCACGGGGGACTTACAAAGACGTTCCATAAGGTCTCCTTTTAAGTCCAACATAATATCGATAGACTATTACAAATTCAAGCACAAAAAGCTAAAAAAAAAAAATGAATCTTTCCATTTTAGTCACCTGAGTGCAGGTCAATCATTTTTTCTACTTTCCCATCACACCTTTCTTCTCTCTGTCCACTTTTCTTTTCCACATGCGGGCGGCAGAATAAAGTGTAGATGCAGTCAACAAGGTGGCAGGAATTTTAATGACGGCCTTTCTGTTGCCTGGCCCTCTCCCGCCGCTCTGGCACTCGAGTAATGACCGAGACCGAGGCCCCCACTGACTTCCCCCTCATTGAGAAAGCCAGTGGACAGAAGAAAAGGGGGCCGAGCTGGACGAGCCCCCCCCCCACGCTCTGACACAGCGTAGGAGCAAGGATCCTGTTTAATTAAAGCTTGGACAAATATGATAAACACCTTATTCTTACATTTTCACACAATTCGTTTCTGTCCATGCAGCGTTTGTGTTGTGGCATTTCCATAGCGTCTGTGATATTACATATGTTGCACTCGGAATGTGGCCCTGCATTGTGTCAAGACAAATAAGGTACTTTAAAAACTTTAGAACGGAGAGGAATCTGGGTGAGTAGTTTTGATTGAGTTGTATTTGGCGAACGGTGACATTTTCAGATTTTGTCAGAAACTGCAATTGAGATGTATTTTATTTTGTTGTTGTGATTTGAAGAATAATTCTGAGGAAATCAATGCTGTTCTGGGACCGGCGTTAATTAGCCATGATTGTAAACACCGATTGCCACGTGTTTGTCTGTGTTTGTTGTCTCTGTTCCTATCAAATAAACAATGCATTTATGTTTTATATATAACAAAACATAAAACAGAGGAGAGAAACAAAAAATATGTCAAATGGGACAAGACTTTAGACGAAAAAAAATAAACAAAATAAAAGGAAGACTTACCGCATAGTCCAAAGTCTGTTAAATAAAAACATTTTCGACTTGAGTCCAAATGTAATCATTCCAGTCCTTGATTGATACGTCAATCAATACGTTTTTCCATCATGTTTCCATTTAAAATAAAGGATTTTATGTGTAAAAATGGACCAGGTTTGAATTTCTTGCATCATTTTGTTGACATATCAGATCTAATAAAACGTACAGAGGGATTTTTGGATATCTCATATTTATTAGTATTTGAGTAAACTAGATCTTCCAGAAAATTGGTGTAAAACATGATTTTTTATTTTTTTTTAAAATCGAGCTTAGAGTTACTTATCGACAAATCATGTCGTTAAGACCAAGATTGTAAAGTTTTGTGTGTGCAGGTGCCGCTTTAAGGGCTGATCTTGTGAGAAAAAAAAGCAAATATATAAATAACTCTAAATTTGCATCAATGAAGTCATTAAAACATCTTCAGGTGCTTTTATTGCGCTGAGAGAGCGAGAAAGAAAGGGTTTTGCCAACAAACACATCAAAAAAAGTACATGTCTCCAGATTGTCCACACTTGTCCCCCCGTTCCCACGTAAGCTGAGAGGCGTCCCCCTGACCCCGTCCCGCACGTGTCCTGGGGCAGCTGCCAGCTATAAGTGTCCCGACGGCCAAACTGGAGCCCGGCGCAAACTGGCAGTCTGCAAAGGTTACGCCGTCAAGGAAGAAAGGAGACAAAAGAGCACCAAAATAGAGTTACAGGTTGTCCTGTTTCGCCGCGAGGCAAAGTTTGCGTTGAGAGACGTTTGCTGTGGCGTGTGGCATTGGCAGAAATGGAATTGCGAATCAAATTATGTGTCGGATTCTCTTAAACTATCATTTTCGGCATTATTTGTATTGTTTTGGCCTTTAAAAATGCTCTTCAGTACCTTTGATTAGGCATCTCATGTAATAAAACTTGAAATAATGTATGCATACAAAAAAAAAAAAAAATTCTATTAATCAGGCCTTCCCTCATCAGGATTTGGTGTTTGCACTCCACCTACCGGCAGGAGAAGGAATTACCATGAGGAAAAAAAAAAAAAAAAACTCTTTTCCCCCCTCATGCTAATACAAGCGCGGCGCAGTTGTAATGAACGTGATTTGGCGACAGGAACGTTTCACATTTAAATGTCACAAATGCGGGGAAACTTAAAGCCGAATGTTTTTGTGAGTCTCAGAGGGGAGAGGACTTACAAAACAGAATTCATCAAACAAAAAAGTGGCACAATGTGTGTCCTTTTAAATCAAATCTGAGGGCGAGTAGAAACATGTTTGTACGTCCTCACCATGCACACAATACACAGAAATGTTGTGTCCTTAAGCAAGACACTTCCAACAAACAGATGAGTCAGGAGCCAAAGGGGATCTTAATAAACTAAACTAAACTCCCCCCACGTTGCCTAAGTTTGAATGTGGCGTGCGAGTGAGCGGGGATGGTCGGCGGGGGCAATGGCGCAGTTTGGCAGCCTCGCTTTAGTCTACGCCCGGGGCAGCTGTGGCTACAATAGTAACATCCCACCGCTGATTGCGAGCGATTTAGAAGACGAAGAAGGCCATACCTGTCATACCGAGTAACTTACCACCATCGAATGTGGGGTGAATGAATAATGCGGTGAGAAGTGTCTTTGAGGGTCTAGAAAAGCGCTAAATAAGTAGTATGTATATATATATTATTATGTTTTTTTAATCTGATTTTAGATTAAGGGATGTGCAATGCAGATGAACTGGTTTCTGAGTGGTCTTTTGTCGCTCTGCATCTGATTTAAAGCCCCTCCGTGTACGTTTTTTGCCAGATGTCACTTGAACGTTTGCGCTTACGCTTCTTCCTGTCTCTGTTCGACTGTTTTTTACCCAGCTGTCTGCGTAACTGGGCCGTGTAAGTATAACGTGTAAATGTGTTTTATTTTCTGTAATATCAACCTGCCAGAGGGTTTGCAGATGGAAATTAGCCCAAGCCTGCAGTCTGGCGTGTTTACATTCGTTTAGTAAATGCCCATAAATATGCATTATTAGTGTGACGCCTTTTCTTAAATAAATAAATGATCCCTTACGGGGAAAATCATGTTTTTCGTACTCTTGGAATAATCTACAGACCTTAAATTGGAAAGAAAATCATATTAAAAAAAAAATTTCAAAAAAAGAGAGAAAGCTGTTTTTATAATGAAATAATTTAGGATTTGATGTACTTTGGTGATGGGTCAGTGTTTTGGTTCTCAATGGGTTAAATAAAAACATACAAATAAAATAAAAAAAAGCAGTATAATTATTATCAGTAACATGATGTCCGATACAAACAAGCGCACAGTGTAAAGAAACATGACAAAGAACAGAAAAAGCAAGTGTTACAAAGTTGATAAGTAGTCACATTTGTACATAGCTGACTCATTCACTCATTCACTCATTCACTCATTCATTCAAGAGCTTGAAAGCCACAATTTCCTTGGTTCGATTGCGGCACTTGGCAACCCTTCCAAAAATCCCTCTCCCAAGGATTTCCGACGCCTCGTATTCGGTCTCGGGGGTTGGTGTTTCAGTCCTCGCGTTCTTAAAAGGTGCGTTAAGTGTCTTGCCCAAGAACGCAACCGCCGGCGATCCGGTCGGTCGGCAAACGCTGACTGAGCGACTGCTGCACTTTGGACTGACACAACGGGTGGTCCCAAGAGCATGGCGTGTGTGGACGGGGCCGGACGCTGAAGCCAATCCTCTGCCAGACCGAATTAGAGCGCGGTGCTTAGCGTGTAGCGTAGCATCTGCGTCGCGTGTGCGTAGCGTGTGCGGTGCGTGTGCGTAGCGTGTGCGGCGCGTGTGCGTCGCGTGTGCGTAGCGCAGACAGACAGTGTGGAACAGGACTGTGGATGTGAACACACAAAAACGCTCCGCCACATACAATCCTCGCTCGCCGCCAAGATATGCGCACATTTTTCGGGCCGTTCACACTCGCCGACAGTAGCCACAGCTGCCCCGGGGCGGACTGACAGAGGAGTAGCTGCCATTCTGTGTCTACTGGCTCTTTAACCATTACTAATCACTCACACACACATAACACTTTGCAATAACTATACTTTAATAGCCTTGACAAAGCATGAATGAAGACTTAACTCATAATAAGCAAACAGTTTATTAAGAAGGATTCAGGCTGAACAAATGAGATATTTTGTTTTTTTATTTTTCACCCGTTATAATAAGTACACTTTTAATGAATAAATAAAGCATGAACAAGGTTGAAATCATAATGAACAACGACTCATAATGAATTAGTGGTTTCATTTAATGGTTTATTATGAATGAATCAGGCTGAGCAAATTGTATACACTAGTACCACTTTATAATAACTACACTTTATCAGTTTCATGTGTGTTCAGAGTTCTCATGAAATAAGAATATCCCAATGTATAAATAAATGATGTTGATGACCACACTTTGTAGCATGAGCAAAGACTTAATTCTTAATGAACAAATAGTTTATAACGAATGATTCAGGCTTACCCCTCCCTGAACCGACACCTTAACGTGGTGGAGGGGTTTGAGCGCCCGAATGATCTCAGGAGCTATGTTGTCCGGGGCTTCAAGCCCCTGGTAGGTCCTGGGGGACGGGTCAGACAAAGATCGGTTCACAAGCCCCTATGACGAACGAAAAAAACCAAGGCCAGTTACGTCGCCCGGATTGGCGTTACCGGGGCCCCACCCTGGAGCCAGGCCTGGCGTGGGTGCTCGACGGCGAGCGCCTGGTGGCCGGGTCTTTCCCCACGGGGCCCGGCCGGGTGCAACCCAAACGAGTGACGTGGGGCCGTCCTCCCGTGGACCCACCACCTGCAGGGGGATCCGTAAGGGGCTGGTGCAGAGGGATCTGGGCGGCAGTCGACGGCAGGGGCCTCGACGACCGGATCCCCGGATGCAGAGACTAACTCTGGGGACATGGAACGTCACCTCACTGGGGGGAAAGAGCCTGAGCTTGTGCGGGAGGTTGAACGGTTCCGACTAGATATAGTCGCGCCTCACCTCCACGCACAGTTTGGGCACTGGAACCCATCCTCTTGAGAGGGGCTGGACGCTCCACTTCTCTGGTGTTGCCTGCGGGGAGAGGCGGCGGGCTGGTGTGGGTTTGCTTATTGCCCCACAGCTCAGCCGCCATGTGTTGGAGTTTACCCCAGTGAACGAGAGGGTCGCGTCCCTACGCCTTCGGGTTGGGGACAGGTCTCTCACTGTGGTGTCGGCCTACGGGCCGAGCAACGGTGCTGAGTACCCGGCCTTCTTGGAGTCCCTGGGAGGGGTACTGGACAGTGCACCGACCGGGGACTCCGTTGTTCTACTGGGGGACTTCAACGCCCACGTGGGCAACGACAGTGACACCTGGAGAGGGGTGATTGGGAAGAACGGCCCCCCCGATCTGAACCCGAGCGGTGTTCAGTTATTGGACTTCTGTGCTAGTCACGGACTGTCGATAACGAACACCATGTTCAAGCACAAGGGTGTCCACCAGTGCACGTGGCACCAGGACACCCTAGGCCGGAGGTCAATGATCGACTTTGTTGTCGTGTCATCTGACCTCCGGCCGCGTGTCTTGGACACTCGGGTAAAGAGAGGGGCGGAGCTGTCAACCGATCACCACCTGGTGGTGAGTTGGATCCGCTGGCGGTGGAGGAAGCCGGACAGACTTGGCAGGCCCAAGCGTATAGTGAGGGTCTGTTGGGAACGTCTTGCGGAGCCCGCTGTCAGCAGGGTCTTCAATTCACACCTCCGGGAGAGCTTCTCCCAAATCCCGGGGGAGGCTGGGGACATTAAGTCCGAGTGGACCATGTTTCTCGACCTCCATTGTCAATGCGGCTGCTCGGAGCTGTGGTCGCAAGGTCTCAGGTGCCTGTCGCGGTGGCAACCCCCGAACCCGGTGGTGGACACCGGAAGTAAGGGATGCCGTCAGGCGGAAGAAGGAGGCCTATCAGGCCTCTTTGGCTTGTGGGACTCCTGAGGCCGTTGAGGGGTATCGGCGGGCCAGGCGTGCCGCAGCTCGTGCTGTCGCAGAGGCAAAAACCCGGGTCTGGGAGGAGTTCGGGGAGGCCCTGGAGGAGGACTATCGGTCGGCCCCAAAGAAATTCTGGCAAAACCGCCCGGCGCCTCAGGAGGGGGAAGCAGTGTTCCACCAACACCGTTTACGGTGCGGGTGGGACCTGCTGACCTCGACTGGGGACGTCGTCGGGCGGTGGAAGGAGTACTTTGAGGACCTCCTAAATCCCACTGTTACGTCTTCCGCAGAGGAAGTAGAGACGGAGGACTCAGAGGCTGACTCATCTATCACCCAAGCCGAAGTCACTGAGGTTGTTGGCAAACTCCTCGTGGCAGAGCTCCGGGGGTGGATGAGATACACCCCGAGTACCTAAAGTCTCTGGATGTTGCAGGACTGTCTTGTTTGTCACTGGTTCTGTTCATTGTTTTTATGGACAGAATTTCTAGGCGCAGTCAGGTGGGCGGAGGGGGTCCGGTTTGGAGAGCACAGGATCTCATCTCTGCTGTTTGCAGATGATGTTGTCCTGATGGCTCCATCAAACCTGGACCTGCAACATGCACTGGGACGGTTTGCAGCCGAGTGTGAAGCAGCTGGGATGAGAATCAGCACCTCCAAATCTGAGGCCATGGTTCTCGACCGGAAAAAGGTGGCTTGCCCTCTCCAGGTGGGTGGGGAGTCCTTGCCCAAGTGGAGGAGTTTAAGTATCTCGGGGTCTTGTTCACGAGTGAGGGAAGGATGGAGCGTGAGATTGACAAGCGGATCGGTGCAGCGTCTGCAGTGATGCGGTCGCTGCATCGGACCGTTGTGGTGAAGAAGGAGCTGAGTCGAAAGACAAAGCCGCTGCTCCTCCACGTTGAGAGGAGCCAGCTGAGGTGGCTCGGGCATCTGTTCCGGATGCCTCCTGGACGCCTCCCTAGGAGGTGTTTCGGGGATGTCCCACCGGGAGGAGGCCCCGGGGAAGACCCAGGACACGCTGGAGGGACTATGTCTCTCGGCTGGCCTGGGAACGCCTCGGGATCCCCCGGAGGAGTGGGATCCCCCCGGAGGAGTTGGAGGAAGTGTCTGGGGAAAAGGAAGTCTGGGAGTCCCTGCTTAGACTGCTGCCCCCGCGACCCGGCCCCGGATAAAGCGGAAGAAGATGGATGGTTGGATGGATGGATTCAGGCTTAGCAACTACTAAATGAATACCTTAAGCCAGGGGTGTCCACATTTTGAAACTTACTCGGAGCAGAGGGCCACACACAACCCGACAATGAAGTGAAGCATTTTGCATTTGACATAGTTTCAATGAAGCTTTTAATAAGACTTTTTCCCCAAATTTTTTCCCAATTTTGCTGTAAAAAGTACCTTTTTTTTTTTTGTTTTGATCAACGTCGCAGGAATCCAACAAAAATTGCTCTGAAGGCCGCATTTGGCCCCTGGGCCGTAGTTTGGACATGCCTGCCCTAAGCGCTTAATTAAGTAGTTACTCAGCCTGAATCATCCTTAATAAACGTATTTGTCCATTATGAAGTGCAGTTATAATAAAATGGTGACGCATTTTCTTTTTCTGTTTCATGTCTTTTTTTTATTTTTTTAAACCTTTTCAAATATAACATAAACAAGACCAGAGAGCTGTGGACCAAACGGGACAGAAATCAAATCTTTACACATTCGGTCCCACCTGATCCAGCGCCTGTTCGACTCGTCCGGGTCCAAATCGAGTCTGAATGTGATTTTTATTTTCTTTTCTTCCATTTTCCGTAAATGCCCATTACAGTGTCAGTCCAGTCCTTGAGCGTAGCTGAGGTTTGTGTCGTCCATTTCTTTGCAACGGCCTTTTTCTTTGCCACCGAAAGTGTGCTGCAAAAGGTATCCACTGACTGTGTCCATGGCAGGAGTCTTAAGGCCCAAATGCATAGGTTTAAAAATGTCCAATGCTGTCTGTAGTTCTTTATTGATTTCAATCCAATATTTCTGAGCAACAGGACGTTTTGCATTATGCACACTACTTTTTATTTGAGTAATATTATTTAGAAGTAGCGTTACTCTCGCGTATCATTCGTTTGCTGAGTGGAATCGACTTAAGTTTAAAGATTTCGTTGATCTTCAGATAGTTTTAATTTTGTGGAGAGCCAAACAGAGAACTCTACCAAGTCTTTTTACTTTTGTTGCTGAAGACGTTGACCATAGAAGGCAATATTTCTTCCGTTAAACGTTTAAACAGCAGCGTGTCTCTATTTATGGAGCTTTGGACTTCAAATGTTGCACCAACGTAAATACGTAAGAAAGTAATTCACTTAAATGTATACCATAAGAGAATACTGTAATACTGAATGGTTTGTTGGTGACTTGGTTGGGGAGCACAGTATAAATCCAAGCCAGTTATCAATGTTTTAAAAGCTAGATTCATTTCCAGTTTGCGCCGCTGTCAGTCTTCTCCCAAATCCCTGAGAACGGCTTTCGCATTGCCTCAAACTTACACTTAAAATCGTCCCATTATTTCCTTCACAACAGCTATAGAACAAGGCCCGAATGGTAACAATTTGAAGTCTATATAAAGTTGTGGGGTCTGAAAGGCCTTGGCATCAGGAGCGTGCTGCGCAGAAGGCTGTTGGTAATGGAATTGTTAAGCTTTCTGGCAGCGGTCTCTTCTTGTCTCCTGGAAAAGGGCAAAGCTGCAGATGACAGGGGCTTAAAGAGCGCGTTGTGCTCCGTCATTAGCAGTTAAAGAGGGAACACACAGGAGCAGGGTGCAGGGCGGTGCGGACCACATTTATGATAAACATGTACAAAGGTAGATGTCGATAGTGTGTGTAAATAGTGTATAACATTGACATATATCAGAGTAATATTCACAGGCAGTGTTTGGAAGAATACTATGAACCTGTACCTTCATACCTTCATAAACATAAACATCATTCAGTTACATGGTCCAATTGGACTAATGCATTCTGAATACTTATAAAACTTTTACATTAGCCATAGATGTATTAATGTTGCTGCTTCAATTTTGTGAATACTGTATTATTCTTTATTATTATAATTTATTTTTTGCTTTAATTATCATGAATTTTAGTCATCTTTAATTGTTTAATTTATTATTATTATTATTATTATTATTATTATTATTATTATTATTATTGATAAAATGTTAATTTATGTATTTATTAATTTTTGGTGTGGGGGGGTAAAATTGTATAATTGTAAACATGTACATGGCTAAATGTATGCGCAAACATGTAAAAAGATACTAATAATACAAAAATAATAATACTTTTACACTGAATTGCATTTCCGTCATTACACTGAAGTGAAACAATGCTTTATGTCTGATGCACGCTTGGCTCTGCATTTATTTATCTTTTCTTACATCTTATTTATATATTTTATTTGAGAAGGAAAAACAATGCTGTGACTTCCGCTGTTCTCGTTTATACCGCTCAGTCCAAAGCCTAAATTGCCTGATCACGCACCGTACTAAAAACACCCCTGAATATTCCTAAAATACAGTATATCTGAATACTTAGGCTGAGTATTGCCTAGTACCTCGCGATACAAAAAAGCATCCAGATACAAGGTCCACGATACGATACTCGGAACTCGATACGATACGTGTCCTGATATCGTTTCAAAGCAGAGTTAAAAGTTTACTAAAATTCTGTTTTGTTACGTAGAATGACAAAATGTATTGGGATTTCATGTTCACAATGTCCTTGATATTAGAATACAATTGATGAAGTTTTAAGTTCTGTAAGATTCAGCCTTGATGCAGAAGTCTGTCGGTACTCTAATACAATTACAGTTACTAGTACCTGCCACTGATTGATCCGTTATGTCTATTTTTATATTGTGTGCATGTGTGTTCGACGCCTCTTAATAATACTATTCTAAAGTATTCTAAAGATGTGTTTTTGGTACAGGTATTGAGTCACTTCCCAGCACTGTCCACAGGTAGTTGTGAGCTAACGCTGTAGCCACAGTTGCCCCGGGGCTGACTGAAAGACATGTTACTCTAAGTTCAGGTTCAATATGCCCACTAGAACCCTTAAATGTGGACTATTCGTCTTTCTGTGTCTTGTTGTTGTTTAGTTGTTGTCTGTTTTGTGTACGCACCACCTCCCCCAGTTTTTGTGGCTCTGGGGCGACATGGTTTGGACGGTACGGATGAAGACTACATCTATGTAGCTAGACAAACTTTAGCGGGACGGAACCTTTCATTTCCTTGTTTCGGACAGGCCCGAAACAGTTTGACAACAACGTCAGCGAAATCAAAAATTCAACTGTATTTGTTGCTTTGTTCCTGTTGAATTCTGCTCGCGTGGCTTCACTTTTATTTCCCAATGCAACTGTGGATGCACTTGTTGAATGCATATTGGTTTTGCGAATAAAAAAATAAATAAAATCATATTCACATTTCACATTCTCAGTGTAGTGGCCAAACGGCGGACGTGCGGCGGACGGGACGGAGTTTATATAAATGAACCTGTGTTTAATTTGGACTCGGAGACAGTGTTTTGTGTTCTAGTCCGGCACAGGAGGGTCTATTGCCATGGTCTATTGTTATGATCTATGACCAGAGTGACTTTTTAGAAATAAGTTATATTGCACTTTTGTGCGCTACATAGTTTTATGGATCGTTATTTATATTTTGCATTTATCAAAAGAGGACAAAGTAACATTTTTACCCCATTAAACGTCTTTGTGATGGTGGAAAAATAGCCAAAATCAATATTTACACAATCCTGGGTTTCAATTTGATCCTATTTGGCAATGTTAAATGGTTTCATATGCCTTAATTCATTAAAAAAAATTATTAAAAAAGCTTTTAGGTCTGTTCTCTGACAGTGTATTTTCACAAGGGAGCTGCAGGGGGAGCTCTATCGCTAAAGTGACTTAGTTCTGCTTTAAATCGCAACACTGAACTAAAACCAACAAGAAGAAACTATCTTAAAACTTTAAAAAGTAGTTCGGAGCTGTGTATCAGTGAAAACAGTCGGAGCGAATAAAGATGACTCAAACATGCATGTATAACTCTTGGCTGAATGTGAGAGTGGGAATGAGAAGGGAAAACAATTCAGCCAAAAGTTCAAAGTTGATGAAGCAGAAGCAGTGTAGAGTAGTTTAAAATCCCAGAACAAAGCAGAAGATAGAGGTCTTTTTTAGCTTCGGCCTCGGCCCTCTAAACGTCCCCGGCCGCCACTCGTCATAACTTTCTCCTGATTCAGAAAGAAAAGATCTCCGGAGTAAATATTGACGCAGGTTGTGCATGAGAACTTATCAGCGTTCTCCGCGCCGGCTCTGCCCTCTGACAAATACCTGAGACAAAGTAAGATTTGGAGGAGGAAACAATGGGCTTTATTTGACCTGTGAATGTGCAAGTCGCCACACAATGTCACAGGGAAAGCACTTTGTTCCAATGCCGACACATAAACTGCAATTTACAGCGTAACTTTCCATTTGGAGGAGACAGAAAAGACCTGCTTAGCTCTGGGAATGTCCCAGAGTGTGGCCTTTTTAACGCCTCTATCTCCATGGAGACCGGGCCGAGTAACAGGTCCAATCTGTGGAGACAGGTTAAATAAATGCATTATTAACCTGCATATTCTGGTTGTTCCCCTTTCAGAAGCTCAAAACGTCTCACATTGTGATGTCACTAGGTGGTAACATCAGGAAGCGCTGCTGATGGCCTGCCGTGATTGGTCAAGGTCAGGTGACGGAACAAATGGCAAACGCGCTGCGGAGGCGGGTACTCTCGGGGGCCTACGACCTTCATATATTTGTTCTTGTTTATTTTTGTTTGGAACGGTCAAGTTTCAACACCAGAACACATAACCACGACGGATAACGCTTTCGAGCACAGAAACATGAGTGTGTTGGTTAGTAAAAGTATAGTTGGGTAAGGAAACGAGCTGGGGTTACGCTTTGGGTAAGTAAAATGGTTAAGGTAAGAGAAACGGTTAAGGTCTGGTTAAGTTTATGAACAGGATTACGGTTCAGGTTTGGGAAACGGTTAAGGTTTGGTTAAGTTCATGAACAGGATTACGGTTCAGGTTTGGGAAACGGTTAAGGTCTGGTTAAATTCGTGAACAGGATTACGGTTCAGGTTTGGGAAACGGTTAAAGTCTGGTTAAATTCGTGAACAGGATTACGGTTCAGGTTTGGGAAACGGTTAAGGTCTGGTTAAGTTCGTGAACAGGATTACGGTTCAGGTTTGGGAAACGGTTAAGGTCTGGTTAAATTCGTGAACAGGATTACGGTTCAGGGTTGGGAAACGGTTAAGGTTTGGTTAAATTGGTGAACAGGATTACGGTTCAGGGTTGGGAAACGGTTAAGGTCTGGTTAAGTTCGTGAACAGGATTACGGTTCAGGTTTGGGAAACGGTTAAGGTTTGGTTAAGTTCGTGAACAGGATTACGGTTCAGGTTTGGGAAACGGTTAAGGTCTGGTTAAATTCGTGAACAGGATTACGGTTCAGGTTTGGGAAACGGTTAAGGCTAGGGTTTGGTTAACTTTAGGAACATGATTTAGTTACGGATAAGGAAAGAGGTTTAGGTTTTAGTAGCAGTATTCATTCATTCATTCATTCATCCATTCATCCATTCATTTTCTACCGCTTGTTCCCATTAGAGGTTGTGGGTGACTTTGGGCCTTAGAAGCAGTAACTTTAAAACTCTCTTGTCTTATCCTCTCTCACACCACAATAAAACGTAACACAGTCAAAAATATAACCGTTTAGTCCTGTTCACCCACTCTTGCCTGTTCACCCTCCTCATTGCGCCCACTGCTGGTCAGAGCAGTCTCTGTACACCAAGAGGGTCGTAGGCTGAGGGTCGTAGGCTGTTTGGGGGTTCCTCTCACATACTATCAAGATGATGATTAATAAAAACAAGGGTCTCTGTGCGTACATGAGTTTTCACGTTAAATTTGTGATCTATAACAAGAAAATCTGACATGGAAATGAGCCAGAAATGGTCCAAATACTGAGCCAGAAGTTAGTCCGAGCTAAATGAAACGAGAAGTTGGCAAGTTTGAAGAAGTTTGCGCGTACATTCTTCGTGAGAGTTCCATGTAAAGGTTCATGAGTGTGCTCCCTGAGTGTGGGGACTTCAGAGGCTGGGACCGCTAACAACTTGAAACCTGCTGAGTTGTAATGATCCAACACGACAGAAAAGGAAATCTGGCTCAAGATCGCCGAGCCCCTGGTGGCGGCGGTGGATCCGTGCGTGGCGTGGCTCTTCAGAGGATCACAGATGAAAAGGTGGTCTCTTAGTCTAGTAGAGCTGCAACTAACCCTCATTTTGCCAGTCGATAAGTCTAGCGCTTATTCTTTCGATTCATGTTTAGAATGTGAAATATCTGTAAATTTCAGCTTTTTACTCAGTTCGACCCAGATGAAGTTGAGATGACGCTGCTTGAGGTGGTCCCGATGGAGTTTGTCACGGATAAAATCATCTTTTGATCAAAAACACTGAAATTACTGCTTTGTACGAGTCATAAAACATCTCTCACACGTGGCATGTGTTGGATTCTGTTTATAGTCCAGAAAACTACTATTTGACAACTCAATTAGGCTACAATTATCGCACTAATCGATTAGTTGCGATTAATTGATTAACTTCAGCCCTATGACAATCAAGTCTACCTTGAACCTTGGCCTTGATGAGCAATCAAGGCTTTAAAGGTCCTCACACCTACTAGGGGTGGGCCAAAATATCAAAATATTGATATATCGTGATACTAAAATTGGTGATAAAGTATCGATATCGTGGGCTGCTGTATTGATATATTGAGTAATTTTTGGTAAAAGTTCCATATTATTTTGTGACCGTACTACAATTTTGTTGCTTCTTTAAAGAAAGGAAACTTGTTCACGCAAAGAATTTGACATTTTTACTGTTTTGATGATCAAATAGTGTGTGTTTTTAATGTTGAGTTTGTGCAGGCCGTGGTTTAACAAAGCAAAATGTTGTTAAAATGTATTGGGTTCTTTAGAGATATATCGTAGATATCATGAGCTATATCGTAAGGGACCCTGTGGTTCCCAGGCCCAGTACCAACTAGAAATGACCACTAAACCATCACCACCAGTCTTGAATATTTCCATAATTGGCCAGTTTTTTCTGTCAGAAGCAGCAAGCAGAGACTTTACATGCCAGGATCTTATTCAAGAGCACCTAGCTGCAGATGAGGGCAATTCTGCATCTTATATTATTAGTATTATTATTACTTACCATTTGTTGTAGAATCTCTGCCGTCTTAAGAAAACTGTGTGCTCATTCCAGGATCTGCAGGTCTGTGGAGAAAGCTTAACCAGAGGAGATGGAACGCTCCGGGCTTTGTTCTCCGCGTCCACAGTTTTATGAGCCTTTGTTGGGCTGTATGTTTGTGGTTTACGGAGAAGTTCCCATGTGATGTCAGCCTCACAGTTTAGAGTGAGAGAGCAGGTTAAGTTCTTTTTTTTCCACTTTTTACTTTTTTCCATTGGATTTGTTTATTTTTTATTGTGGAGCACCAAGAAAACTAAGAAAAAAAGAAGAAAGTACCTCATGACAAAACTCTATCCATTTACATAGTAGAAACATGAATGGTCAAACAATTATACTAGAAATCAATACAATAATGATAATGTAATAATAATAATAATAATAATAATAATAATAATAATAATAATAATAATAATAATAATAATAATAATAATGATAATAATAATAATAATAATAATAATAATAATAATAATAATAATAATAATAATAATAATAATAATAATATAATAATAATAATAATAATAATAATAATAATAACTATTTATTTGGATTATTTTTCAGTTATTTTTATGTTTATTTATTTATTTATTTATTCATTTATTTATTATATTTGATTTATTTTACAAAAACAGTCAATACAATAATAATAATAATAATAATAATAATAATAACTATTTTTATTATTTTCAATTATTTTTATGTTTATTTATTTATTTATTCATTTATTTTACAAAAAAATCAATACGATAATAATGATGATGATGATGTTGATGATGATAATGATGATAATGATAATAATAATAATAAACTACTTAATTAAAGAATGAGGAGCTAGTGTATTCATTATGTAGTTACTAATCTGAATCATTCTTAATGAACTACTTGTTCAATATGACTATTATATTCATGCTTTATTATTAATGTGTAGTTCTCAGAAAGTGTTCCAACTAAACAAATGTTTCAAATCCACTCACAAATTCTACTCAAGATTTACCATTTTTGCCGAGTGGGTTTTCAAACCAACTTCCATTTTCATCAATCGTTTGTGTCACTTTGTCCACACTTCTGAATTCAACTGTTCCCATGTCTTGTGCCAGTGCGAGGCGTGGCGCGAGGCTGGATCAGACGCTTCGGGAGGTGACAACATGCTTCTCAGGTCGGGCCTTCAGAAGTCTTCATTTCACAGGAGAGAACCGGAGAAGCCAGAAGCTCCAGGACTTCAAACGAGTCGTCTGACCCGGGGAGGGGGCTTCTCTCTGGGGGTCTCTCCAGTGCTGCTGGTGCTGCTGCTGGTGCTGGTGCTGGGTCAGGGTATACTCAACACAAGGGGGTTTCCAAATCTCACTTCAAATGTGATATCTTAACATTTTATCAGTTTTGAGTAAGACTATTGAATTTGCTCGTATAAGCGTTGTAAAAAGGCAGCGTTTGGACAACTGCCAACGTGAGTCTTGAGTATTAAATGCTTTTTTAATAGGCTTACACTACAAAACAATTCAAATTATAAGTTAACGTGTATACTGTATCTGACTTTTGTCCATTTAGTTGAGCAAAAAGTGTCTCCCCCAAGTACAGATGTATTATAATGCAATGAAACAGCAGAGAAAGTGAGGATTTTGAGAGGAAAATGTTAAATTAAGCGACACTTATTATGAAAAATAGAGTTTGTGAGCTTTTAACCATGTTTTGATAGTATTCTCTCATCCAAAACATACCTGGAGTTGTATTTAGCTTCATTCACGGTCGTTTGACGTATCCTGTTTATGAGGTCCTCTCTTTCTGAACCTCAGAAAACACTGTTTCAAAACAGAGCTCTGTCCGGTTTTTAAGTCCATAAATTATTGCAATTTCAACCTACAAATTATTATATTTTCTTCAACCGAACAGTACCGTTAGAGTAAAAGTTTCCATTCACACCTAAAATCTGATCCTAACTCTACCAGTATCTGCTTTCTGGAGTTATCAGATTATTGAAATGTCAACAGTTTATTGTTTATTGTGGATCTCCGTTAGCGCAGCCAAGCAGTGCAGATACAGATACGTTTCCATTTAATATACAGTATTTATATAAGTCAGTTCATTAAAGTTGTACATTTTTTAGACTCAATTCAAAGTAATCATAAACATCAACACCAATTACCACACAGATTAAACTAATTTACAGCAATAACGATGTTGCAAAAGATGTTAATACATATTTTAATGAAACTTGTTTTTGCTTTTTATGTTCTTCCTGTGTTCTTTTGTTAACGCGTGTTCCATGAATACATCTGATGGTGAGTAATCTGATTTCTTTCACGCGGCGCACACTTGGTTTTGCAGGTTTTAACAAGGAAAATCACGCAAAAAAATTAAGAAAAATAAAATGGAAAACGAACATGGCAAAGACAAAAACTGAAAGAGACAATATGAAATTCATTGTTCACTTTGTCTTCAAAATACAAAAGTTTTACACTAAAAACCCACGGATTAACCGACACATCCGGGTGCTTTTGATGCTCAGCTTTATTTTGCAAACACCGAAAACCATCTCCGTGAGTACTGTGTTTTCTGACTATCTTCACATTCTTCCCGTGATGCGGGTGGTGGTGGTGATGGTGATGGGGGTGGTGATGGTGGTGATGGTGGTGATGGGGGTGGTGGTGATGGGGGTGGTGGTGATGGTGGTGATGGGGGGTGGTGGTGGGGGGTGGTGATGGGGGTGATGGTGGTGGTGGTGATGGTGGTGGTGATGGGGGTGGTGATGGGGGTGATGGTGGTGGTGATGGTGGTGGTGGTGGTGGTGAGGGTGGTGGTGAGGGTAATGCTTGTTTACCTACTATTGATTTGTGTCAATAATTGTAATATTGTGACGTTTTGTGCTTTTAAATGTTCCGTTTTAATATTGCAACGGGTTTTTTACCTGGTTAAATAAAAGTTCGTACAAAATAAATGTGGAATTGTTTGGGTTTTACGTTGTTTTTTTTGTTACAGGCAGAGCTGGTGTAGCCAAAGATTTATCCAAGTAAGAGTAAAACAATAATACAAATAATATAATTTAAGTACAAGACCAAAGTAGTGAGAGAGATTACTCAAGTAGGAGGAAAAAAAGAATCTGGGGAAACTACTCTTGAGTAAGAGGTTTTTGTAAATGTCTGAACATAAGACTAAGGTTTTTATGATTTTCAAAATGAATTTGTCTTTTCTTTTTTTTTTTAAATATACACAAAAAAAACTAAAAAAAACACACAGAACAAGGAACAAAACAAGACACAGAGAGAGCATTCAATTTATCTTGAAAGTCCTAAACAAGTAGTCTGTCGGTCCAAATTTGGCCCAAAATCTGTAAAAAAAAAGTGTCAATTTTTAAATGTTTTTTGAATGTAATTTTCTAAATTTTCTGAACATCCGTTTTTTTAATGTTGGTCCAGTCTTTAATCGTTGGTTCAATTCGTGCCATTTTTTTTGTGATGGCCTTTTTCGCTGCTATGTTCCAGAAGTATGTTCCGGAAGTATTCATGATTTAAAAACAAACAAACAAACAAAACAAAAAAACAGGAAATGTGAGCAGAGTTCTAAAACATCCCACAAGAAACACATTTTGCATACAGTATAAAGGTATTCTCATATATTCTCATTTGTGACGTAATCGTGGAGGCCTTGAGGAGCGATGTGTGATGTCATGACGATCGCGAAGAGCAAGCATACGAGTAGAACGCGCACATCCCTGGATCTCAACATTACTGACTCAAAAACAGAAATTACAATAACACTTAAATACATCAAACCTAGACAAGGGCCAAACTGAGATCAAACCATTATTGGCTGTACAACATCGGATTTACCATTTTGAAGTTAATGGAAGGAAAAAACATGAAGAAATATGGTTCGAAGGCTGGACTAAGCTAAAGCCGAAGGAGTCCAAGAAAAGCAAACGTTCATATCATTTCATACTGTCAACATGAAGCTTCTGTCACTTGATTCACTCACAGTGGGAAGAGGAACCAACACTTTTTACACTGTTGAACACGTTATACAAGAAGGAGGACAAGAATGGGGTCTACAAAGCGACTCCGAGAAGTACAAGTGAGCATCAACAACACACACGCCAAAGATTGTCCCAAGTCTCAAGCCATTTTCCACTGCGGTGAATCTTCTGACAGCGCGTTAACGACTCTGCCAAAGCAGCACACGACCCCCCCCCCCCGAGCGCGCCTGGAGCGTTTTGGATTAGCCGTTCGGCGTCGGCCATTTCTCCCCAAAAAAATAAAAATAAAAAAATTCGACGAGCCACGACACACGGGGTCACGAACCCAATTAATGTCTCATAATTACGTGCGGCGCTTCTGGGGCCGTCGTTATAGTCGACGAAGCGCCCTTTTTCCCCGTGTTTTCGAGACGTGCGTGATGGATTAGTTTGTGGTGGAGTTAATCCAGGTCAAAACAGGACGAAACCAGAGCTAACCCAAGTCTAAAACAGGACTGGACGAGTACTAAACCAGCTCTATAACATGACCATACCAAGACAGTCACGGTCACCAAGATTGGGACTAAACTGGGACAAGCCCAGAACCCGGTCAAGTCCACATCAGGACTAAGTTTGTCCGACCGTACCTTAAAACACGTCCAACCCAGGTCTGAACTAGAACTGAACCACTAAAACTAGAACCGAACCACACCACGAAAACTAAGACTTATACCAGGTCTAAAAGATGCAGTTCATCACAGCACGATCTAACCCAGGTCTAAGCTAGAGCCGAACCACGTCGAAACAGGCCTAAAACAGGACTAAACCAGCACTAAGCCCCGTCCAAAACATGCAGGACTAGTAACACTAACGAAACCAGGTCTAAACTAGAACTGAACCACGTCTATAAGAGTGGGTCTAGAACACGATTCAACCAAAAACCAGGTCTAAAACACACAGGTCTAATAAAACTAACTAAACCACGTCTAAACTAGAACTGAACCATGTCAGAACAGGCCTAAAACAGGACTTAACCAGTACTAAACCACGTCCAAAACATGCAGGACTACTAAGACTCACTGAACGAGCTCTGAACTAGAACTGAACCTTGTCTATTACAGAATTAAATGAAAAAAACAGGTCTAAAACATTCAAGCGTAATAGCACGATCTCAACCTGTACCGAACCAGGTCTAAACTGGAACTGAACCATGTCTAAAAGCGGGTCTAGAACCAGATTAATCAATCAAAAAACAGGTCTAAAACATGCAGGACTAATAACACTGACGAAACCAGGTCTAAACTAGAACTGGACTCTATAATGGGTCTAGAACAGCACTAAACCAAACATGCAGACGTAATAGTACTATCTCAACAAGGTCTAAACTAGAATCGAACCATGTCGGAACAGGCCTGAAACAGGACTCAACCAGCTCTAAACCGGGTCTAAAACATGCAGGACTACTAGCACTAACTGAACCAGAACCGAAGAAGGGTTAGAACTACGGGAGAAGGGGCCTAAAACAAGACCGACCAAGTTTAAATCTGGAGAAACCCCCATTTTGTCTTTTTATTTACTCTATTTGTTTATCTTGTGTTGAGAATGCGACGCGCGTGACGGTTTAACTCATAACGCACGAGTTCCCGTTCATTGGCCCGCGGCGTGGACGAGCGGCGTGAAAAGGGTTTGTGCGTGGGAGTAAAAAGTACAGAAAAGCCAGTCCGGGGTCCGGTCAGCGTGCGCCCCCCGTGCCCCCCCGTGCTGTCTCGTCCGCGGGGTTCACGGACGATCTTATCTGCGTCTAATCCACGGAGCGAGCGCACGGTCCGCTAAAGGCTCCGTCTCAACAGCGGGATGGGGATAAAGCTTGGATTTCAGCGTAGCGCAACCCCCCCACCACCGCCCCGAACCCCAAACCCCTTTGACCGCCACACATCCACGAGACTGCGCGGGGGTTTCCAGAGCTCGCTTCGGAGAGCCATATTGCAAAAAAAAAAAAAAAACGCTTCGGAGAGCCATATTGCAAAAAAAAAAAAAAAAATGTTATCAGTTTTGGATGAGGATATTAAATTTGCTTCCAAGCGTAAGATGATGCCGCGTTTGGACCAGTGCCCTGAAAAAGATGTTTTACGGGGGGGTTTTTTCCCCCCCGCCTTTCTTGTCTCGAACAGTTGCGAAATAATAATGCAGAAGAATAATTGCAAGTAGTACTGCAAAAATGTTACTTTTAAGTACACATGAAACTTTTCAAGGCACTAGTTTCTTTTTAGCACGTTTTAGCGTTCGTTTTGATACTTATTTTGCACAAAACGTGAAAATGAAATGTGTTTGAACTGATTTAAATTGTATTAAACCCTCATTTGCATTTTCCCAACGCTCCGGCCAATCAGAGCAGGCGATGCGATGCTGTTTTAGGCATGTTTCCATTGGATCAGGGTGGTCTGAAAGCGTGTCCTCTGTCCTAAGTGAGCCGTACTGTGCCTTAAGACGGCTGTTTTAGTGCTCCAAAGTGGTCCGGCCGTAGCTTCCAAAGCGATCCGGCGTGTTTTGGCTCCTGGTTTGCTTTTAGCTTAAAGTCCATATTACGTATTTTTCACGTATTTTTTCTAATTAGGACGTTTGTTTGGTGGGACAGACCCTGTGGTAAATAATCATCATCGTTTTACATCAGTCAAATCGCAGTTTGTGAAGAAAATTTGACAAATCAAAGTAGAAAATTGCCGGAAGTAGAATACCTCCTCCTCTGTGATGTCATCAGAAAGCGCCATTCCAGCAGCTTATGACAGCTCAAACAGTCATTAAACAAAATAAAGGTGTTTTCAGGTGTAATGAATTGTCTACTCATAATTAATGTATGATTTAAATGGACTTTGGCTCTTGTTTACACTCTGGTTGCTTAGTAACCGCTGTGGAATTACCTATGTCATATTTGCTGGCCACGTCAAACCAGGAAGTGACATTATAAACTTTACCAAAATTGCCAAATTGGAGGGGGAAAAAGGCAAAATATAATCGTATTCCCTTTGTTTTACTAAATGTTTGACCATTTTGAAGCGCAAGTGTCACTTCCTGGTTGGACCTGAGCACCAGATGTGACATAGGGCAGGGGTAATTCCACAACTGTTACCTGGCAACCATATTGTGAAGGGCCAAAACCCGTATAAAGTACACAGTGGTTAAGACTTGACAAACGATTGGTTAAACTGTCCAAAAAAACGTGTCGGTCGTGTGCAAACGTGTCGCTGCGCTCTGGACGGAACGTCGCTCATTGATGACATCAGCAGAGGGATTATTTCTTCACAAATTAATACTTTATTGATGTGAAATAATAAGTATTTACCGCAGGCCGACTATCCCACCGAACTAAGTCACGATTAGACGTCAGCTCGTATTACTCAGAACCCGCGTTCTGAGTAATACGAGCTGACATTGTCAGGTCACATGGTAACCAGCCCTGCATAAAGCCCGACACTTTCCCGCAAAAGACGGGCAAAACGGGCGGTCGCGTAAAGCTCAAAGCAAATACATTTCCGTCTCAGCGAATACACATTTCATGAAGTCTTTGAGGGGTTTTTTGCATTGTCTGTCGAGAATTGCGCATCGGCTCCGCCCCAACATTTGCAGTCCGGCCCCCTTTCGGCACCCCCCACGTGTCATCTTCGAATGTGCAATTCAACTTCCCCATCTGGTTTTTTTTGTGTTTTTACCGATGGGCACACACCATTTCGACGTTTTGCTGAACAGCCGGGGTAGTCGCAGTCATATCTCTCATCATCCGAAGATAAATCCAAAAATGACCACGTACCTCTAGATTGAAAATGTTCCCGGCAATATTAGGACATGAGGACAACTCGCCTGAGCCTGAACACATTGGCTGTTTCGGACATATTTGAATATTTGAAGTGTAGGATCCTATTTTAAAACCTTCTTTCCACTGACGCCGGCTTCACGTGCCAATGACCCGTTTGGCACGTTCATCCTTTTCGCCCTAATACCATAAGCTGTCGCTTCCTTTCGGCACCTCCCCAAAAAAATACTTCTCGTTTGCGCGCTTTCCCCCTTGACTCTCCGGGCCAAACGGGAAAAGGAAAAAAAAAAAAACGCTAGAAACACATGGATGAAGTCAATTTTAAGAGAGCGAGAGAGAGGGAAAACGCGCAGTGCTTAGTTGGAGGGTATAATCAGGGGTAATTGCGGCTCTAAAAAAGTGTCACAGAGTCGCTTCCAGAAAGGCTTGTCCCTGGCCGCGTTCGAGGCAAGTTGGTTCATTTTTCCACCGTGCTACGCTGAGGCAGAAACGTAACAGTGTTTTTGAAAGCTGGTTTATTGTCCTCCACAGTTCAGACCTGGTTTAGTTCTGATTTATTTCTGCTACATGTATGGTTTTCTAGATCACGGCCTGGTTTAGTCCTGTTTTTTTTTTTACAATTCCAGTCCTTCTTGAGTCCCACTTTAGGCTTTAGTCAGTGATTATAACCTGGTTTAGTCCTGGACATGATCAAGTCCTGGTTTAAGTCTGAATAGATGGGTCCAATTTATGCTACATTAACACTGAATGCAAATAAATCACATCAAAATTTGCATGAACGTGGGACTAAATATTCCAAAAATGTGTTTACAAAAAAATAAATAAAAAAAAGACATTTGGAATTGATTTGAAAAGTGACGTTCTTGAAATACTCCGGACCAGATGGGACGCATTTGTTGCCATCATTTTTTTTTTTATTTTTTTTTATTTAGTGGATGTCTTGATTTTGTTTACTTGCTCGCTTGTGTTGTGTTTTTTTTTATTATAAAAAATGTACAAGAAAGAAACAGGGTTTAAATGCAGAAACTAATCCAGGACTACAACAAAAAAAAAGAAGAAAAAAAAAAAAGGACCAAAAAAGTCGGTATTAATTTTGTTCTTTTTTTTTTTTTTTTTTAATCTGGTTCAGCCCTTTAATTAAAATCCCAATACAAAAACCTTCTTTATAATCCCTGCACTTTCCTGTCTCTAGCCCTGGTTTAGTTGCATTCTCATAAAAGCAAACAGTGACATTTGGAAACTACTATAATCTGGAATAATTCTATCTCCAAATTTCACTGCTATAAACTCTTTCCTTTTAATTGAACAAAGACATCAATTATAGTCGTATGTGACAAATATGAAGTCACATAATTAAACCAACGTAAAAGATTAAAACGTTTCTAGTAGTATAGTTACATTTATGATATGGTTCATGGATTTTTTTGGTTTTTTGTTCTTTATTTCTGCAAATCTGCCCGTGTTTTATCAGAGTTACGGACCCTCTCCCGGTCCAGGCCCCGTTCCCTGCGCAGGGGAAGGGGCACGTTTGAGCCGAGTCACTTCCACTTTCTGCAGCGCACACGAAGCAGCAGCAGAAGAGGAAGAAGAAGAAGAAGAGGAAGAAGAAGAAGAAGCAGCCCGAGGGGGAAACGGGACTGAAGAAACCATGGGATTATTGATAGTTTGTCACGACGCAAAGAAAAGACACCACGACCTTCGAAGCGTTCTTTAGATGTTTTTTTTTTTTTTTTTTTTTAATTATTGATCCAAAAAGGAAATTACCTGCTCACAGTAGCACGGTCGCACAGATAAAATGCAGCAATGCAAAAGAAGCAAATCGTGTAGAATTGGGGATCAATTTATCGTATTTTGATAATCTTTATGGATGATTTACAGACTCGAATAAGAAAAAGCTTTTAGAACGAAGACAATGGTTCAAATGTCAAAATAGGATAAACGACTGCTCATTTTCACCAATAATACACTTTATTTGTAAATCTTCTTTGTCAAAAAGTCTTCAGTCTTTTTTTTTTTTTTGCCTATCAACCCCATCGACTATCGAAACACGTGAATGCTGGTGTAAATGACTGGTCGACAAAACGAATACAGTAATATCGAGTAACTGAAGATGTATCGGAGGGCCGGTGTAGCGGGTGAAGCATGCCATGGAGCAAGAAGATACCCAGTTGGAATCCCGCTCGTGTTCTTGGTGCTGGTCGTGACTGGACGGGCATCTAACCTCAAATCAGAATGAGAATAATCATGCAGTAATAACCTGCTGATGCAAAAGGCCTGCAGCGATGGAACGACTCACTGTGGCTATAGTCGATTGTAAAATATAATCCTGGACTGCACACACTCCAAAACGTGCACAAAAAGACCTTTTAAAACATTATTACATCAACATGTCAAAAAAAGAATAAACTATTTAAATAACAGGCGTAAATAACCTCCCCATTTCAACCTTTATTTGGTTGATAATGTAGGCCCATATTTAAAAAGTCTCAATCTGATATAGTTAATCGTTTGACTAGTCGACTAGTCATAAAATGTATCGCTGACTATTCGACTTCTAAAATAATCGTCCTGGAAAGAAAAACCCATTTCCCCGCGATCGTTTTGCTCTAAAAATCCCCGAAGGCCACGCCAAACCTGTCATCCTCTCTGATGCCCAAAGTCCCCCCCCCGTGGCCCCGTTACGCGCGCGCTAAACTCCGCACTAATTTATGTTAATGGCCTTTGATTATTATTATTGACTAATGATCATCGCGCGACCCTGCCTCGCGTCTGCTCGCGGGGAAACATCCTGAGGCCCGGGAACTGGAAGCGTGCCCCGCGGAGGCCTCAGGACGGTGAGCTGCGCGCGTGTGTGTGTGTGTGTGCGTGTGTGTGTGCGTGCGTGTGTGTGTGCGGGTGTGTGTGTGCGTGTGCGGGTAAGGGAAATAACACGCTGCGTCATCGTGAAAAAGAACGTAATTCAGCATGCGTGAATGTGCGTGAGCATTTTGTCATATCTGTATTACTACCCTCAGTTTCATAGTAACCACAATATTATCTCTGTTTTAGAATTGCATTAAATAATAATAATAATAATAATAATAATAATAATAATAATAATAATAATAATAATATAATAATATAATATAAATAATAATAATAATGAAAATCATTAATAATAAAACTTTGAGATACATATTTATAACTTGGCTAATATTGAAATATGTGTGTATGTGTGTGTGTGTGTGTGTGTGTGTTTAAGAATCCCAGCTAACACGCGCGCACGACGCAAACCCACGCTTCATGAGAGGAATGGAAACAGCAGAATCACCAAAAATGCAAAAGATATTATAATATTCAAATTATTCTGAAGAAAAATACTAATGAAGACAAAACAGAAATGACTGCTATTTCTCATAATAAAGATAATTGACGCAATAAAAATATGATTTTCATTTGACAATTTTAATATAAATACAAAATAATCACAAATACAAACAAACTTTAATGACAAAAAATGAATACAATTATATGTGGAATAATCCAAAGTAAAAAAGAAATAAAAAAGTAACAAAATGTGATTCATACAAAGCTCCAATGCTATAACAATAATTGACCCAATATTTTCTTTCTTCTTTGCATCTAACATTTCATCAAATCAGCTGTTACGTTTATACCAAAAAATTAAATAAAATTTGAAAAAAAATAAAAGCAAACAAAATGAATAGATTTATTGCAGTGTGACCTATTTTTTCTTTTTTTTTTTTTTTTTTACCTAACTACGTAATATTTATTCAAATCAGCCATTATGTTTTCCAAAAAACGACAATCGTGATTTACTGTAAAGTGACGTAAAATAAAAAAATATTAAAGAAAAAAAAAAAAAAAAAAAAAAAAAACACCTGTCACGTTGAAAGTAATTTATTGCTGTGTGGCCTAATATTGGCATATGTTACGTTAGGAATAAAAAAAGAAAAGAAAAAAAAAAGACAATCGTGATTTACTGCAGTGTAGCCTGTACATCGTCGAGTCGTGTGCGTCAAAAAATAAAATAAAATTAATAAAAAAAACACCTTCCTGTACCTGTCCTCCAGCGTCGAATCATTTCTCCACGCCACGTCTGCGCCTGCAAAACAAACAAAACAGGTGCATTCACACTCACTCCGGCTGCTGTCTCTCCCCCCTTCACCGTGATCCTATTACGTGACCTGCAAAACAAGACACAATAAAAAAAATAAAAAAAACGCGTGTCATTTGGAGTGACCAGACCACAATAGACGGGATGAAAGCGTGCTTGAATGGGGGACAAATCCAAATTGGAGTTGGATTTTACGCATGGATTTTGATCTGAAGTTGTTTTTGGTGCCATGTTGTCACGTTTTTGCAGGCCTTTTATAGCAATTAATCGTGATCAATAATCAAAATAAATCATAATAATACAATAAAAACGCGTGTTACCATGAACACGTGCAACTTGTTCAGACTTATAGTTAATTTGGTTGGTCAACGCGCGATAAAACAGTAGGAAATGCATTAAAAAAGCACGCAAATTCATGTGTATTTGTGGTTTTAGATAGAAAAGCAAAACGGGGAAAAAAATCGTACAAAAATAAATAAAATTACAAATCATGCATGTAAATAAATACATTCATAAATAAACGGGAAAATAAGCATTGCACGCCTCAAAAAAAAAAAAAAAAGGAAAAAGGATTCGGTGCGTAAAAGTAGCAGTGTTCAGTGCCAATGCAAAACCAGTGGGATCATTCACCGCGCGTCAAACCTTCTTAAGTGCTCCGTGAACCAAACATAATGAACCCTTTAATGCTCCTCGTAATGCCTTTGAAAGGTCAACGCCAAATGTCATCCGATTTATGTCATGATTTGTGTGTGTGTGTGTGTGTGTGTTTTAAAGAACGACAATTTCAGATGAAAAAGACTGACGCTAGTGACGCTTTTCAGCCATTTGTGTTTAAAAACGCGTGCGTAAAATGTGTTAAAAAACCGGTGGTAAAGACTGCACCTGGCTATGTCCACGACCATTGCCACACAACACAACAACAACACAACACAACACCACAGAATTTCACCCAAAAAGTACGGACACAAATATTCTCGCGTACAGCTTTTGCGCAATGTGTGCTCAAATGCGTGCGCAAAGTGTATTAAACCCAAACCATAGTAAAAAAAAATAATTAAAAAAATTCAACAACAAAAAAAAGATACGCGCTCCTGAAATACTGCCTGTTTAAAAATTAAAATTATTTTTAAAAAAGCAACAACATTGTCAACCGAAAAAAACCCCAAACTAAACTACGGACGCAAACGTTATTCCGACCCAGCGCGTGCAAACCCCGTGCGTAAAATGTGCTAAAACAACCACCAAAACCGACTGTACCTTCGCTTTTGCTGCGTATCCCGGCCGGTGCGCGCTGCTCAAACCCAAGTTGAGCCGCTCCAAACGCGAGGACCTAAATGCGCAAAGGGAACGGGGGTGGGGTGAAGGAGGGAGCGAGGGTGGAGGGGTGGGGGGTAGGTGGACGAGAGGAACGCGCGGATACGGCACCGAGAAAAAGGGGAGGGAGGGAGTAGCGTGTGTAGCTGTGCGGCGCGCGTGTGTTTCTCTGTGGTGTGTGTCTGTGTGTGTGTGAGGGGTGTTCGCGAAGGTAGAACCGCGTGGGAGAGGGGCGGAGGAGGTGGGCAAAAGATAAGTGATCTAAAGGGGAGACGATAGGAACGACAAAAAAAAAAAAGGAAAGAAAAAAAAAAAAAAGAAAAGAAAAGAAGTGATGATGATGAATACATTGGAAAGTTTTTTGGCCGCGGCGAGGGTGTCAGATTGAATGGCCTGGTGCGCATGTGCGAAGGTGTCCAAACTGACAATTGCGGGTGAGATGAAGATAGTGCTGTTGCTGCTTCTGGGCTCGCGGAGGAACGGCGGCGGCGACGAGAGGAATCTACGACGACGAGGAGACGACGACGAGGCGGCGACGCCGATGAGGTCCAAGGCGCGGCGAGAAAACTGGCCAAAAGTAAGTAGTCCACTACTTTTTTTTTTTTTTTTTTTTTTTTAAACGCAAGGCAGCTTTCGGTTCTATATGTCGCAGCCGCTCCGCTTGTCCCGCGTGTGTCCAGCTTGTCACTTTTTGTCATGTCCCTCCCTAAAACAAAAACAAAAAAAAAACAACAACGCAGCAGCGACGGGACGATGACTTTCCGTACCGCAAAAACAAACAAAAAACAACAAAAAACAACAAAAAAAGTCCAGTTTGGTCCCGCTTCGTGCGCTTCTTCTTCCACCGCTGTGCTGTACTCGCTTGTTTCTTCCCAAACTTTCTCAGAGTGATGCGGCGAATCGCTCCAAAAAAACAAAAAAAACCCCACAAACGCATCCACATTTTCAAGTCATGTTTGACAACTCCGTGTTATTTTCATTGTTTTTCCGCGTTTCTTTTGCGCGTTAAAGTTGCGATAAAGTTGCGAACTTTCGTTCTTCTCCGCATGCACAGCGCGGCTTCCAGCGTGTTTGTCACATCACATTCCAAGCTTTAAAATAGTGGGCGCTGTGGCACTGCACTTTGAGCACGCACGAGCTGCTGCTGCTGCTGCTGCCTCTGCACGCTTCTTTTCTCCCAAAACACTCGGTAAATTACGCACCGGACGAGCTTCTTTGTTTTTTTTGCGCAGCTTTTCTTGACCCCAGAAGACGTCGCTCTCTCCCGGGGTGCAAGTGTGTTGTTTGCAGTGCGGCGCTGGCCGGGGAGTTCCTACTCAAGCTCGTTCCTCCTCCAGGGAATGCCAATCAATAATGCGTCTTACTCGTAGCCCCTCAAAATGACCGGAGTGGTCGCCGCTGCTGCTGCACGCATCACTCGGGAAAGTTCATGAATACAGTATTGGGCACTGCGACTTCTGCTGGACGTTAGTTTATTGTTGTTTGACGTGTGTTTGTTTGTTCTGGAGTGATTTATGCTTTTTTTTGGGAGCGCGCGGCGGAAAAAGCTCTGAAATGTTTGGGGACATTTTTTTTTCTTCAGCGTGTTGTGAGGTGTGTGTGTGTGTGTGAAAGTGTATTGTGTGTGTTGTGTGTTGTGTGTGTGTGTTTTTGTTCTCCCCCCCGTTCCATTTTATCCAGCAGAAAAGCAAAACAAGCAAAACGATTTGTAGAGCCTGTTGCCATTTTTTTCATGCAAATACGTTTATTATTTTTTGTTGTCCTCGTTGGCATAGCTACGTTCACGCATAGAAACTTGCAAATTACTTTAATTCTTTTTTTTTTTTTACTGCTATTAATTCTTGTGATATGAGGCCTATAAGAAGAAAAGAAAAAAAGGGTCTACTTGTAACCCATGCTGAATCTCCACACGTGCTTCCATTTTCACAACATTAACGCATTCTTTTTTTTATTATATTTTTCTTTTTTTTTTCTTTTTTACGCTTTTTAAAAAATCCCTTGCAAATGACACAACATCAACAACACGTGTAAATTATATGCTTCTGAATAATTAACCCGTGGTGTTTTGGCGTCCCGCCCTTGCCCCGCTCCAACACACACACACACACACTTCACACACACACGCTTTTTGCCCGCGCTCCAAACGCGCCTAAATCGAGCAAACAAACGCCAAACGAGGAATAATTGAGAACGTGAACGCGCTCTGGAGACGAAACGAGAGCCCCACCAAGTCGGTTTTTTTTTTTTTTCAACATGGGTGCCCGTGTAATTGCTCCTTGTAGTCTGCTGCTGTTACTTTAACTTGTACTGCAAAACACAGACACGCATGTTCACGATATTCAAACACATTATTTTATTTTTAATTTTTTTTTACACTGCATAGATTTGATTCCAAAAAGTAAAGTATCTTAATATTTGTAACCAGTGTGTAAAAGTTTGAAATTGTGTGTTTAGATGATTCAAAAAACAATTTAAATAAAAAAAAAATAATAAAAAAAAATGCACAAGTAAAAAAACAACTTTATACACACACACCTTTTGAACGTCTGATGTTCCTGAATCAACCAGCCAGACTTCATTCTCCACACTCTCTTAGCTCTTCCAGCCTTCACGTTTGCGTCATGTTGCTGCATAAAAAAAAACAAAAAAAACAACACACCACACACACACACACACACACACACAAACGAAAGGGAATCAAATAGATGGAGGTTCCAAACACGCGAGGCCCATTGGCTCCGGGTGAGACGCGTGGGAGTGGGTTTCCTCCAAAAAAGACTGCAGACTTGTACGCATGCAGCAGCTGGTCTCGCACTGTATTCCGAGCCCCCGAGGGTGGCTTTTGGGTTAGTTTTCTTCCACTTTCACCACCGCGCACACAATATTACGCATGCATTACATGGAAACCGAAGCGTTTTCTTTCTTTCTTTTTTCTTCTAATATAAATATAGGCTTGGCGTGTTTACAGACCAGTGGGTTTTATTATGGAGGGTAGTGGAACTCCTGCAGGTGGCTTTTGATATTTGTTTCTATTTTTGTGATGCAGACAGAGTTATGTATGTCAAATAATTCGAACAACACACACGTCGCAGCAACAGGTTCAAAAAGTACATTTAAAGTGCCTCTGACAGGTCGGACCACTCATTGAACTAAAATGCAGTTGAGATAAATCTATTTTGAATTTAGCTAAAAATCATGAACATTTTATTACGGAAAAGCAAATTTTTTAGGTTTATAATTTCACTTCCTGTTTGTAATTGATGACATCACACTGGGAAATTACCCAGCAAACACTTGAGCCAAAACTCATTAAATGTCACAATTTTTTTTATTTGACAAATAAAAATATATGAGAGCGACTTTATTTTGTTGAATCCATGTTTAGACGATCAAAAAAGTTATTTATTTATGGAAATTAGGCCTGAACTTTGACTGGAATGAGTATGCCTAGTGTGATGTCACTTCCTGTCATTTTCTGCAGCATTTTTCAACGTTTTCTCCACAAATACGAACTCGATTGGGGTAAAACAATCATTTATATGTACAACTGGTATAAATACACCAAATAAAGTCAAAATGAGAAAATTGCAAACACCTGTCATGGGCACTTTAAGAACAGTAAACGTTCGATATCATTTTACGACTTGTCATTGGCTGAATATGGGTCAAGTGGGACACACACTTTCTTTTCTGCATATTCAGCTTTTTGTTTTAGTCTAATACATTTCTGAAAAGCTCTAGACGTCTATTTTACATCAGGGACACAAAAATATCAGAAATATTACACACGGAAGTTGGTATTTCTTCTCAAACACATTCAAGATTTTTTGGAGGGTACTTACGGTAAAGTGGGACGTCTCAAATACGTTCATTTTTTTTGTAGTAATGAAAACACAAAAACACATAAAAGCACCAACTGGATTTGCTATTTTGGGTAAAGAAGCTGCAGATTGTGTTGTAGAGCCAGGGTGGGCCTGTGTGTGCTCCTGTCTGTCATTGGGTTTGGGTCTTGGCTTCTTATTTGTCACATTTCAGAAGATAATCTTATATCCACAATCATTTTTACACCCTTCACATGTCAATGATTTGTACAAGGTGAATTGAAAGTTATAGAAGTGGGATTGTAAAATGCAAAAGATCAAATTTGACCCATTTTTATCCGGTTTGAAACATCTGTTATTGTCCACTTTATGTAGTTTATAGCTTTTCAAATGACATTTTAGCACAAAACAGCAAAAAGACATAAAGCGTATTATCGTTTTATTAGCGTTTTATCTACAAAAATATTACAGATTATCAAGTAGTAGTAGTCAAGTAGTAGCATGCTTTAAGCTATGTCTATTTCTGTAACATAGGCCTACTTTCCATGTGTAAAACCTGCTTCTGTACCTCACTGTATCTTGGCTGCAGTGTCGTCTGCCGTGCCTGCTGTAAAATTAACACCTTTCGACTGTTTTACCGCGGGATTCCGCTCGGGCCTACGCTCCGATCAATTAACACTTTCAGTCATCTTCGTCCTCTTGACAATTGAATGGCTCAAATATGTGAACGTAAAGTAACATTTGCGTATCTGCTGTTTGATCGGAACAAAACGCAGCAACGTTTACGCGATGCATTAACTACAACAGTATATCGACTTATTGTTGTAAATGATAAATAAAAATTGTTAAAAATTGTTAAAAATTGTTAAAAATTGTTAAAAATTGTTAAAAATTGTTAAAAATTGTTAAAAATTGTCAAAAATTGTCAAAAATAGTCATTGTGGGTACTTCTACTATTCACTAATGGGGAACGTTTTGTTATTTTTCTGTACCATGACAAGATTTGAGCTGTGGATTGTTGAATAAATAACTTGTATGACTCGATATAGACACACATGATCTCCTAAAAGGGTTTCATTCTGCTATTTATTAATTTTAGCTTGTGTTTTTGATGATACTGTACATTTATTATCATTTTTTTAAAGCGATAATGCTTTGTTTATCGTCCGTATTTTCTTAGCGCGACATTCCTAGCGTTGACACAAATTTTGAATAAATGCTATGCCCAATATTGAAATGCATTCATCTAAATTGTTTATATTCTGCACTATAGCATTTTATACACAATGGTGAGTATACAGTAGATAACTTTAACCTACGCTTTTCAAGTCGAGTAACCCAATTTGCTGATTTTGCGTTTCTTATTTCCTCTCCTACACTAGGCCTACTAATTGCGCGTCTATCCTATTGATTGATTGCGTGAAAAACAAACAAAAAAGAGGGCTTTATTAATGATGAACTTGGCCCGGCACAAGCGCGTGGTGCTGTTTTGACAGAGGTAATAAAAGCCAGGCCGTATAACGCGTTAAAACCAACAATGGGAGCGCCGCGGGCTGAACCTCTGGCTAAACGCTCAGTCAGGGCTGCCCCAGCTGTAACGCGTGTCGCACATTACGCTCGTATGGCGCCGTGTTCGCAGATTAGTGCCTCTCTCAGCATAAAAAAACAAAAAAAGGAGGAGGCATAGAGGAGTTTGGATGTTTTGTTTTTTTTAGAGGAAAAGTCAAATATAAAACTGTAAACATTTTGCTTATGATGACGTCTATGTGGCTGTAGAGTCGCACATTGGCACAGTGAATCAAGCATTCGCCTTCAACAAGGCCAGTTTGAACGGTGCGCTCATGGGTATTCTACACTTGGACATGGCTGGAATGACACCTGATGTAAAGAAGCTGTCAAATCATCGTGCATTTGTAAGAAAAGCAGCTTTTTGCAGGCTGAAAACTGTTGTAATTGTACAGTAATTTCCACATTTCTAAGCAATTACATTAAACGCACGCTATGTAACTTTTTTGGGGCAAGATCATTTCTGTTGCCTGACTCCAGATGTTTCTGTTTTGCCTAGAATGTTCCCCTGTAAGGCATTAACATGTTCTATCTAGCGTTCATTCAATTACATGTGTTTTTTAATGCCTTGAAAAACAATGCACTCTGACTCTGAGCAGGGGTTAGCCTCTCCGCAGATCTAACCCGTAAGCTCGTCTCTACAGCGATAGATACAGTATGTGTAACGCCATGTCCAGACAAAGCAAAAACATCTCCATGGTGACAAGCAGCCGATGAAAACAAAGAGTTACTGAGCTCAATTTTAACCCATTTTGAGATTTACTTTTAAAATTATATTGTCTGTGTAATTGACAATACTCTTTAACCATGTGAAAATATTGTTATAATTTCATTCCAAAAACATGTAAAGTTGAGGTTTGTTCACATTTACTTCATCCTGCATATTCCGTATTAAGTTGACATGGCATTTACCTGAAAAGAAACCAGATTGTTCTATTCATGTTACAATATTGCAGGAAGTGTTAGCATACCGCAATGCTACCATTAGCATACCAGCATATTTATACACATTTTGGATGTTGGAACACTTTGTTATTCTGCATGCCTTCGTATCTGTATTTGGTTCAATAATATCCTAGTTTGTTTTTGCTCTTGGAGTTGTTGAACAGTGGATGATGGAGCAGCTCTTCTACATTAAAATGAATGATTCGTTTACCCCCACAGAGGGGTTCAAACCTCCTCTTGGTGGGCGCTCCCTTATAAACCGATTGTTTTCTATAACATATAGCCTTCTCTGGAACTGTTCTGATCATTTCAGTTGTCAAATTGCTAAGCGAGTGGCTATTGTTTTAGCTTAATTTGAAATGCTACTGTTTTGTAGCCTTCGCTTGGTAAATATAAATTAGCAAACACACTGTTGTCTTACTAAAAGTTACTGTAAGTCCCACCTGCGAACACCTTTTCCCAACTAAAACATGTCTTTATTTATTTGCTGTCATGTTTTATCTTATATTTGTTGCATTCATTTAATTGTGTAAATATTGACAACACGCCAGCTTAAATTGCGCCTCCCCTCGCTCCCTCGCCTGTTCTGTGGTCATGTCCTTACTGCACAGATGTATCCCACACAGATAGACATTGTTGTGGTCGGAAACCCGAGCGTCTTGTGGTTCCGTGGCGCTTGTTTGCATTCATGTGTGATAATAGCACTGATGCTAGCTTCGACGCGAATCAGGTAGACTTTGTTTAGCCTATCGTGCTGCCTCGTCCTCCCACGGTGGCTGACCGCAAAAGTCATGACTACCTCACATGACAACTTGAAGGGACTGCATGTAGGTCTATGGGAGGACAGCTCCACAGTTACCATGGTGACACAATGAACACATGAGCAAACACGGCCTGTTTTCATGGTCCCTGTCATTCTCCAATTGAAGTCAGTGTTGAATTTGCGCCAGAATTCGATGGATTGGTCACTGTTACCATTTGGCAACGCATACACAAACTATATCTAATATGCAATACATTTCTTTTACGCTTTAAATGTGGATATTTTACATACAATATGAGCCCATTTCTGAAAACAAAGAAACATCTTGGTCAGCTGATTTCCGTATTCTGTTTAGTGTTTTGTGATCACAGCAGATACTATATTTTAATATGTTTTCAATATAAAACTTATGCATTTTTCATAGCAAACTTTGTTTAACTTAAAAGACTAAGGCTACAACTGATAGATAACATTTTCAACTGTTTCTGGCTGTATTCAAATAATGAAAATATAGTCAGGCTAACAAGCTAGCATGATTTACGCTAAATTACTCAACATGGGGAATGACTGTCCTGGTTAGCGGTTCGAGTTTTGACAAAAATAGACTAGAGGGACTTGTTTGCGATACAAATGAGCTCATCTGTATTTAGTTCTTTACGGTGAGATTACGTTAAAACAAAGCTCAAATTAAGCAGTGCCTCCAGTTAGCTTTACCCCCAAGCAATCATGATTACATCGCTTGAACGCTATCGATACGGCTACTTTTTTTATCACCTAAAGCTAAAGAAGAGCTAGCTTGATTCTGGCCTTACAGTCCAGAGCCAGGGCCCGTTCAGCTGAACATATGGTCCACATTATATTAACATGATACGACACAAATAAAGACACATTGCCGTCTGTAACCGTATCTCCAGTTTGCTATGAGCGCGTCTCGTGAAGAATGGACTTTCCCGTAAAAGTGTTCAAATTACCAAGAAATATGGTAGACAGTGAAGTATCCGTATTGTGCTATTAAATATACAGTAAAAAGGCCTGTCCTGAACATATCATTGTTTTATCTTGTACATGATTTGAATTTACTTTCAAATCATGATTTGGTCATTTATTTTTATTGCCTTATAGATATCTTTCTTCTCGTTTTACATAGTTGTCTAATAATTTGATATAGAGTCTGTATAAATATCAAGGCAGCAACCGCTAACTGCTTTTTCATATGCGAGCTAATAATAATTTGTTATGGCTAAGTGTGTTTACCAATTGGAAACTTGGTTTGTTATTGCTATTATTGTTGTTAGCTTGTTACCATTTGCAATTTATTTCTAGAAACACATCACTTTGCTTAGTTTTAGTTCACCTTCCAAAATAAACATATTAATTCGTGTATCATTCATAACAAAATGTTATTTTATTTTCTAAACTTACAGGGGACGTACCGTGCTAAAATTACATCTGAACATTTCATTATCTTATGTTTCTTCATATCCGAAAAAAACACATTATCTTTTGTGAAAAAAAAACAATTTACACGCAAAGAACACAGTCATTTAATAAATTCTTTGTCAAATAACCGCTATTGAATAATAATTACTGGTTTAGTCCTGTATTGTGACAGATTTAGTCCTGTTTTTGGCCCAATTTAGTTCTCCCCTTATTTTGTCCTGTCGTAGCGCTGATTGAGTTTTGCTTTCCATCCTTGTTTAAACTCGGTTCGTGTTGGTTTCAGTCCTAATGTAGCGCTGTTTCAGACCCCCAAAGTCGCCTGTCTTAGTCATTTTAAGTTGACAGACAAACACTGATCGCATTAAGCTCTTGCACATGGCTCAAAATCCCATTCACTCCGCCGATACACCATCGACCTCACATCACCATCCCTCCCGCCTCCGCGAACTTACTCAACGTGTCAGTTAAGTACCCTGATTCGGCCAAAACAGCCCAAAAAACCCCCCAAAAAACTGGCCTGCTCTTGGATAGTTCAAGATGTACACAAATGTTTTCTTTTTAAGCGGCAGTACCACTATTTCCGCTCCTCATTTTCAGCTTTGAGAGTACGGCGCCGTAAAAAATAGCATCGCAAAACTGGGGGAAATGGTATGTACTAGTGTAAGAGAGTTCAGAAACGGCAATTGGGCTAAAATGCATGGTGTACTAGTTTAGAAAAAGACGTTTTTACAGATGGTATGAATGTAAAAAAAAATAACATAAGCATAAAAGAAGGCATGGGTTTTTTATTGCTTTACAATGCTTAAATATTACATTAATTTCCCAATTTCTTTGTTGGTAAATTACACTTGTAGCCACAGCTGATCATAAAACCTGTCTTTCCCGCATTTTTTTCTTAGTTTAAGCCCTGATTTAGTTTAGTAAATCTGGACTAGAGCAGAGTAGTGTTTTTCAATGTTCAAATTTTTCACACCAAGTACCACCTAAGATAATATCTGGCTTTCCATGAACCATCACACCATCAATCTAAATCAAGTCAGGACTAAATTAGGGCTAAACATGGTCTAAAATGAGATTAAACCAGGGCTGTTTAAATAATGATCAAACAAAAGAAGAACGGAAACATTAAAGGTTTTTTCTTCAAATAAAATAAATATTCAAACTGCAGAAGGCCCCGCGTACCACCAGAGGCAGCTTGTGCATGCACCACAGTTTGTGAAACATACAGCCATAACTAAACCAGGACTAAACTGGGCTCAGGACAAAGTCAGGACAAGTGCAGCCTTCACCGTAACTTGGTTTTCGCACAAATGTTTGCTATGTTCATTTGTTTTCTCAACAACTCTATCTTTATTGTGAATATTCTGAATACATCCAAATTGTATTCTTATTTTAAAAATGTCGCTTTCCCCTGTTTTACATTTTGTTCACCCACAATCCACCGTTACACACTTGCTGCCCTGTCCCTAGCATAGCGTTTACCCATCCTTGCTAACCGTCGCTAACCGTTTGTCTCCACGCGCGTCTTCCCTGATTGCGGCCTCCTGCTGTTAGCCTGTGTGTGTTGTTTGCAAACGGCTGGCGGAATGTGTCGAGTGGCTAATTAGCGTGTTTAGCAGCTAGCCTCATGACACCAGGGATTGGGACAGCATTGTGACTAGCCTTATCTGCGCTAATCCTGATTTGTTTGGTATTAGCAGCTAAGTTTTCTTCTCGTCACTCTCACGAGCCTTTTATTTCTTTATTTGAACTTTGCACAATGACACAATCCATCCTGTTTAGCTAACACGGAAATCTCAAGAATTACTGCAAAGATTGGCGTCTTTTCATTTAGTGCGAATTAAAGAAACAATTGTGGATAGTGTTCACGTTAGCTTTGACCGATAAAGTAGTCAATCTTAAACTAATGCAATTTTTAAGTGAAATAAAACAAATTGAACATTTTACTATTTTAATTGGAGGGCTAGCTTAACTTTTACTTCGCAATCTTGTCGCAGTAGCAGTTGCAATGGATGATAACAATAGAAATAAGTGGCACTCTCATTTAAAACTGGAACTAAATCCACAACTAAACCTGGAAACAGCGAATCCAGAACTAAAACAAGACCGAACCACGTCTGTATCAGAACTAAATTTGGCTCAAACAAGGATTAAAGATTAAAGCCAATGATCACGTTATTATTTGGAATAAGCTTGATGCAACACTAAATAATAGATGTTACCATAGATTTTACAATTTTTTCCCCTGTTTATATCCTTAAAAAAAAAAAAAAATCCATCTATACTACTATTCATATTGATTATTATCTGATCTTTTTAGAAGCCTGGTCCAAGGAGAGTCCAGGCCTGATCTGGAGGTAGGTTCATGGTCAGGATTAGCTTCAGGATTGGCCAACGGTGCATGATTTAGCCTGAAACAAGACAAACATTTTGGTATTCCGCTTCGGTGCCATGCGTTCTTTCAAACCTCTTCTCTCCACTCCTATGGTCCCGAGACGACGCAGAAAGGGCCCATCCTGCGCAGATCAGATGTAGCAGACAAATTACCCCGTCTCGCCCACTCCTCCCTCCTCCGCCGCTCTTCTTGTGTCTGTCTGCGTCTCATTCACAGCTCTGGGACATCCTGTGTGTCTCTTTAGACTCATCTTGTCTTCTCGGGGCTTTTCATGTGACCGACAGTTCAAAGCTTTGGCCCCATCTCCTGATCTGCGCCTCCTCTTTTCTAACGACCAAGCCTTACATTTTGTCGTTGCACTGCAAAAGTTTTTATTTTCTTTTTTACTTTTCTTCTGCATCCATCCATCTGCTTCCGTTTCTACAGGGAAGTGTCGTGGAGGCAGCAGTCCAGGGCCAGCGAGGCACAAACGTCTCAGGCTGCAACGATGAATCGACTAATCGTACTAAAATAAAATAAAAATGGTCCTTTCATAATCGTTTTCTGGACTATGCAGACTCTAAAACACATGCCTTTTATAACTGTCTTCATAAATAACTGACTTTATAAACGTACAGTAGAAATAATCTTTTGATGAGGCGACTAATCAAATGAAAAAAGACAAAAATGCTGAAAAAATGATTTGTTTTCCCTCTTCACATGTTTTTTTCCTTTTGAAAGGTTTTGTATGTCAATGTCAATGTCAAAGTTTATTTACAAAGCACACTTACAACTTTAAAAGCCCAAAGTGCTGTACAGTAAAGTGCAATAATACACAGACACAATCAATCAAAAACACACATTAAGTTTATAAACATGTATGATAAGGAAAAAAGAACAAATAGTGTAATTACATATGCATTTTTTGTTGGTCCATTCTAATTTTTCCCTATTTTCTTTTTATTTCAACCCAAGCCACCTTCATAGCATATAAAGTAATAGTACAAAATAAATACAAACATAGCCTGGAATTGATCATAATTAGCATGGATTAATATATAATTAATTTTGTCTATGTATGTATAGTGTAAGACATAAAAAACAAAAAATTATTCTTCCGCAGTGTAAAAAATGTGAAACATAAGATCAAACTTGGTGGAAAAATATACGTTGTTAGAAATGAGGATAAACTGACTTAAATCTACGAGAAAAAAATGAAGTCTTTCAACAATTAGAGAACTTAAAAACCGACGAGTAAAATCTAAAACGGGTGAAAAACTGCTCAAACCAACTCTGGAAACCAAAACAGTAGATCTTCATTTTCGGCTCCTTTTTTAACAGTGCATTGCAAAGATGGGTCCAGGCAGTGTCCAATTAGGCCGGATTAGAGCCATCACCAGCGCCGCTATAGTCCTCGCTCCATTCTGCCGCAGATCAGGTTCTTTGATTGGCTCAGATAAAGGGCTCTTTCATGCCGGAGGAGGACGGTTAGCGATTACACTGTCAGGAGCGTCGCTTTGGCCCGACTTTGACAAATTCGCCGTGTTTTCGGAGGGGGAGAGGGGGGGGCGTGCAGGGAGATTCACAGTAATTGAGCGACCATTATCCAGTGACCTCGCCCGCCAGACTTGCCCCGAAACAGCGCCGAATGTTTTCTTTGAGCTGGGAAAGGGTGGATGGTTCGGTGTCAGAGTTTGGCCTAAGTCTTTAATAGCTAAAATGGTTATGATCCCAGTTCAAAGTTTAGTTGAGGTGTACTTTAAAGAAGACATATTATACTTTTGTCTGCTGCGTTTCAGCTGACATCGCAACATTCTATTGCCCTATAATATTTTAACGCAGATGGGGTGAAGCTAAAATGAATACTGTTAAAATGCAGACTTTTGTTATAATACTATAATAATTAGTCTACTTTTAGAAATTTACTTGAATTTACTTTTTGGCAAAGTACAATGTTAAAGTATTTTTTTGTTCCCACCTGAAAACCACACATATATATTAAGCATCTATGACATCCGTGGACATTTTAAATTGCAATATTGAGCTGAAAACATGTCCGCTGACTGATTTCGCCCCAGGTACGCCATCGTAAACGTCGTCAAAGCTAAGCGCGGCGCTACATGACGCAGCTGAATCTGCAGTGCATGTTTCGGTCACTACGTTTACATGCACAGAGAACTCAGAGTGCGGCAAACTCCACTTGGATTTTCCCCAAAACCTGTCAAACCCCTATCATCCCAGTCTACTGCAGGTCAAAGAACCAAATAGGCGCTAACGGGGACTAACGTGGGCGTCTTGCAATTTAGCATTAGCACCTAAACGTTGTAGCTAGTAAAAAGTAGTAGTAAAAACGGCTTTCAAATATACTGTATAACCGCACTCATTCACCTTGAGCATTTGGTTTTCCGACATGCTAGGAAATGATCACACTGAAGCTTGTGTTTACTTTCATTTTAACGTAGCGCACCAAGACAAAACAAGACGCGCCAGTCCGCGGTGCCTCCTCCTGCGGTACACATCCCTTGAGTGTCGTACCGCGAGCAGTTGAATGCCTCTCTTAGTCTGTTCCTAGCGTGATCGGGCTACGTCGAACTAGGAATACGTCTACATACGGGACGTTATTGGGATTTGTAGTTCCCGCGACTAGGCTAGTTTCCCTGATGTGCATGTAAACGTAGGCGTGCATGTGAACGCAGGGAGACAACTTCGAGCGAGTAAATAAAAAGCGAAAACAATTACAACATGGTTAAAAGCTCTTAGAAGTCGATTTCGCTTAATATGTCTCCAATATTGTCGTTGAAGTAGAACTATTTGACACCCAGGATTATTTTTAAGATCTTGAGCCAGGTTATGAGCATTCTTACCTTGAGGGAGGATTGGTCATTGGTTGGAAACTCGAACGCCCGGTTGGACTTCTGAATCCATTAAAAACTTACCCCGTCAAGCTTGAGGAATTGAACTTGGTGTTAATTACTTAGCTGCCGAGACAAATGACTTTTTGTACTTTCCGTTCGATACTTCATACCACAACTTCTTCTCGATGAAAGTCCATGCAATCCCTTACAAATACATGACCGCCTCCACGTCACACCTCACCTGTCCCTTCCCTTCCCTGGCACGTGGCAACTCAGATTAGGCCGCCGAATCACCAGCTGCCGTCTATTTCAACGGAGAGTGAAAACTGTTGGCATGTTGATTACCGGACTCCCGCGAGACAAAGGCCCAGTATTAGGAGTAATTTCATTAAGTAGCATGCGGCGCGCTGGATAAATATATTAAGACCAGGCCCTCTCAAGGCACTCTGTATGCTAAACAAATCCCACGTCTTCTGGGGCCCAATTGAAGCGCAGCTAAGTGGTGGCGAGGTGAAGGAACGTTCTTATAAGTTGTTTAAAATCCACTTTCTCCATTTGAGCTATTAACGGCATTTACATAGTTTGGTGCTTGGGTCATTGCGCAGTCTTGCTCCTTCAAAGTTTGCTACTGTTGCACAGGAAGGGCAGCGACCTCTTTGGCAGAATGTTAAGCGGTCTGTAATTTTCGCTCAGTTCGTGTATTTGTTTGCGCTATATGTTTAATTATATTTTGCTTTTACGTTTTATGACTGGGTTTTCTTCATTTTTTTTTGGGCAGTTGTGTATGTATTTACAGTAGTTGCAGTAATTCATTTCAAATCAATGAATTCTCTGTTCTAAAGGGTCAAGTGTTATGCACTTAATATATATATATATATATATATATATATATATAAATGTTTGTTTCTAAAGCATTCTTGTTCTTTCAGTTGCTCGTTTTTGAGAAATCCTGCATATTTCAGCTGTCTCCCTCACCAGACATCAAACCACTTCGTTCCACTGCATGATGTCACCAGGTGGTTTTAGAGAAAAGTGCCCCTTCCTGTGTTTAAAGTCCAAACAAACAAACCGCCATGGCACACTTTGCATCGGAAGCACAAAAACATCAACAGTGTGCACGTAGAACTATATAAAAATCCATCATAGTTGTCAAATGAATGATTCAACAATAATAAAACATGTGTACATTGCTTTAATGATGATAGGTATTGATTATACTGCGACAGAAGTGCTTTTTATGATGTAGTAGCTTGCGTCACACTTATTAACAGTTAAATATTAGCGCAATGTCCGTTTAAACACGTATTTAAACGAATCCCGTAGATCTTAGCTAATGCCATCTCATTTTCTCTGCATCTTTATCTTAGAGTTGCTCGCCTCAAAAATCGCAACTTATTGATGTTTTATACTGTTATAAGCCATACCTTTATAACTTTGTACACTGGCCCAAATTTGGACAGTTTTTTGCTTCTGTCTCAAAAAATGACCCTTAGAAAACAGGAATTGTACATATTTTGTTGCGACGTCAAGCTGGAAACCTCATTATACTAGACCTTGGAGGTTTCGTAAAAATATCCTCAACTTTGGCTGCATTTGCATGAAGACTTGTAGAAAGTCCATTCCTGGTGTATTGACTTTCTGGTGGAGATGGATATAGAGTTGCTGTCTGCAGGATAGGAGGATGTGTGACTGCGTTGGGTCAAAGATTTAAATGAGGGAAAGGAGAGACATTCGAGATTGTTCATAGAAGTTTTGAAATACCGAGGCTGAGGTCCAGTCGGTTGAATCCTGGTGTAGTTATTTGTAAAGTACGCAGTGGACCGTTTGCTAAATACATGCATCTTTTGTGACTTTCCTAATAATGCGACCGTTCAAATTTCCATTCGCTTGCATTTCAGCGTTAGCATAGCGATGTTGTATTATGCCGTTTCGTCACGAGTTCCTGCGTTCAAAATCAGACGAACGAAAGCCGATCTGCTCTCGTTAACCTGGACGCCAATTGGACGCGAAGTGATGACTACGAAGGAATGCGCCAGAGAATATCCCGTGTACGTGTGTGCGCGTACGTGTCGGGCTGTCGGCTGTGAAGAGGTCCTGGCTAAAACATTTCAAGATGGCCCATTAGCGCGCGGGGCGACACCAGGATTCCTCTGACCTACCCCCTTTTTACTCCTCTCCTTCCCTCCGTCCCTCCCTCTCGCTTTCCCCCCGAACCCCATCCTGCCAAGTGTACGGTTCCAAAGTAACGACGAAGCTGCCCGCGTGTGAAAATATTGAATTGCAAAAACATCCCCGCGTGAGAGGGTGTGTGAATGGAGCTTTCAGCGCTTGGGCCCGTCCCGATCCCTCGCGCTACTGACTGACGGACAACAAATGGCATTTTGTGTCTGGAGAGGCGCAGAGAAAGGAAGGATAAGGGAGAGGGAAAAGAGTTGGAGAGAAGGGGGGAAAAAAGGGGGGCTTGGATCTTGAGTTTTTAAGGACTTTTCAGTTTGGGGCCCTTGACGAGATGGTCTTATCGTATGACCTGTCTGACCTCGTGGCCTCTCTCGCTTGGCCCCCCCAACCCGAGGAACCCTCTCCGCTGGGACGCACACACACACACACACACACACAGCCTAGGATTCAATGAGCGCCATTCAGGCCCCGGTCCAGAGGTAATAGGTAAAAGTAATGTCACTGACCTCCACTTTCGGCGCTCAACGGGGAGGCCAAAACTCTTAAGATGGCAGGAGATAACGTCAACCATACGCAGAGGTCGGCCGTCCTGGCTGTGTATCCGGTGACTTATTGGTGCAGGTCCCGGGAGGCAAGGACAAAACAGACTGACATGAGACATCTTGTTCGTTGATTTAAATGGGCAGGTCTGAAGGAGTTGTTTGTGATTTTAAGGGCAATAGTATGTCTTCTCGGATGGGTCGAAAGGTCAGCTGAGGAACTACAATTTGTACATTTTCAGAAACATTTTGAATTTGAATTGAACTGGAGTTTGCGTGTTCTCCCTGCGTCTTTGTTTCCTTGGCTAGTCCCATTTTCCTCTATCAACCTAAAACACGCACAAAGACCAAACTTCCAACTATAGGCACTCCTGACCATGAAACTAGCCAAGTCTGACCATGAAACTAGCTAAGTCTGGGCTGATGTTGTTCAAGTCCAATGCGGTTCAGTTGGCCTTCTGATAAATTATTCTATTCTCGAGTTTGTTTATCATACCTGACAGTTTCGACTGCTCACTCGAAAGCATTATTTCAAAAGTGGTCACGCAATGTGGTCAGCTGATTCACACAGGCTTTGTTGTTATCTTCCCACTGGTAGAGGCAGAACGACATTTGCATTTGCAGTCTTGACTTTTTCAAAACGGTTTATAGTCCTGCGTTTGTGTATTTCAATTGATCCAATTTCTTGAAGAAAACTAACATTTATGCCTCTGTTTTGATATTTTAAGATATATATTGTCTGGTAACGTTCTGATGCACTTTAACGTCCTGTGTCTTGTGAAGAGTATTCCACTTTCTTGTCTGGAATGTTCCACGGTGTGTATTTCCATAAAGACAAGCAGGGGATGCCACCAGACCAAGTTACAGGTCAGATCTGTGGCGAGGCGACCCCACACACAGTAAAAAATTGTGTTTTCTTGGTATTTTTGAGCAATTACAACACTCCTAATTGATAGCTGGATTATACTACGGATCATTCCAACCAAAGTCATATCTCCCTGGAGACAAGCAGATGGTGGGCCCTCTAACAGAAAAGTTACATAGAACTTTAACACAGCTTTAAGGCTTTTCACATTACAGTTTGGAACATTTCTGAAGTTACTTTGCATATTTACTTTTTGAATGTTTCCACTGCATTTCTGTTTGAGTTTGTCATACCAAATCTTCATCAACCGCAGTCATTGTTGTTACAATATCAACTTAATCTAAAGGAAACCTACTTCAGCATCTTGTCGAGAATCTCCATGCTAACCTTCTATGGTTTCCATCCCCGAGGAGACAGAGAGGTCCGTTTTTGACCATAACCCCATGTCCCTTTCTCTCTTCCCCCCCCTCTCCCTCCGTTTCTTGTCGTCTCTCATTGCCGTTCTTCCCCTCTTCCTCTTTCTTTTCCCTCTCTCTCTTTGAAACGACGCGGCGTCTTTGTGCGCCCTGATAAAGGATGCCATAGTTCCCCTTCCTCTTCTTTTCCCCCCTCCTTTTTCTTTGTGGCCCGGGGGTTTGGCGGCTCTGCTAGAAGTGCAAATAGTAGCGGTCGGAGTCTCTGAGGGGCTATCCCCGCGGGTCTATGCAGGCTGGGCCCTCTCTCCTCCATCCAGGCCTGGCTATCCTGCCCCCCCCTCACCCAACCCGCCCCTCCTCGCACTCCTTCGCCTCGCCATCGCAGCAAAACTCATGGACAGCGACATTCCCACAACCGAGCACCTGGCCTTCTTTTCTCCTGGCCCGCTTTGATGGTTGACACCCCTAGACTCCCCACACACCCCCACTCACTCAACCCCCCCCAATGGTCCTCTTCCTCCGCTACCTCGTCCCTCTCTCACTGACGCTCATTAATAGAGGTTTTAAATTGCTTTCTGACCCTGACAAACTGCTCTTGTTGAAAAGGGAGATGTTTCGCGGTTGTGGTGGTGGTGGTGGTGGTGCGGGTAGCGAAAGTGAAGTGGCCAGCGATAAGAGGGTCGTGGGGGTAGTGAAGTTTCTGTAATGTGGAAGTATATGAAGAGGTCCATTATAAGGCTTATGGGCAGACTGTTTAAGTTCAAGCAGAAGAGCTTGAAAATATAAGTGCTGCTGTTTGCCATTTGAGAGTTGTCAAATTCTGAGTGACAAAGTTTCCAACCAAAATAGGAAGAATTGAGTTCAAAATTATATTTTAATCAAAGCATGTACTCAAACTTCTCTTTGGATTACAATAGACGGATCATATATAACTTTAACTTATTGACTTATTGGATACCAGATTTCTATCAGTGTAGAAATACAAATATTGTATTGATAGGCAAAATAAAACTAAAACAAGTTATGATACAATCTTTTTGCATTAAAAAATATTTCCCAAAACATTTTTCTTTTTAGCACTATGACTTCAAAATTAAATGTGTTTATGAATACTGAATCAACGAAAAGCTGGTGTTGCAGGGGTTTAATACGTTGCACTTGCGGTTGCAGGATCTCTTCCCGGCCTCGACCATTTGGTGAATGTCTACCCCCTTTCTTCCCATTTCCAAACACAGCTGTTTTGTCCAATGGCTTCATCTTAAAACAAGAATAAGTGAACAAAACTAAACTGCTGTTAGCACAATCTTGGGTGATGAATTAATGTGTAAAAGTGATCTGAACTTTCACATTAAAACACTTCAGAATTGGTAGAATTTATTTATTATTATTTAATTATTAAATGTTTTTCCCCCCCCCAAAATCAACAACAGAAAAGAAAAAGACAAGAAAAAGACCATAAAGACAATAGAAAATCATAATAAAGGACATCCAGATAAGACAAACTCCCAGTTGGTCCAAAATCGGTCACATTTTTCCAATTTCGAATGCGATCTCCTCCATATATCTGAATTTATTTTTAAACCAATAGAAGCAAATATTACTGCCAGTACCTTTAACCAATACTCTTTATACTTGACCAAACTCTGAAATCTGTGCTTTATTCCCAATTCAAGGTAATACAAACCAAAACAGAACTATGAACCTTCACTTAATTCCATCCGTTTGCACAGCGGCTGCTGCAGTGCTCGCTCATACACGCACTAAAATATCTCATTTAGTTGCATATTTTGCGCCGCGTTGCCTCGGGGCCTAATCAATAGCCCGCCCCAGTGGACTTGCCCGTTCATAGCTGGCCTTTGTGCCGTCCTGTGATCCGGCGAGCGCGTTTGGACAGCTTTCTGAAGAAAACAAATAGGTCTATTACAAGCTGTGGACTGTGCGATGCTGTGGAGGTCCCAGAGGCAGTACACAGGAAAAGGATAGGTTTACCTGCCAAAGCCCGCGCGGACAATGTGGTGGAGATATGTGGAGCGTTTCACATACAAAGGGGCAAGAGTACAAGACATTCATAAACATAATTTCCTAGACTAATGTTCGCCATCTTGTTCTAATCTAGGAGTCAGGACCACAGTGGCGCAAAAGGAGGCATTATAACCTCTTTTAAAAGTGTTTTCACTCTGGTTTGATATTCATTTGTAGTGTAACGATTGCTGTGAGAAAAAAAACGACATGATTTAACGATTCTTCATGATTACTGAGATCAAACCACTTTTATTTTCTTTCGTTCCCATTCTCTAACACGGAACTATTTCTCAAGTCCTAAGAAATCAAACTTTCCGAATAGCGAAAGTTGATTAAGACAAAAACACTGTTTGCAATTTGACTGCTTTGAAATAGAAAAATAGAATCAGAAACTAAAGTTAAAACAATGATTTGAAGGAGTTTATTACATGTATTTGAGTGAATTAGACTCTGGCATGTACAGCAGCTTCTTAGTTAGAGCGCATGTTTTCCAATATTTGATCAAAAAAACACATAATTTTAACTGTCAATATCAGTAAACATTATAGGTACACTGCTTTATAATTAAGTTTATATCTAACAAGCATCTTCAAGAACCCTTTTGGTGATATAAGAAGTTAGAAAGTAAATCAGATGTAGCTCATGGTCTATGCAATCTATACTCACCCGTGCCAGGTAAGCGTAGCCAATGTTTAATCTAGTTTTAATTTACTTACAGTGTCTACAGTTGAATTTAATTACAAAGAAAGTGGCGTTGTTGACGTTCATTTGTACTATACGTTTGGCCACATTCAGAACTTAACTTTGGTCGTCAGAGAGTCCGGGCGTCCAGACGATCCCTCTATCTGTGCGGCCATGTCCCGTACAGATGGTGCCGTGTTGAGTCCCAGCTGGCTCTCCCTGTCCTCTTCACACTTCAGCACCGCAGAACCAGGACGGGGGTGACGTCATGCGCTGAACTTCCCCCCCGGTTTGGCCCATTCCAGACACAATGTACCGAAAATCTAGCTACGACGCATTTTCAACAATATCGTTTTTATTTGACGATGGCGAATCCGGGCCCTCAACGGGACGGTAAATGCCAATGCGTCGCCGAAACAGTTGCTGTGACTTTGGGCGAAGCATTTCATCCACTTTGCGTATGTTTAAATGTGCGCTGTTGTTGAGTGATTGGTGGTTTTTTGATGAGGTCGTTGACGTTCCATCTCGGTACCGTCGTTGCTGTGCTTAGAGAGCTCCACCCTGCTTCGCTTTTCCGTCTGAAAAAGATGTTCCACAGTTGTCCACGCACCCGAATACCCGCACATTTGAATACCAGCGATGTGCCAAAGGGTTTGTGAGCTGGAGGGGAACAGTTTCAACAGCATCTTTACTCATTTTGCGGTTTCAAAGAAAAGAAAGTACGATCACACTACCTTGAGAATGCTCCATTGTTCTTGACTGATCTCAGAACCTAAGCAGGGCTGAGTCAAGGTTCTCCTTTATAAAGCATGCCGTACAAAAAGGTTACGTCCCTTCACTTCTCGTAATAAGTTTACGATCTATAAAAAGACCACTTAAGTATGCAGTCTTATGTTACTTATGAGCCAGAATGTGAACTTTGAAATCTGAAAAGAGGAGAGATTCTCACTTAAGACGGCAAGTTTCAAAATTAGAGCTACTTATGCCAAAAGCGTGAATACCGTCAAAACTTAAATCCGTGTGATTCTTACCCTGTCTCCTCTTCAAGTCATGACCACATCCTTCCGTCTCGCCCAGCCAAAGAAAGATCCACTTTCGCAGTTGTCTTTTATGGGTGCTCAGAACAGCCACTTGTGCTGGTTTTGTCTGTCCTGAGGTTTTTCCGACTTGTCAATTAAGGCGTTTTAATTAGGAAGATGCTATTCCTAAATCCCTCTCATGAACCAGGCGTTATAGAGCTGTTTTTGTCCTTGGGTTAGCATTAGCATGTGTGTGAATGGAGAGATGGCCAAAAGTTTGAATGTATATACTAAACGGCACTTGCGAAGAAGGGCTGTTGAACTTTTTTTGGATGGTGTGTTCTAGTAGAGTTGTTAGCATTTCTCAGCAACACAATCCAAGTTTCTATTTTCACCCATAAAGGTTGTTTTATTTAAATGTTGTAATCTTATTTTTTTAAATGTAGTGTTCTTACATTGAGCCTGTTACCCCATGTTACTGCAGGACAGATCAACCAAAACCAAATTAAGAGTTTTGGTGGACCTTTATACTTTATACCGGAACTCTTTCCCCAGCAGGCCGATGTCACAAAATCAGACCATTGCGTGCTGTCTGCATCTAATAATAAAGTATTCTATCTTGCATTAACCTGGAAGTAAGAGTCGAAAGCTGCTCTGATTGACTGCGATTTGGCGGTTCGTAACCAGCTTCACTTCGCCATCCGAAAAAGCAGTTTGAAAAGCGAAATGTATGCTTACGATTGTTAACAATGGGTTTGAGAGCTGGGAAGATTCAAATCCATACTTCTTACTTTTGGGGTTTGAAAATCAAGCTTGAATATTTTTAATAATAATGACCTATCAATAAATTAGACCTATAATTGACTAACTAGTTTGCTAAACAGTACAATCAGTAGCTTAAAGTGCATCCGACAGGTTTTCATGTATTACTTTCGCAGACGTTTGTGTAGAAAAGTTGAATACAAAAAGTACTGCTGGGTCTTAAAAAAAAGAATCCCTCAATACACAATATTCCCTCCGAAATGAGCTACAACATTCATTGAACAGAATTTAACAGTTTTCACACGTTTGAATTTGTCATTATTCATGAATTCGACGAGCTTTGTTGACAGTATGGTTGCTATCGGTAACAGAATAGCCTCTACTTATGTCACATCTGCTGCCCATGTCCAACCAGGAAGTAACATTATTAACTTAACCAACGTTGTCAAACTACGTGAACTGTGTACATTTTTTATTTTTAGCAAAATCTTAAATATAATTATGTTTGCTTGTAAAATAAGTAGTCCAACACAATCATATGCACTTTAACACGGTGGTCCCATCACTATAAAATAATTCTGTATTTTCTATTCTCATCTCAATTAAAACTCTATGTGCTAGTTTGACATCTCACGAGCTAATCTGCTGGACACCTTTTTGGGGTCTAACCTGCGTAATGAAGGGTCCATTTTGTGTTTCGGGAGGTCGGCGGGGGGACTTTGATGCCAAGCCCCTCCCTGCCGCTGCACATATGAGAACACTTTGGTGAAATAACAGCTCGTGTTTATCTTGTATTGTATGGCACCGCGTCGGACTAGAGCTAAATCCTCTTCTTCCAACGCCCCGAGCGGTTCTTAATAAAATACTCAACAATAACTGCCTCACCTTAATCTTTCCCCCCGATTACTGCGCTCACGGCGGGAAATTAGCCGCAGACCCGGGCGCTTCCTAAAACATCCCAGCTCGTCTCCTCACGCTCGGATCTGTCCTTGGCTCCGTTAATCGCATCCTATCCTCCTTTATTTCCCTTCCTCTCTGGGTGCGATGGCTCATAGTGTTTCACAGGGTCAATTTCAGGGCGGTTCACGATATTTGGAAATCATGTGCTTTTCGAGAGTTATTTGGAATGAGAGGATATAAACTTGTGCAAATAAATGTTATGTTTTTAACTATACACTAGATGACCTATAGCATGCTTTAACTGGAAAGTAACTGTGGAGAATAAGGATAAAGTTCATGGACTCTGTGTTTGAGTTGGGAATAGTACTTTGACACAATTTAAATCTGTACTATATGTAACTTATCTTGCATTTATTCAATAACATACATATTTATCATTAAAGAAAGCATCCTTACTGTGAGAAAGAAGAATCAGAATCAGACGAAGGTTTATTGACATTGTCAGGCGCAATATGAAACAATAAAAGAAAAATATATATACAAGTACATAAATAAATACTCATGCCTTGTTGAATATGGCATGAATATTTAGAATAAATACTTTGACTGAATATATACAAATGGAGAAACGGTCTGCCTGGAGAACCGGTCTCTACTCCATATGAACGGTTCTTCATCAGCCTCGAAGAATTGGTTCTCCAGTTTGGTCGCCTATCCACAGATCTGACCTGTAACCAGTTCTAGGAACGAGACTGGCGTATATTTATTACAATTTGAACTACAAGACTTTGGTCCTAAAATGAAAAGTTTTTTCTGCTCTAGTATGAAAACCAGATAGAAATATGTAGACCAAAATGCTTTGCACAAATATGAAGAAATTACTGTTAATGCTGCATTCATGTGGTCCCTGGGTGCTCGGGTTTCCAAGATGCGAAGTCATAGTTTGTATGTCCATTCATCTCGGAAAAACAGGATTTTGATGTCACCAATAATAAAACCACTGAATCTGCTCTTGAACAATGTTTAATCGGACCATCCAGTACGATTTTGTTGTTGTTTGCCTTTTTAAAACCAAAACGATATTCATTTTGGAAAACATCCTAAAGTAGCACTTATTGCGTACATTCTTACCGCCTCTACTCTACTCAACTCTGTTCAAAGCAGAGGTCCTACACATCTAAACATGTCTGCTGACAATTGATCCGAACCCTTTAAAGTAGATCTGCTTTAGCGGGTGGGGCCTTGGAGAGACCCTGCGTACATTTACCTGTCTGTGTAAACCAGCTCCTCGGCCCACACCGCCGCGCTCTCTCCTTCGGGACGTTCCACACTGGCCACCGTGTCTTACTGTCCCCTGTGTTTGGACCAGTGTAACCCACACCCTGAGTACGTTAGCGGGATACTGTCTGATCCCGGTAACACAAAACCCCTCTCCGCCGCTTCATGTCCGCCCGGCCCGCACCTCCCTGCTCCCTGACCCGCGCCCGCCTGCCATCTGGGTCTACGCCGACACACGGGGCACTCAGGGGTGGTGCTGGGGTACGGTCAAGGCGGGAGTACAGACAGGGGTGTCCGCTAAGCCCTTTAAACTTTGTCTTTGAAACCAATATTACACAGAGGAGATGTGATAAGGGACACATCTCGGATAAATGGCGGCTCATTCATCTTTTTTAGGCGCAATCCCTGTTGGGTTGCTGGTAATGGGATGTATCCCAACAACTTTGGGCAGAAAGTTGGGTTATGCTCAGACCCAAAAGATTTGCCAAAAATACTATGTTTCATAAAATATTCTTGTCCTTCACAGATCAAATGAATTAATTAATATAAAGGCTGAGATTTCTGAATAACACTATATCGAGATTATAGTTTTATAACTATAACTAAGTAACTATAAGTAGCATTCAACACTTTGGATAAAGTAATTGCACAATAAAGTATTGCTTGGTTATAATAATTATGACTAGTCCACTATTAAACTAATTGTTGACTATTTCAATAAACTGGTCTTTAAAGACTATAAAATAAAATAAAAATTGTGATTTTAATCAATAGTGCACTGTATTCTTAAATATTTTTCATGTAGAAGCCTTAAGTATAGTCAACCACAAAAACAATCCTTTTTTTGCAGCCCTACTTGGTTCATAACTTGGTACATAACACAATTGATATTCTTTCAAATATTTGAACTTAAACAAATTCCACTTTCACTTGTATATAAAGTAAAACAAATCTAAAATTCCATACAGGTTTATCATTTAAGTGCACCAAAAAAACACATAATTCTTTATCATGCCACAGGCCTCTCGCTCTACAGGTCTAACCCAGCTCTGTGCTTGGTCCAGTATACAGTGTTTAGAGCAGTTGACCCATGGTGCCCGCGGAGGCTGGGTGTCCCGTGGGTGTATCAGAGGAGTAGGGTGTCTGTGTCTCTCTTTGGTGATCACTTCCTGTGTGTGAAATCAGATCAGAGCGCGGCCGGAGCAGCAGGAGGAGCAGGTGGAGGCCAGAGTCAGGTGAAAAGAAGAAGGACAGTGGAGTTTGGGAAGTGAAATCAAGACATTTTGTCCCATCCAAGTCCTGGTAAAACTTTATAATACCTGTACCAAAAGCCTCAATAAAGGAAGACTTAGTTTAAAAAATAGTTTAGTTTAGACTAAGTTAACCAAAATCGCTTTCCCTCCAAAAATGCATTGCAGAAATAGTTATTTAACCATTAACTTGAAATCTATGTAATGCTACCACTGTGACACTATCCTCTTAAAGGTCCCATTCTCTGCCTAACCAACTGTTTTATTTATTGACATTCATTTTTTGCTGGAAATACAGAAATCATAATTTATTTATTTTCCCTACCTAAAAATGTGTTTTGTGTCAGAATCAGAATCAGAAAAAGGTTTATTGCCATTGTCAATGAACAAAATTCACAGACATAGGAACTTGTTCCGGCGTTAAGGTGCAACATAAAACACTGAGATGTCCCATGTTTTCCTGCAAACTTCGATTGTATTTTCCCTCAGAGCTCAAAACACTTGGTCCCACCTTGTGACATCATCGGGTTACTACTGTGACAACTGCTACTACTACTACTACTACTACTACTACTACTACTACTACTACAACTACTACTACTACTACTACTACCAATAATGCCTTTAATTCCAGTAATTCCAGTCACAATTTATAATAACTACACTTTAATTACCCTTAATGAAGAATTAACTAAGACTTACAGGCTTAATTCCTAACCAATAACTAAAACATTTACACAAATAAGATATATATAATAAAAAAAAAAAAAATCAAAACCAGAGTTTACATTTGCTAAAAGGATTCTCTCTCTTTGTTTTTTGAAATCTCCAAAGCTCAAGCTCATGGTGCCCATGTCAGTAAAGTTCTATAAAGACAAACATACAACTGCTACTACTACTACAACATCGATCATTACTTTTAACCTTCTGGCTTCCTCCTTTTTTAATCGTATATGCTATAGCAAACCGCTTGTGATTTGGTTTGGTTGTTTTTGTGAAGATGGCTCTCCTTTAACAATCAGCCACATACTCTGACTTTAGCCTGTTTGAGGGAAGGGTCTTGCCCAGGGACACAATGGCAGCATGCCTAGTTGTGATTTCAGAGGCAGGTACAATAGGCACAATAGGAGGAGGAAGTACAAGTTAAGGGCAGAAGTAGTTGTAGTAGTAATGGTAATTGGAGGAGTTACAGCAGTAATAATAATAATACAAAGCCCAATTTATTTTAAAAATATATATATATCTTTTCGTTATGTATTCATTTTTATGTATGTATGTATTTTATTTAATATTATTTCAGTGTGCTGTAGGGAGCCTAGTCTATTTTTTCACTTTAGCTTGCCGTTTGTTTTTATGGTTGATTTATTTTGGTAACGGCTAATTCCTGGAGTTAGCTGGTATAAATTAAGGGCAGTACTAATAGAAGTAGTAGTTGTAGTGGTAGTAGTAGTATTGGTTGTAGTAGTAGTAATGGTAGTAGTAGTAGTAGTAGTAGTAGTAGTAGTAGTAGTAGTAGTAGTAGTAGTAGTAGTAGTAGTAGTAGTAGTAGTATAGAGGTATAGAAATATAACAACAGCTATGTAACATGTGTCTGTGCTTGTGTCCTTGATAAAAAATTACATAAATGAATGAAATAATAGATTCAGTAGCCTATATTTTACAGAAAAGTGCTTATAATAATAAGAATTTGTTACACCAATGACCGCGGTCTGGCCCTTTGCCGCTTGCCTGCATTCAAAATTGGCCCCCGGAGGAATAATAATTGCCCACCCCCGCTCCAGCAGGTCTCGGCGGCGACAAGGCCTGGTCCCTCGCTCTGTGTCACTCCGGTCCGGTTCTCGCAGAGTTCTGGTCATTGGTTTGGTTTGGCCTGAATCTCTCTCTCTCTCAAAAAACAAACAAACCGTATATTTACACCACTCCCAATGGCAGCATGGCAGGTCTTGTTACTGTGAGTACACCCGGGGATGCGTTCACGTGCCCCTGCGCAAACGGGTGGGATTGGCCAATGTCACCTGGAAATTAATGTCGGGATCAATTCGTCTTTGTTGCTTGATTGTAAAGGATATATTTGTTCAAAGCTAATGTTGCTAATGCTATCGTGGCGAGAGCAGCAATGGCCAAAACCACAGCTTATTACACTAATTCAACACACATTTACGGTCCATTGCCCAAGGACACAACACAAGTGTGCATTGGTAGTATTCGAAGCATGCCACTTCTTACATAAGGATATTGGGTCAACATTTTTGCTAACAAAGCTGCTATTGCTCAAACTGAAAATCTCTACAAAAAACATTGAACATTATAAATAAGCAAAAATACAGAAAGTATTGGATGCCACAAATGAAATAACAGTTACATTTCGTACTAATGTTCAGTGTTTCCTGCCACATTACTAGCATCAATTGCAAATTATAGTGATGTAGTTAAAGGTGCTGCACCTGATTTTGACTGTCTTGAAAATGGGAAAAGCTGCTCTAGTTGCAAATCTGCGTGTATCGCTCACTAGCCCAATGCATTCTGAGCATCCTAAGTAGTCAGATGAGTTTAAAAAGGTTTTTCATAACTCTCTGAGGCCAGAATAAGTTTTGCTGTCACCGTAAAGCTAACAAACATTAGCATGCTAACAAACATTAGCATGTTAACGGCGCAATTTCCCTGCTCCTTGGGGAACAAACACTATATTTAGATGCATAGAAAGCTCTATGGTCTCATTTTCACCCAAATAGAGGCTTTTACAATATATGTACTGGGCAAAACACATTTTACTTGTACTAAGTGGTAGCGTTAATATTATAATTTATAACTTTAGTCTGCGTTTGTATTTTTCATTCACTTTCCATTCTTTGTGTTGGTAACCTGCGTTGATTGTAATTATCAGTTTTGTTCGACTAAATCCATATCAGTTTTAATCAACTAGAGAATACATTTTTTATTTTAACCACGACAAGTACGTTGCATTGCTTCATGGGACTTGTACAGACGAGTTCTTGGACGGTAAATTTGTTTATGGTCTGCTTTGGGGTTCTGGGGTTGAAAAGTGGAATTTGGATCTTGTCTCCTTTCATTCACTTCAGTCATGGTCAGTCGACAAAAATGTCTGTTTTAGTGTTTTGTTTTATTTTAAACTTTTTGGTCCGTTTTCATTTCGTTTTAGTCAGCGGAAAAATACGGATTCAACAAAAACATTGATGAAATATTTTAGACGACAAAATTAACGACTATGACTTATTCACACGCCACATTCACACATAAAGTAAAGTGATATTTAAAGCTTTCAACACACATTTTTGAAAAGACTTAAATAAATACCTTTGCCCTCTCTTTACCCACATCTACACGTTGTATAAATCCATGTTTCGCTGTTTCCCAGGTCTAATTAAGTGCCAGTTCTGTCAGCTCGGAGTGACTCACGGTTCAGCCTGTTACCGGGGCTACCATTGTTTTAGCTGGCACGCTTCGGGAGAGCAACTTTTAAAAAAATAACAACTGCAGCCCGCAACAAATTAGGTCTGCGCTGGAAACCTGGAGACGTGACACATTCGTTCTGTATTTTGCCCTGGACTCAACCCCGCGTTCCGGGAAGAGAAGTTTGCTTTCCGCTTTTTGAAACGTTTGGGGGGCATCTCCACAGACACGAGACGCTGGAGAAAGTTCTTCACGAAAACAAAATCAAAAAGATAATAATTACAATAGTTGGGATTGATTCTACAGAAAATTGTGAGGGACAGATTTCTTTGGCTAGTGTTCAAGATTATTTAGAGCGGTAGTATTAGGGTTGGCCAGGGTTCGCCCATTATTCACTGTTCAATGTGCTTCCTGCTTGTCTCCATGGAGATGTTATTGCTTCGGTTCGATCCCCACTTGTTCATAATGTTGTATTCTTGGGCAAGACACAGTTGAAGTGGATGTGAAAACAGCATCAAAAGCTTGGAGTGCTCAAAATGTGAAGAAAAGCGCTATTTAAAAGGTGCTTGCAACACTGGTCAATGTGCTTCCTGCTTGTCTCCATGGAGATGTCATTGCATTGCCTGGAATGCTGCACAGTATGGCTTTTCGCATTTTCAATTTCTCAAAAATACTGTGAAAAACATGCTTTCTACATCCAAACTGCAAACGGCAAGACTCAAAAACTAAATCTAGTCTACTAAAAAATGAAAATTGAGAATGAAATTGTTAGAAATTTTGTTTTTGTTAACATTTTCATTTCACGGTGAGTTTGTCGGAGGACCATGACGGTATAGCTATGGTTGGCTTATGAGGGAAAGCAGGTTTGAACTGCATTCATTCATTATAATGTAGAAGAGCTGCTCTATCACCCACTGTTCTGATTCTGATTTCTGATTCTGATTCAAAAATGACCACAGACACAAACTTTAGGATTTAGATTGTTCCAAATTATGTTTTGAAATGTGTAGGTTTAGGAAAAAGCCCGACCAGGGACAAGAGTTGAGAATTAGCACTAGCGATACACTTTGTACGCGCCACATCCGTTACAGCTACGTGTCCCTATGTGTGATTGTATTTTCCCTGTCAAGTAAATAAATAATAAAAAAACATACAGATATGCAGACATGAGAAATAATAAAGTTGAATCAATTAATTGTTAAATTGTTTTCTTGGATGTCTTACTTTTCCTAAATTAGCATTTTCAATTTTACCCAATCTGTCTTTTGTCTAGCCCCATCTTGTTTTGTCTTTTAATTATTATTATTATTATTATTATTATTATTATTATTATTATTATTATTATTATTATTATTATTATTATTATTATCATTATATCATTATTATCATCATTATTATCATTATTATTATATATTTTTGTCTGTGTGTGTACATATGAATTGTGTTTTTCTTGAAATTAGCATTTAAAAATGTAATTAAAAAACGAAAAGAGAAATAATAAAGCAGTTATTACAGATTTGTAATGAAATCTAACAACGCTGACGAGAGCTCAATTATGACTCAATTTGTGCTTGAAATAAATCTAATCCGACAGGAAAAGTTCTGTTTCTGTTTGTTAGTTGTGTGACACGTTATTGTGCATATTGTGTATATTGTGTAGTTAACCGATGATGACCTCCTCCACCTCCGCTCGCCCCTTCCTCCTCTTCGCCACACTAACCTCTTCCTCCTTGGCTCACTTTGTTGCATTGACAGTTCTTTGGAGTCCCCTTAGCTACGGTCTAATCTGATCTGCGGGACTGGGGGTACGTCCAGGTAAATCTGAGGTCACGACCACAGCGGGGTCAACTACTCAATCATTTGACCAGTAAACAGTAGAAAAAATGTTAACCAAATGATTATGCGACTATGTTTAAGTACATCGAGTTTTCTGGCGACGCATACGCTGCAACTTATGAGTCGTTTTAGATACTAGAATTTCACCATGTCGCAATCAGAAGTTCTGTTTTGAATTTGTTTGATTTTAATATATACCACAAAATTGAATTCCACAAATATTGAACCTGGATTTTGTAAATTGCTATTACCTATTTACCTTTTATTAGAATATTCTTGTTTTTGAATACAAGAAATTGTAGGCTTAGGTGCATTTTTAGGTTGAAATGAAAAAAACAAATAAATAATCTGTTACATTCTGTTATGTAAATGGCTAAATGGCTTTAAATTTAAATATCTCTTCCAGAACGCAGATACAATCCTATAGAGATTATAAGGATGACATCATAACATTCGGCGTTTTAGCTGTGAGTGTCAAAAGAGAGCTCAAAACACAACTAAAATGTGGCAAATACTGTATAAAAGTATTTAGTTTTGTAACTGACGCCTAAAAAAATAAATAAACAATAGTGGAAAACCATATAAACAACAGAAACACTTTCCATCCTTAAAAAGAGTCTGTGTGTTGAGGCAATGAGGATTTATGTTGAGTTGAAGTGTCCTTTATCACCCCCTGCCATTAGCAAACAAGCTAGCTATGCACCGCACATTTGGAGAAACCACAACGGACAAACTAGTTTCAGCTTCCATTTTAGCGTAAACGTTAATTTGAGCGAAACAAAAGCTCCACAGGGAAAAAAAATGGGCAAATAATGACTTTTTATCAATTGTGCTACTTGTTAATTCTGCCCCTAAATCACGTCATGCTGAGGGGCATTTTTGGAAAGAAAACGGATGTCAGTTCATAACCTAACCCTAAGGGGGCGACGTGTTGAATAACTCCACCGTGTTGCATACAGTGACGAAATGTACAAATATATTTCTAAATATATTTCCATATAATTTAACAATCAATTTAACAGTAAAACGTTTTCAAAATGGCGCCCATAAATGAAAAAAGTCACGTGGGCTGAAACTCTGAACTCTTGACAACAAAATATGCAGAAAGTGACTAAATATATATACGTTGCTGACCCGATGTTGCTCTGGGCCGATGTGGGGGGTACGTCCAGGCAAATCCGGGGTCACATTCAACCCTCCATCCTCTGCGTTTAACCTCTTTACACAAATTAGATTTCAGGCCGGCCCTCTGCGTCCTCGCGCTCGGGGTCTTTTGAAGTGCGGCGGGGTCACTCGGTTCGCCCGCTTCCGCGACGCGATACGCCGAACGCACTTTCCAGACACCCGCCGTTACCTGGGGGCCTGATCTGAAGTATCCCAGAACGGAGCAGGGGGCTAATCCAATTGTCTTAGCTGCTTTTCTGCCCAAAAGACGGGGGAAATGACCGTAAAGAGGTCATGAGTTCAATGCTGGGGTTCGGCAAGAAATGGGGAAGTCGAATTGGATCTGAATGGCAGTGGTGAAAGTAGTGTTTATTAAAAGGTTAGAGTATGGGGGCAACGCATTTACTCGAGTCAACGTGTACCATAAAAAGTCAACAGAAAGTGACCCATGACTTAACCAGGTTTTTAAACAGATTAACTTAACTTGCGTGATGAATTTTTTGGATTAAAAAGTGAACGTGTTAGAGTACTCCTGCGTTACCGTTCATTAAGGTTTCTGAGAATTGTTTAAAGGGAATATATTATCTAAAATAACCTTAAATGAGCTTCTAACCTTTTATACTGCAGTATTTTCTCATCATTAGTGTAGTCAAATTTTGCATTTCGATTGATTCATGCCTGTTTAAGTGCTCAGAAAATCCCTGACTTCACTTACCCCCTATCCCCGCCCACATCCCTGTATTTTTTTTTATTTTTGTTGTTATTATTTGAAAACCTAAGAGTGGTCCTAAAATGTCACCTTGCCACTTTTCAAGAATGCAAACGCTTGAATAAAAATCTGCCGCTCGTTACAGGGAATTGTGAGTCGGAAGAGGCGGGGCTTATCAGTTCTGCAGTTTTGAACAGGAAGTCGGTGGACCTGCTTCTATCACGAACCCGTTTTAATTCAATATTGTGATTTATAAAGGACAAGATGTCAAATTGGGATCTACTTCTGTTGTAGTTCAATACTAAGCCCCTGACAAAAAGCATAGCATGTCTCCTTTAAATAACTGAACGGGAGGGTTAAAGGAGCAGCCGCTGTGTCGGGCGCAACACCCGGGGAAAGACAGAGCGTTAGAAAAAGTAAACGCAGCTACTTTATACTTGAACTTGGGTTGATATACGTGCCACATGAGCCAAATGTGTATCTGCCGCTGACCTCTGACTATTGACTTAGACTTAGGCCTTCGGCGCACACGAGCCACTGCAGCTGTCCGGGCAGACCATCCTGTCAGCCCCCAGCAGTCAGCACCTCCAGCCAGGAGGAGAGGGGAACTGGGGGGGAGCGAGGGAGGAGAAGAGAGAAGGAGGGGAGAGAGACGCAGGGAAGAAGAGAGCGGGAGGTAAAGAGAGAGAGGAGAGGGGGGGCTGTGTGGGACATTTGTGCTGGCTTGGATTTCATCTGAGAGAAGACACTTTGATAGATACGGAGCATCTGTGTTTCTCTCTGAACTCGGAACATTTAGACTGAAAAATGGGATTCTGGACGACGGAAATAATTTTGCATCTTTTGCTCGCTTTACATGTGCGACTTTAGATACGTTGTGTATTTTGTAAGAGCGGAAACGCAGTTAGTCAGGCGTTTTCTCATCAAGAATTGAGTTAGAACTTCATCTCCTGGCAGCAGATGGAATTAGCCTGAGCGGAAAACGACTAAAGCTAGCTTGCCCCGACATGCTAACGAAAGCACGCGGTTGTAACGAATGTGATTTGAGGCAGAAATGCTCAAAACGAGTTATAGACCTAAAAAAAACAGCGCAGAAGATATCGCAGCTCTACTTACTGTGAGACGTTGAGAAATTTGAAACGGTGTGTTTTCTGAGGCTCAGACCAAACCAGATTCCTCAAACAAGGCGTGACCGAAGCAAAATACAAATCTGTAATGTTTTTGATGAGGGAACTATGTCTATGCGGGTACTGGTAGTGAATGGGAAGGGCATCTGGCGTAAAAACAAAAAAAACAAAAAAAACCAGTTCCCACCTCCTCATACCCTGCTTCTCCGAATACAATAAGCCCATACATAGGAGAAGTCTCTGTATCCATGGTAACCCCATATAAACAAATGCCCAGCGCTGTTCGCAGCAATCTTAACGTCCATTTATACCTTTATTGGTGCAGTTGTGTTGCTCTTCCTTCTCCTCCTCTCCCTCCTCCTCCTCCTCTCCCCCCTCCTCCTCTTCTCCCTCCTCCTCCTCCTCTTCCTCCTCCTCCTCCTCCTCTTCCTCCTCTTCTCTCCTCTCCTCGCTCCTCTCTCTCTCTCTTCCCACATTCTTTTCTCTTTCCTTTCTTCTTTCAGTCTTGCTCTTTCTTTCCTTCTTTCCATCCTTCTTTCTCTCTAGCCTTCATAATTTTTTCCCTCCCTCCCTGTCTCCCTCAACCCGTTCCTCTTTTCCTTCTCCCCTTCTCCCCTCTCCTCCCCCACTTCTCCTCTCTTCCCGCTCCTCTCCCTCTTCTCCTCCTACTTCTCCTCCACTTCTCCTCCACTCTCCTCCACTTCTTCCTGCCTCGTCTCCCCCTCTTCTCTCCCCACTTCTCCTCCACTTCTCCTCCACTTCTTCCCCCTCTTCTCCCCCTCTTCTCCCCTCTTGTCCCCACTTCTTCCCTCTTCTTCCGCTCTTCTCCTCCACTTTCTTCCCCTCTTCTTCCCCTCTTCTTCCCCGATTCTCCTCTTCCTCCCCCTCTTCTCCCCTCTTCTCCCCTCTTCTCTCCCCACTTCTCCCCCTTTCTCCCTCTCTCTCTCCCTCTTCTCCTCACTTCTCCTCCACTCTCCTCCACTTCCCCCCTCTTCTTCCCTCTTCTCTCTCCCTCTTCTCCTCCACTTCACCCACTTCTCCTCCAATTTCCCCTCTCTTCTTCCCCTCTTCTTCCCATCTTCTCCCCCACTTCTCCCCTCTTCTCCCTTCTCTTTCCCCCTCTTCTCCCTCTTCTCCGGCTGCCTTCCTTTTCCCTTCTCTCCTTTCTGGTCTCTCCCAATTCCCCTCTCACTTTCTTCCTTTTTTTAACCCTCTTTTGCTCTCTTTCGCCAATCTCTCCGTCAACTCACCCTTCTCTATTCTTTCCCTTCTCTCCTCTCTCCTTCCCTTCTCCCTACCTCTCACTCTCTCTTTTCCTACTACTTTTTCTGCCCCTCCTCTCTATTATTTAACTATTTTCCCTCTTTTTCTCCTTCTCAGCTTCTTTCCACCCCTTCCTCTTTCTTCTGTCCCTCTTCCTTCTTCTCTCTTATTCACTTCTCTTTCCTCTTCCTCACCTCTTTCTGTCTGCCCCCCTCCTACTTTTATCCACCTCTTCCTGCAGCTTTACCCTCTCTCCTTTCCCCTCTCTTTCAATCCCTCCCAGCTCTCTTATTCTGCCTCTCTTTTTACTCCCACCCTTCGTTCCCCTTCTTTTTCTTTTTCCTCTCTCCCCCCTCCTCCTTCTACACACCCTTCTTTCTGTCTCTTCCCTCCTTCTCTCTCCCTTCTGTCTTTCTGTCCCTCCTCTCGTTCTACCTCCTCTCTCCCTCTCTTCCTCCTCTGTTTCTAGGTTCTTTCTTTCAGCTCCATCTCGCCTCCCCCTCTCTCTCCCTCCTCTCTCTCCCCCTCTCTCTCTCTCCTCTCTCTCTCCCCCCTCTCTCCTCCCTCCCCTCTCTCTCTCCCCCTTCCCTCTCCCCTCTCTCCCTCTCTCCCTCTCTCCCACCTCTTCCTCTCTCCCCCTCTCCTCCCCTCTCGTCCTCCTCCCCCTTCTCCTCCCCCTCTCTCTCCTCTCCTCCTCTCCCCCTCCTCTCCTCTCCTCTCCCTTCTCTCTCTCTCTCTCTCCCCCTCTCTCCCTCCTCTCCTCTCCTCCCACTCTTCCTCTCTCTCCTCCTCTCGCCCTCTCCTCCCCCTCCTCTCTCTCCCCTCCTCCCTCCACTCCTCCTCTCCCTCTCTCTCCTCTCTTTTCTCTCTCTCTCTCTCCCCCTCTCTCTCCTTCCTCTCCCTCTCCCCTCCTCTCTCTCTCTCACCCTCCCCTCTCTCTCCCTCTCTCTCTCTTTCTCTCCTCTCCCCTCTCTCTCCCTCTCTCTCCCTCTCCTCTCTCTCTCTCTACCCCTCCCCTCTCTCTCTCCAACCTCCCCCTCTCCTCTCCATCTCCTCTCTTCTCTCTCTCCTCCCCTCTCTCCCCTCTCTCCCTCTCTCTCTCTCTCCCCTCCCCCCCCCTTCCTCTCCCCCCTCTCTCTCTCCTCCTCCTCCTCTCTCCTCTCCTCTCTCTCTCTCTCTCTCTCTCTCTCTCTTCTTATCCTACAAGATTATTTTTCCTCTCCCATTCCTTCCTCCCTCCCTCTCTCTCCCTCTCTCTCTCCTCTCCCCCTCTCTCTCCTCTCCCCCTTCTTCCTCCCTCCCTCTCTCTCCCCCTCTCTCTCCTCTCCCCTCTCCCCTCCTCCTCTCTCCCTCTCTCCCTCCCTCCCTCTCTCCCGCCTCTCTTCCTCCTCTTCCTCCTCTCCCCTCTCTCTCTCCCCCTCTCTCCCTCCCTCTCTCCCCCTCTCTTCCTCCTCTTCCTCTCTCCCTCTCTTCCTGCAGACTGCTCATACTTGTGGCTTGGCTTTGAGGCTTGGCAGAGCAGTGTTCTGTGCTTGTCCACTTTTTTCTTTCTTTCTTCTCGTTGCACCCAAACTTGAACAGTTCAGTTGTTTCCTCTCAGCCCCCTCGCGCTGGTCCCCCTCACGCTGGTCCCCCTCGCGACTAAACCAGGACTAAAGTCTAAACAAGGACAAAACCAGGACTAAAGCTTCTAAACAAGGCCTAAACCCAGACTAAAGTCCAAACAATGACTAAAACTCGGGCTAAACTTCCTCTAGCCCCCCTTCAACATGCCTCGTGCCCTCTCACATTCTGGGACGTGTTTTGGATGAGTCTGCTTTTTCTTTTTAGTCCTTTTTTTCTGAAGATGAGTTTTGTGGCTGCTCCAGGAGACCGCAGCTGTTTGCATTGCTTGTTGGGGGTCTGGGTGGTTTGCGTTTTGTCGGATGTGTCGTGGTTCCGGCGGAAGAGTTGGGATGGTGGGTCTGGGGTGGGAGTCTGCTATAATGGGTTGGTGTTTCTATGGGGTTGGTCGGCGGGGTGTGGGGAGGGTGTGTCGAGGGGGGGCACGTATCGGGGATTCGTGGTTGGGATATCCCCGGACATAAAGCCAGTGGGTCATCCTCTTTGTATGTAAAAAACAAATAGATGTATACAAGTCGAACGAAGGGGAGATACGAGACAGCGAGGGAGGAGACAGAAAGGGAAGGGGGTGAAGATGGAGCAAGAGGGAGATGGTTATCTGAAGTGAGGTCAGAAACGAAGACACGTCAAAGCAAATTACAGCCATGTTGTTTGAATTACTCCGGCCCTCCACTGCTGCTGCTGCTGCTGCTGCTGCTGCTGCTGCTGCCGCTCTTCTTCTTCTTTTCCTCCTTCTCCTCCACAACTGCAACAGCATCACAGTGCTGACGAAGACGAGCAAACCTCACACAAACCTCCCAAAACCTCCCCAAAACTCATAATTGATGCTGAATTGCCTTTTGCAGAGTTTTCACCACATTATTATCTTGTATCCTCGTCAAATGCCACATGTACGTGGACCGCAGCTTTGTTTCATACATGTTTGAGGCTTTTGCTCAACGACCTCAATGCTAAAGAAAACGTGAGTGACTGGTGAACCACATTGTTGTTCATGCCGTTAATCTTAATTCATCTTAAACAGTACTTAGTCCAATACTAAGTAATTGATAGAATGATCGATCGATACACCTCCACATTGGTTTAGCAGAATTCTATAGATTCAAAAATAGGAACAATGTTCCTGGTTTGTAGTAATAGCGTTTCTATAACTTGCTCTGTGACAGAAGCAGACTCATCATCTGTCTCTGTCCTCCTGTGGTTTGGACCATGTAAGTCATGTACTTCACACTGTGGAGGAGATGGAACCATCACATGAGACAAATTACATGTAGCGGCTTCAGCGTAATTGAACAAGTTATACTTTAACAGTCCTATATTAATACAAGTGGTTGAATACTTCTTACATTTGTCTTCCACAAAGTTATAATCTATATACCTGTTGATCATTATTTTGTATTTTGGACAATTTACATTGTAATATTGATCTAAAACGGCTTAAGAAAAGAAACAATTCCGTTGACTTCCAGTTGTATCCTGCAGTGCTGGTTTTTACCTACCGTTTTACAAAAAAACAGAGAGCCGAGTAAAGGCAGAGCAGCGTGCGTTGGTCAGAGAAAGCAGGGATCTTCAGAGCAATGGGGTCTTGAATGTAAGAGAACTCAACTGTACTCAAACTTGCATCACTCTAAATTAATGAGTGAGTAAATGAGCAGGGAAAAAACACTTATAACATGGTTAAAAGCTCTTAAAAGTTGCAAATTGGCAGCCACCACCGAGTATGAATGATTAACGTGCAAAATAAAGCGACTTTAAAGAAATTCAATGAAGAAAAGTAGATGAAGGAGAACTTTCTGCATAATCACTTACCTGGATCATCTCATTTATCTTTTGATTTACAACACAACACAACACAATAAGGACACAGAATGAGACATAGTGTGATGGCATACAAACTATATAAGTAGTCCTAAAACATGTAGTCCGGCGTCCTAGTTGGGCCAAAGCCTAACAAATTTGTCCATTTTCAAATGTTGTCTTTTTCCATTTTTCACACGCCCATTCGAATGCGGGCCCAGTCTTTAATTGTTGGTTGGGTTTGTGTCATCCATATCTTAGTGACGGCCTTTTCCCCTTTTAGCCAGAAGAATGTTCCAGAGGTATCCATTTACTGTGCCCATGGCTGGGGTTTTGAGGCCCAAAAACATAGATCTGAAATCGGGTGCGATGGCGATGTCAAAGACAGTCTGTAGCGCTTTATTTATAACAATCCAGTGAATAACCTCATTTCAATTGGAGGAAATCGGAGAAAGCAGAACTCCCAATCGTTCGTTAAAAGATACTGTATGTCCAATCTCGCGGCAAACGCCTTAGCCTTAGCGCTCAGATCCACACATTGTCGACCATGTGTCTTTGTTGGATGCCTGAAAAAGACCCCACAAAACCTGGCATAAGCCGCTTGCGTTGGGTAATCCTCCTCTGGACAAAGGATGCTATTGTGAGCCATGCTTGTATTTGTCCAACCCAAAGTCTAGTATCTGATCTTTGCTGTTTTGTTGCTGCTTTGTGGGTCATAAACAAGACGCTCGGGCTGGGTGAGGGTTTGGACTATAGCTGCAGCTGAAGTATAGGAGACATGGTGCGGTGGTGGCGGCGGCGGCGGCGGCATCCATCAGGATCCTCTGACAGCTGCTGCGATGGGACATAAATATTTACTGGGAACGGGGCTGAAATCACATCCAGAGGTTTGGGCAGCTCTTCCTGTCATCTCGTCTGGCATCCGCGTGGGCGTATCGCGCTGTCTGTGGTGACTTGTTCCAGTGGTTCCCAACCTTTTTTGTACCTCCTAAGCTTTGTCCCACACTTGGAGTATCCCTTAACGTGGGTTGGAGGCTGGTCGTTTTTTTTCTTAAAAGCGTCAGATTTACTACAAAATTCAATCCGTTTTTTAAAGACTGAAACCATCGCCTGCTCCCCTGGTTGGACTTATATCACTAACTCACATATACAACTAAAAACATACAATTCTTATACTTTTGAAGTCTGTTTTAGCTTGGGCAATTGAATATTTGACAAGTAATGATAAATAAATGGGCACATGAAGTTTGGGGGTGTAATTCCTTTTTTCTGTCTTGCGTTGTGAGATAAAAGTCAAAAATAAATTACAAAAATGATCTGTAGAAGGTTTTTCCATCTAAAATGAATATAAAATAATTCCATTGGATTTGATAGAAAAAACAAACAAATTTACACCTTTTTCCTTGATGGGATGTCTTATTTTTTGTCTTCATTTTAAGCAAAATTCTAGATAGTGACAAGAGTTGGGTAAGAGTTAGGTTAGAATTAGAATTAGTCATGGGCAGATCAATACCAAATATCAATATATCGATACAGAATGGGGTGTTGAAAATTTCTCATGCAAAAATATCAACTTAAAGTAATATTTTGCCAAGTTTTGAATACATTTTTTACATCTTCGCTGATGTATTTAATGTTTGGATCAGTTCAAGCTGGTGTGGAGCAAAGATATGAATGAATTAATGATTTACGGTAAAGCAGTTGCAATGCAATTTGAACACAAAACTCATTGGTATCGGATCGATATCGCAATACTCGCTACAGTATGGTATTACTTTGCATCGGATCTAGAAAACTCGCTGGTATCGCCCATCCCTAGTCAGATCTTTGGCTGAAATCAGACCCATCGCAGCGGTGTCGGGACATAGCAATTGAAATGTTGACGAAAAGAGAAGATGGGGAGGCTGAGGGGGGTGGAGATTGGTCTGAGGAGGGTTGTAGCTAGGACTACAAGGATAAACAAGCGCATTCATTCAAACTGATTTAATTTCAGGTTGACAGGCAAAGCACCCAGACTTTGACTGACTGAGAATTGACGCCAGGATGAAGACTTTTTACGCCTCAGCTACATTCCATCCAACCTTCTCATCCTTCACCATCATTTGCCCATGTTCCCCTTCCTCCTTTGCCAACGCGAAAACACTTAACCGAGAAGCGGGAACTGCACTTTACAAGCAGCGTCTCAAGTTTCCACAGACATTCACAAAACAAATACGGCGCACCAACACACACACCAGCGTTTCGGGGTCAGGCCAGAGATGCCCATCTGGGGTTTGTCATGTCAGACACGGCCCACGACTGGCTCTTCTGTAATTATGGCGGTGTTTATTTTTTCAGATGGTCCTCCTGGTTTGGAGCGTCCCGCGATGTGGTCGGGACTTGGAAACAAACTAGGCTCTCAGGACAACCAACGAAGAAGTAATAAGAGTGAGAGAGACTTTGACGAGATAGGGAGAACCTATAATTCGCTACGTTTAGACGCGCAGGTCACGCCGAGTACGCTCTTGAACCCGTTTTTTCCCTGACTGACTTTTACTGACGGGGTTTCTTCTCCAGGGAACGAGTCAGACCACGTTGGTTCTAGTCGGCATGCAGGTCCAAAAAGCAAAATAAGCACGAACGTGGGATCGTCAAGGGTGTCAAGGAATTTAGCATTAGCACCCAAACGTTGTAGCTAAAATTGCGGATAAAAATGGATGTCGTCCATATAACCATAACCAATTAATCTTTTGGCAAACATGGACGTCGAGCGTTTGATTTTCTGTCGCTCACTTATTTGAATGGTTTGGTGTATCTCGAGTTTCGGACAGAAAATATAACTTTCACCAGATTTTTTGTGTTGCATTATACTGTAAGTGAAAAAAACCCCGAAACAGAACAGTCAGAAAAACTGAACGTGAATCGTCCACATACACATATGAACACGTTGAATCTCTACATTTCCCAAGTCATACGAATAATAAACCATATTTGACTCCCACACTATGTACATCACTTTACGTTGTGTGGTTACAGTGACAATTATGCGGTTCAGGGTCAGGTTTCTTCATTAATGGACTCCAAATGTCGAGTAGAAGTCAGCAGCATTAACATATAAACAAGACATGGCATAAGATAAACAAAATGCACGTAGAACATATTACGACGGGTTTCGACGCACTGCACAGCTAGTCCATGTCGATTCATTTAACAGACTGAGGAGAAAAGGCGCTCAGGTTTGGTTCTGTTTCTACGTTTCTAAAGCTCTGGAAGCTGATTGATTGACTGGGATTGGCTGACAAGTGGCGGAAACTTGTTAGAAAACCCTCCTTTCCGTCCCGGTCGAAATTTACACTTCAGTTTAATCCAAAACCTTCTCAATCTTTACCACCAAGTTCCCCTTTTCTTCCCTTCCTGATACAAACACAGATCAGCCTTTTTTTTTTTTTTCTTTCTTTTTTTCGGAACAAGATGGGAGATAATGGCCCGTGTCCAATTGACTCGTGGTGCTAATCAGGGTGCATCGTGGGAAACCGGTCCGCTCTGGCCGGTGCTTCGCAGGAAAACCGCGTCCCATTGTGCCGCCGAGATTAAAGTACCCCGAAAAGACGGCATTGTCCGCCGACGGGGATAAATCTTCCTCCTCCCGTCAATCAAGACTCGAGTTCAATTCCCCTCAACCTCGTCCTAAAAGGGAGGCTTATCTGCCGGTCAATAGCTTGTTGCGCTACAAGCCAGGGGAGGAATGCATCCCTGACACTGGCGCGCTGAGTTAAAAAGGAATTAGGACGAAAGAGAGAGGAGAGAAGAGAGGAGGAGAGGATGTACGCTAGGAGGTTGATTGAGCTCAGATAGAAGCGGAGGCTGAGGGAGACGAGGTGACACAAATGGAGTCTGTAAATGTTTTTGGGGCGGCTGGCTGTTTGAATCGGCGGGAAAACATTCACTCTTACGGTCGGTGGTAGGGCTGCAAGCACAAAATATCTGTAACTGGATCAAAATCGCAGTTTAGATGGACGCAATTAGCTAACTATTCTGCATGAAAACTAATATCCCTGTACAAACATGGTCTAAAATGGTATGTCAGTTTATTGGCCTATTTCTGTTGAATAGCAAATGTAATGTTTGTCAGGGGAGGAAAAAAAATGCAGCCCTCGTTTATGGGGTTGCCTCTCCATAGATCTGACCTGTAACTTGGCTCGATGGCGTCACAAGCTTGTCTCTATTGGCATAGATAAGTTGTGCTTTGGATCATTCTAGGCAAAGCAACAGCGTCTCCAAACCTGCCATTGAAATAAGCGACATGGTGCACCTTTAAGCGGCACAGTCGGTGGTGAACCTTTAAGTGGCACAGTCGGTTGAGCTTTCACCCAGCGGCCAGATTGCAGCTGGTTCAAACGTCACCATGTTGACCCTGGGCAAGGCACTTCACACAAATTGCTAATTTGACTAAAACTGTATAAAAATTCGAAGACATTCAGTTTGATTGTTGTTGTTGTTGTTGTTGTTGTTGTTGTTGTTGTAAATCTTAAGGTTAGACACTGCAAGTAAATGGAAATAGAAATGTTTTGTCCCATTAAGAGGGCTTTTTATATGAAAACATGTGAACATATACCTCTAAAAAAATATATTTTTGGGTGTACATTACATAAAGTAGTTCCTATGGTCTGCCAAGATTATTACTTTCCTCCAAGAAGTTGGATGAGTATGATTGACAGTTGGATTAACCATTAAAGAAGCTCGTGGAGGCTTATTGATAAATGTTGTAAACGCAAAGTCAAATCAGAATAATACAACGGGTTGAAATAAGCTCAGACAAACTAAAGCTTAAGCACTGTTGAGCAGAACTCCATTTACAGTATGTTAAAGCTCTTCTGCATTCTAATCAATGATTGGCCGTCCACAAACTTGAGGAAGCGCAATGATTTGATGAGAGAACAACAAAAAAAGCAAGACCGCCTCAAGAGACAATATATCCTATTTCAGAAACCTTTATTTCCTTAACTTAGAAACATCAGTTGTATCTTTTCTGAATCCGCCGTTGCTAAGACCTTCTGTTTCACAACACATACGGATGCCACGCTCCCGTCCAAGACCCTTTCACCACTTTCACCACAGACCCCCTGAACCCCGGGACCGTCCCTTGCGAACAAACATAAAGAACTTCCCCCGACTCGGGAGCCCCGTACCCTGGCTCTGTTTTGAGCCATTTTTCACCCATTCTCCCCTTCCCTTTCAACGCGCACCCATTTGGACCATCTCCCCCGCACAGACACAAAGGCAGCGGCGAGAGGAATGGACGCTTTACAAAGATATCGATATAACATATAGTGAAAGCGGCCTCATTCTCTTGCTCCTCGCTTTGTCCGCGCCTTTAAACTCCTGGTCGCGTCTGGCTTGCCCTCTCGGATAAAAACAGGATTTCACCACTTTGCACCCAATTTCCCAATGCGTTGTTTATGCCCACTCGGCTGTCCTTGCTTGCACAATACGGCCGTCCCGCTTTGGCCTGACTTGGCGATGCTAAATGAGTCAGCTTACACCTGCTTACAGGATTAGATTAATTAGCACGAAACTGGGATCGGGAGGGAGAGGGAATTGGAGGGACGGGGGGGGGCAGCCACAAAGGAGGTGGGGTGCAAACTCAGACGGGGTGGGTGGGACGCGAGCAACAGGGCGCGAGCAGTGAAGATATCCAGGCGCAATTTGAAAAAACGGTTGCGCATGGTTGACCGGATGTCCACGGTGAAAGGCAGTGCAGGGGCGCGGAGACGGGGACGAATTTGCTCCTGAACACTGTTTGGGTGTGTGGGGTCAAAGGTGAGCGCGAGCGCAGAGCGGTCTGTCTGCGGATCAACAGGTTGTCCAAGGTCCCAGACACATTCTTTAAAGGACACGTCTTTGAGTGTCAGTATTGTGACAGCTTTTGTTCCCTCATCTACCTGGAGTTGTTCTTCTTTCACGCTTGTTTCATTAATTGTGTTTACGGGGCTTCCTTCTCGGAGCCTCACAAAAACACATTTCCCAGATTTGTAACGTCATAGGTAGAAATCCGAGACGAATCGTGCTGTTTTTGTGTCCGTAAATCATTACCTTTTCCGTTCCTTGCAACTGAATTAGCATGTCGGTGCAAGTTAGCTTTTTCCCCCCTTTTTTTTTAATGGTAATTCCCTCTGCTCCCAGTAGATGGCCGCTAACACCAAATCTTAATGAGAATGCCTGACTATTAGACTGCAATGTGTGTTTCAATGTGTACATTATTTTAAGCTCTAAAAAAAGAAAAAAAGATGCTCAAGAGCATGTTTAAAGGCCAATGACAATACAAATAATGCAAAATGTGTGTCCTTTTAATAAAAAAAAAATGGTTTCTCATTTACACAGTACTTTGGCATTTATATAGGTAAAGTGTCTTGCCCAAGGACACAACAATAGATGTAATTTGTAGTCACTCTTTCTTTGCTACAGTATATTGTTTACATGACACTTGTATTTACATTATTTTTTGTATGATGTCATCTTGTGTGGTTTTATTAGATTGAGCCGAGATCGTAGAAAGAATCCGCAGGAGACTAAAATGTAAGCACAAATGTCCCCTTCAGCTCATTTTGCAAAACTTATTTTTACAACAACAACAAAAAACATTTATTCACCTCCATGAAATAGAAGCTAACTTAACCACTAATAATTGTCTAAAAATGTCTAAAAATGTTACGTTTGTGTACTGGGTTGGTCCATTGGCGGGGGTGTCCTCTATCATCTGTCTTTTTTCACACGACCCCTGACCTTCCCTCTAATCCACTCTCTGCTGTCCTTTCTGTACACATGACTCTAGCGTTGTGTCATTTTAAGTCACTTGTTTGCATTTTTCGGGCCTTCTTTGTTGTAGCCGTCATATAGTACGACCTGAGTCAAGGTTTAGTCCGGTTTTGGCCCATATTTAGACCTGACAAAGGCTTAGGTTTAGATTGGAAAGGAGACATTTTATGACTTTAGGCAGGCGAAAACAGGGATTTTCAGTGCACTTTCTGTGTTCCAGGACAAGAATACTCAATCATGCAGGAATCAATCCAAATGCAACTGTTGAGTAAAATAATAATGAGGAAACAGTGTTGTCACAAGCTCATCAAAGTTGATTTCGTATGTTCTTTGACTGTAGGTAATTTAGGTGTGAAAAGACTGACTGACGTAATCTAATTCTCACGCTACCATCATCTTAATAAAGGGATCGTCTTCTTTTTTTTGACTTGATGATTTCTCACATTTGGACTACAAGTACGCTCAGTTCAAATAAAAAGCGACCACGTGCTTCGGAAAGTGTTGCCCCCGCTTGTTCCATAATAAATACTTCTCCATCGTCAGTGTCATTAGCTAATAAACCTGCGAACAACCATTTCAAAATAGAGCTTGGCGTTATAAAGGGATGTGGAAGATGATATGCACCGGTTTGATATTTGGGCCTATTTTTAAACGAGTATGTGCCCTGTCAGTGCCCCGTGTCCTGTGACTGGTGGACCTCATGATCCAAAGCTCAAAACCGATCCAAAAGTGCGAGACATCTTTATGAGAACGAACATAACTAGAAAGAACAAAAGCCTGGGTGACACTGGGGTACGTTCATATTTACACCTGTTTGGTCCCGGGTTGAGCCAATTTTAGTCCTTACGTAGACTTGGTTGGGTGCCGTTCTAGTCCTGGCCCTGCCCACGTTTAGTTCCAGGTTCAAGCCCAGTTCAGTTCCAGTTTGAATGTGGTAGTATGAACGCAGGTTTCGATATTCTTTAGTCGAGTTCTCCAATGTTTGGCCTTAAAACTAACTGCATTTTATTTGTTTTGAGATGAACAATTTTGGCAACCATTTTCTCAAGCTTGTACTCGTTCTAAAGCTCTGGCAGCAGAAGTTCAAGTCTATAGCTTTCTTGCTCTCCCTGTGTTTGTATGGTTTTCCTTCCACGATTACGGCGTGGTACTTCTGAACAGGATTCTGCTTCAAGATCTGGACCTTGGGGACAATTAATATAGCATTTTAAAAGATACTGAACATTTTGGAGGGAACAACATGAAGGTTGCAGGTACGATCCAAGCTCAAACCTGTCCTTGTGTCTTTGAATCTCCACATTATTTCAAACTATCCTTCACATTGCTCTGCTTCCACTTACCATTTATTTGCACGTCCATAAACTCACACGTGGAACCGTTCATGGAGGATACGTCTCGCCCCATGTGTCCAGTCAGTGTCCTTAACATGGCTTGAAATGACCCCATGATCCGAATCTGAAATCCGGTCCAAATGTCCAGGACACACAGGGGAGGCATTAGTGACAGATGTGGCGGGGCGCAGTTTGGTGCGTGGCAGTGATCGCGCCAATCCTTTCCATATGACAGTGATTAGGCCGGACGACAGCCCATAATGCCTCCAGATCCGCGCCGGGCCTGCGCTAACGGCTTAGCACATTCCGTACCTGCATTAGTAAACGGCTAAGCTAATGGCTTTGTTGTCAAGTTCTGAGCAAAGCACTTTCAGCTCCAATAAACAGGAAGAAGTAAATATTCAGCATTTTGTAATACTTTGGGCCTGATTCATCGAGGCCCATGTGCAAAAGCAAAAACGCACGCTAAAAGTTGGGTTGACCCGGATGCAGTTGGCATATTTGGGTCTCTCCCACGTACTAAAAGGATGCAGCACAGTTTTTTGCTCCTGGAACCAAATGAACATGCAAAACGAGGCACTTTGGCAAAATTCAGAAATTCATAAAGCCATTCACCAAAATGGCCGTGTAAATGATGTACACGGCTTTAATATTGGATATTAAAACATCGATGTAAGAGTAGCATTTCACAGCAGCTGTCAATCCCATCCAAGTTAAGGTTAAGGTTCTGTGGAGAAATTTGTCCTCCGCAATTGACAAACAATCCTTTTACACATCTGTCCTTCGTCCTTTTAAAGTCCTGAGGGCCGACAGCGAGGGTCTGCTCATCCCGTGTGACACCGGCTCTTATGCAGTCTTCATTCACGTTATCCCTCTTGACAAATCTTGCGTTGAGTATATAATCTGTCCCAGACAGCCTTTGTAGCGCTGGTTACTGTTAAAAGTTTTCATCTGCCTCAATGCATCAAATTGATGCTCCTCGATCCAAACGCTGCACAGATCTGACTCTGGATGTAGTCCGGGGAGGATTCTGTGCCTCCATCATACGCTCACAGTGTGTTTCTGTTTAAACTTGTTAGAGTTCACATTTTGATACTTTAATGACAGATTTAGACATTCTAACAACATGGAATAGTACTGAAATAATATCACACAGTTAAAAGAAATGTAAAATGTATTTATTGATTTTCTTAAAAACAAATAAATACAAAATTAAAGCCCTAGAGAGAAGCCTATTTTACTTGTTTTTAGTGGTTGGAAAACGTAACGACTAGAAAAACCTTTGCAAATACAATTTGAACAGTTATTCAAAATTTAGGCAATTTACTGTTTGTTTGTAACAAAGCTTTTCGGACAATATTTTTCTAGAAAAGTGTTAAACCCTTAAGATTTTCATCATTTTTTCCCTGCATTAATAGGATAGGTAAATAGGTTTATGCTTCACCTTATTCAAGCATACTTGTTCACTTATCGTAAATCTGGTGACTGACTATTGCCAAAATAATCATTAGCACCACTACTGTACGTACTCTGTCATCAGCAGTGTGATGTTCGCAGATGCCTGCAGGTGGACATGTGTCGGGCCTGGGGTCAGTCTTGTGTGAGAGGTTACAGCTGCTGCATGTGGCCTTGACAGACCCAGTCCATTCTGATTACACCTGACAAGATACTGCACAGATACTGCACAGACAGGCCGTGGATGAACCATAGCTTATGTCATCATTGGCTCCAGTTCCAAGAGAAAAGCACAGAGAGTGCCAAATCTATTCTGGAAACACCTACACGAGAAAGTGATTGGCGTTCAAATGTGGGTGGACAATTCTGGTTCTCAGATGTAAAATTACCATTATTTGTTTGACAGTTTTTAAAGTGTTGACTCTTGCACATCCTAAACGAGCTGGTGCAGTTGTCGCCGAGCTATCCCACCACGCGCCACCCAACTCCACACTGGCAGCGACGGCGGTGGGGAAATCGGGGGGGGAAATCGGTGGGGAAATCGGTGGGGGAATCGGTGGGGTCGCATCGGCAGCAATGATCAAACTTTATCGGATTTTCAGAGATTGTGGATCATTTTTGCACACTGGGATGTACAAATTATTATGAGCAGAAGAAAGACAAACCTGTGCAAAGCTGATAAAAGACATACCCAAAAAGACTTGCAGCTTTAATTGGCGCGAAAGGCAGTTCCACAAAGTATTGATCGCTGCACTCTTCAGTTTATTATTATTATTGGATTTTTTTTTATCTTGAAATCCTGTAAAATTGTCTTACTTTAAAATTGTGTACCACTTTGTGTTGCTCTTTCAGAAAACATGGTAATACATTAGTTATAAGTGGCGTGGCGCTTTAGTTTTGCTTTATTTAGCATTGGTAGTAGTAGTAGTAGTAGTAGTAGTAGTAGTAGTAGTAGTAGTAGTAGTAGTAGACGTTCCTGTTGTTGTGATGTTATGTTGACTTGTCTCTGTTGGTTTTGTCAAATGTTCAAAAACACAGAAACATTGTGCGGACCACCATGTCGTCATTGTGTAAATACTGTAGTTCCCAGCATTTTGAGACATAACGTTAGGATCGTGGAAGCGTTATTCCATTCCAAAGCCGAGACAAATGGCTATATTTTCGACATCCTTTTACACACGTCTTCTTGCGGGGGCTCTCCGTAGGGGCTTGGCGCTCATAGCCCCGTCTCCTGCCGAATGCAATCAGAGAACACGGCTGGTTACGTCTTTGGTCTGACACTTTACGCTTCGTTATATCCTCTCCTCGCCATCCTTCATCTCGTCAAGCTCGTCATATACAGTGAGAAACGATTTTTTTTGCGCTGGTACATTTCCTGGATAGATAGGGACGAATCAGGAGGAAAAAAAGCAAAGTGAGATTCATGTTTTTGTTTTCTTATTGTGTGAGGGAAGTTGCAATAAGTTTTCATTCTGCTATTTATTGATTGATTTATTGCAGCTCATGTATTTAACGATATTGTGTGTTTAGAATTGTGTTTTTTGGGGGGATAATCCTGCGTTCAGTTCATTGCGTCAGCTGCATGAATTTGTTTCTTTATTAATGTTTATCGTCTATGATTTCTTCCGCAATACAACGCACTTCAAAATGCAGAAGTTGCCAATTAGGAAGCATGGAGGAAGATTAAACCAATTTCACAGATGTAGGACAATCATTTAGCATTATAAAGTTGATGGGGGAAAGCAGGTTACCTTGATGAATTCCACCGAGCTCAATTGTTTCGCTAAGCAATCTAACTAGAAAACCTTTTGGCGGCATCGCAAACATTTACGAATGCTATTTTTTAATATCCCTTTAACAAATAATCAACACCCTCATTATTACAAGCCTGACTGACATATGCCTTTCAGTTACTCTCCCTTTAAACCTTTTATAGCTGTGATTAAATCAACAAAAGTGAAAGTGCTGCTTCCCAAATTGCCCTCTGCCCTTGCCCACTAGATAAATTGCACTCCTAAATTGACCATCCACACGGGGGGCTACGGAGACAAAACCTTTCTGGCCCAAAGGCATCAAAGCGATTAGTGACTAGCCAGGTAAGCTTCCCCGAAATTAAGCCCCTTCTACCCTCCCCGCGCTCCCCTCTGCCTCTTATCAGGCTAATTGAAGACAAGCTTTAGAATCGCACACACAATAGATCCAACGGTGGAGTGGCGTTTGATTCCCCGCGGGTGTATCGGAGAAAATGGGACGCGCCGGGGGTAGCGGGCAAGCGTACCCCCTCGCACCTCCCTTCTTTAAACCTCTTTCTCTGTCCGCTCTTTTATCCCATGGTGTCTCCATTGAGCAAGCTACTTGACATAGCTCAACCTTTCACCTCAGAGTTTATGAACTGAAGCGGCGGCTATTTATTTGGCGTTGAGGCGTTGTTTGGGCCGGGTATTGTGTGGGGAGATTTGGAGATCTGAGTTAGAAATGTGCGGAGAAAGTGGACAGAGGATTGGGACGCTAAGATTATTTCAGGGTCACGGACCAACGCAAACATGTACGGAAAGTGAACGTCGTACAATATTTTCCCAAACAAGAAATCTTGTATCGTGATCTTGATTCTTATATCAATTACTTTCAACATATATTACTTTTGCCATAGAAAATATTTGGAATAAAAATGTACATTAAAAAAGAACTCAACGGTCAAGCGAAGAGCCAATGTGGTCAATAATACTGGGAATAATTTTAAAAAGTTGCATTCATATTAGGTTAAAACTGCCGCCACACCTAAATTCAGAATCAGAATTTTTAATTTCAGGTCTGATTTACACCAAGATGTTGAGGTTATACTGGTAAAGAAATTAAAAACTCAGCCATAGTTTGGACACCCCTGAAAGTGAGCTAGATTCTTACTATTTTCATTTAATTTTTGAATTACTATTGGATATTTTTGAGCGTTGAGAGAGGTTGCAAATGACGATGATGTCCACGCAAATTGGTAAGAAGATATTTGATGTTACCAATTCATAATACCTAAATCTACTTCAAACCCAACTGCAGTCTAGCTTCAAATGTTTAATAAAGAGTATATGTAATTCAGATCATTTTGATAAATAATAAAACAAAACAAAATAATCTTAACTCCTGCATTAGTGGCCAGTTTGTTTCCCTTTAACTGACAACATTTTAGACCTGCAAGATTCATTTTATGACAGTTGTTATGTCACTGAATAGAGGCCTTGGCCAACAAACTCTGCTCACCTGTAGTTGAAAAGGTGAAAGAATTGCACTCGCGGCCTCGCCCTCTGAGCACACATAGGTAATCTTCATCACTACCATCCGTCATAGTTCAAAGTTGAGATTGTCACTATATATTCGCTCACCTTTGGTTGACCCCGGAGCGCCTTTGTCCGCCTCGACATTCCAGCGCTTATTAATAGATACACATCACAGGTAGATTAATACACGAGGGGTTTGTGCTGAGATGAAGAGCGCACAGGTGAAAAGGTGAGATGTTTTCAGAACCGTCATTTTTAACTGTCAAGTTCTGACCTCAGAGTTGCTTGCGATCTTTTATTATATTTGTCAGTGTGAATGATTTGTTAAAAGGTCTTTCACTGTCATTATATGGAATTATCATGTCTATTAATATGTGCCGTACCACCTTGAGAATGCTGGAATCTTGGAAGCTAAGCAGGGACCTTAAACTTAACAATACATATTTTAACAAACCAAAAAAATTTAAAATTTAAAAAATTGCGATATAATGTGGTTAATTATGTCCGTGCCACTGTCTGGTTCTTTAAAGATATATTAAGCCTTTTTTTCATGTATTTAGTGTTGAACTACATTTTTCAAATAATCACAAGTACAGGAATGTGGGCGGGGATAGGGGGTACGTGAAAACAGGAATTTTCTCAGCACTGGAGCCTCAGTTGCAGGACAATACAGGCTTAACTCAAACTTGCCGGAATCAAATAAAATACAACTGAGTAAACTAATGATGGGCAAATACTGCTTTAACAAGGTTAAAAGCTCATTAAAGTTGATTTAGCAGAATATGTCTCCTTTAAATGTGGAAAGTTGCTTTCTGTTTTTTGGTGCAGAAGTTTGCCCAGGACAAGACACATTTGTCAATAAGTCAAGGCCCACCAGAGTTTCCTGGCACCCTGGTTGAAAATCATGACTCTAGACTAGGGCGTATTGTTGTTGTGTCCTTTTATAGGCAAGACTCTTGATCCACCTTGTTTATTAGGAAGATGGTGCGTGAGCAATACATATTTTCTACAATAACAGCATGCAGCGCTAACGTTTGCACACAAAAATATCACACGTTTGATTATAGATTATTTGGCTTACTACCTTAAGAAAATGCAATAAAAAATGTGAATCATCATAACCACTTTAAGCCTACACAAAGTAAACCTAAATGGAAAGTGCTGTTTATGTCACATTGACTTTACTTTCATTCAAGTTTTGCTTCATAAATCTGTTCGCAGACTGATCACAAAATTTGATATTGTGACCTCTTTATTGGGTCACATTAAGCACCCACGATGCAACAAGATGTTCCGTTGCCAACGCAGTCTGTATAAACTCAAAATCGGTAGCATTGACAACTGAGGCTAACGTCAAACACGCGCTACTATCCGCTGGCTAGCTAGTTGCGTATAACACGTATCTATCTCCGTGTCAAACTCCTGCATTAACAAGCTGTGGCGTGTTTCCTCGTTAGCCGCAGTGTCTGTTAGCCTAGGTGTGGTTGAAGCTAACAGGTGGAGTTTTGAAGTGCGCTCGGATAGCCGCGTTTTCGGGAGGACGTGCAGCTCCGCAAACAATGAGCTAAGCCTGAATCAACAGGGGAGGACAGCAACGGAAGACAAATGGCCAGATTCACACAGGTTAGATACACTCACGTACGCACCAACGGGACATAGGTGAGAGATAGGAAATAGAAGAGACGAAGCGACGGTGGTTTGTCCCGGAAGAGGAGTGGCGGCTTCAACAGAAAAAAAGTGTTTCGTACGCCGTATGTGCTTCTGTACAGCTAACAATTTACTAGCATCAAAGCTATATCGGAAGGATTTAACATAGACATATAGATTCATAGAACATTTGGTGAAATTGATAATGGGAGCATGTAGTGAGTGGCACCTTGATTTCATAACTCTAAATGGGACGTTTAAACTGAATTGTTAGACGTGTTCAAATGCGGATTTCTCATTATATCAGGGGGGTCCAAACTGTTTTCCCAGAGAGCCACATATCAGAGCCACTTTGAGCAGAGGGCCAGCAGGTTTGACTGAGCCACACCTTTTGATAAGGCTTGGAACATCAAAGTCATGTTAGCAGAATTCTAAAAAATGTCATTGGGGGGCGTGAGGGCCAACAAAACCACTATTTTTTTTTTTCTTCTTCTTCTTCAGTGACAATAAGATATTCCGGCTTGATTATGGCAAGACAAAAGTTTAGTTTGTGGTAGTAATTTATAACACACATAGCTGTTTTCCTTTTCACCTTATCCAGAGTGTAACACTGGCCATAGTTTGGATAGAATTTTGGTTTGTGGAATCTGCTTGGCCAAAACCTAATTAAGCCCTATCATATGGTCATATATTCAAGTAAATAAATTAAATAACCCCGCATGCCATGGACAAGGATTATTGATATAGTCCTGATATTTTTAGACTAAGATTATTGAATGAGCCAAATCAGAAAACTATTGCTTCAGTTTTCAAATGTTATACCGATCAGGTAAAAATAACAGAAGCACATACCGCATACTCAAGCTGTACAATCTAGAAACGAGCCAGGAAGGCCGCTGAAGCATACTTGTCTTCTATTGGTTAATGTAATGAGATCAATCTACTCTTTCAGGTTTCGATCCGTATCTTGCAGTATTGCTTGTAGGCTACGCTGGTAGTTCTTGGTGTATCACAAGGCACACTCCTGCCTCAGCCCCTCACTCTGATGGTATTGTGCGTCGAAGTCCTTGACAGGAGTGAATTAATCAAAGCCCGCTGGCCCATTTGTCTCTATTTGGGGGGCTAATTGGAAAAGAAGCAGGTGTTAATATAGAGAGGAGAGAGCCCGGAGTAGCAGCGTGCCTTTCTGTGCGCGCGTAATGGAAGTCTCTTGGAGAACTTAACCAGACTTAATTAGTGCAACGTTCAAGATCCAGCCAACCTTACCTCCCCGATCCTGGAGGTAAGTGGGGGGGGGGGGGGGGGGTTGGGAAGTTGAAGAAGATGTACATAGAGGTTTGCGGTGGTGTTCGCACAAAATTTGAGATGTATTCATATGAATATTTCCTATACTCAGACACAGCGAGCATGCAGACTCCACATAGAGAACTTGTCCGGGAACTGAACCGTAGCTGTAGTTTTTGTCAAGTCATGCCTACATAACATACCAAACTTAAAGAAGGTGCTATAACTGATTTTTTTCATCTTAAAAAGCGTGAAAAACAGAACTAGTTTGCAGTGGTCCAAACATATTCCTCACTTTGCAAACGCATTCTCAGCATTCTATTTATTCACAGCGATGACTTTATAAGCGCGTTCCAACAAAGACCAGAGCGGAGTTTTGCCGCCACGCTAAAGCTCACAAAAACTAGCATGCTAACAGCACACGCACTTCCTGGTTCACTGATAAAAACACTTTATAATTAGATGCAGACAGTGCACAGTGGTTTTATTTTGACCCTAAGAACTGCGTATACAATCAATCAGTATCATGGCATTTTTAGACGACTGAATTACATGAAAAAAATCACGTACAGCTACTTTTATTTTTGTTCCACTGTGGGGAAATTACAATGTCGTGACGCAAAGTTCAAGAACAACAAGAAAATAGCAACATGCAATCAAAAATCAAGACGAATAAGCATTTATAATAGACTTAAATCTAACACGACACTCCGCAAGTAGGGTGTAAAAAAACACTTTTAACAACTGTTAAAGTAACATTATTAAAAACGATATCTTAATAATACACTCACTGTATATTCTTGGCAATTTTCTAAATCTTTTAAAGACAAGAATATAACAAATACAATAAACTAGAGTCCTCAAAATAATTTACTTGCTCTGAGACAATCCTTTTTTTTTTTTCAGGATAATGCAGGAGATAAGATTTTAGCAGTATTACTTGATTTACATATAGCCTAATCTGTATGAAACGTTTAATCTCATGGAAAATCCTGTAGATTAAGCCAATATGAATAAAAACAGCATAAAACAAACATTATTAGTCATAGATTAGCTTGAATAATAATAATACATTACTTGGCATTTTTTATATTTCAAAAGACACATAATATTACCAATGCAATAAAAATGGCTTTCAAATGCATATGCTTGAACCTCAACAATGTGATGAGGAAGAAAGAAATAAAATACAATAACAATTTCTGTTTTGACGCAGAATCTGTTTGTTAACTTTTCAACGTTAGCATTTCCAACGGCGGAACTTTGCTAGTTTGCTCTTGGATTGCGCCGCAGCAGTTGGCACACACCACACCCTCTTGAGCTAGTTTCCCGACATCGCCCCGCTCTTTCATGCGTGTACGGCGGGACTGCGTCGTGTCCCGCTGCGAGACGGTGATAAAGTTTGAACCTGTTTGGGCGCTCAATCAAATCCCCTCCACGCTTTAGCTAGCCCGTTAGCTCCCTGCGCGTTTTCGTCCCAAGCAGTGTAAATATAATGTCAGCAACTTTTTAATGGACGGCAGCTTGTCCCAATTACGCGGGAGGGAGGCGAGCTGACTGTATGCAGCCGCGCGTTTGATGCCGTGTTTACCCTCTTGTGTGGTCCGACCGCCGCGCTCCTGTACCTCCTCCCTCTCCTCGCTCACCTGCGGCTGTCTCTGCCATGAAGTATCAAGATATCAAGTGTTATGTGTTCGACTGTGACGTAGGTAATGTAGGTTGTCACTCAATTCTTTATTTTACGTATCCACAACTAAATATGCACTTTCTTGTCCACCTGATTTTTGTTGGATGTTGCTTTTCCTAGTGATGGGTGGTACCAATGTTTTGTGTTTGGATTGGCTGTTTAACTTAAATATAAACAATTTATATCCACAGTGGAATAGAATTTGATTTGTTCTGATAAATATTTTTTCGAATTTATGCTTTTTGATACCTCTCTAAGTATCGATATATTGTCAGAGATTATTTTTCAGATTAGTCGACCAGTCAAATAATCATTTCTGCTGTCCACTGACTTGACTTTTTAAATACTGTACATCATCACCCAGATAAAGGTTGAAATAGGGCGACTAATATTTTCTAGAGGTTATCTACGAATAGTGCATTGAACAAAACCTGAAATTGTTTGGAAATGACGATAATTTATTATAGACTAGTCATGATTAGCTGGCTAATTGTAGCAGCCCCTTCTTAACTAGTGATAAGCAGCGTGATATCAAAATCACTATTACTAGTTTTTAATAAATGTTCTTATATTTTTGGAATCTTTGGACACATTTATTCTTGATTTCGGGACCTGATTCTAATTTGTCATCATGCGGTTCTGCATTTTGACATTTTATTCACTGGCACTTATAGGAAATCTATAGTAAACAAATCAAGAAAAGCAAAGCATCCCTGATTTCTGAGCATACAAAAACGCTATGATTACTACACACACACTTGAGTGAAAAAGTTAAAGAGGTTAAAACAACAACTGCTTGTTTCTGAACGTGTATGGCAAAGTTGCATGGACTTTAAAACCCAGTGTGCAACCAATTGTTTTCAACTAAAGAAGAGGGTGACATCCCAAATATTCCGGATGACTCAAGCACGCATGACTGAAACACAACTCCGGGTATATTTTGGGTGAGGCAACGGCCATGCTAGCCAGGTTGGCGTTAGTCATACCTGACCCAAACACACAGTGGAATCTTCCTTAACAATTGAGATAAATGTATGTCCGCGCCCATCTGCACATGCAAATAGACCCAGACGCATTGTTTGGGCGCCCCGGGTTTCAGATGTCTTTGTGCTGCCTCGCTCTCAGGAGTCCCAGCGCATTCAACGTAGTAGTCGTCACTGGTGAGTTTGTCTACACATAAATCTCCAAATGGAAACAAGACATCAGCTATCATCGTAAATCCCACATAAGTTTTGGAATGACGATTAGCAAGTCGCCTTTTTATTGCCTAATCTGAACTGCTCTTTCATTAGCGGCACCGGAACAGGCGAGAGCGTAAGCTAAATCCATCGTCAACAGATTTCGCTGACGTGTCATTATTAGCGAGTTAGCAAGCCTCAATGGGGAAACAATACTATATCTCAATTCAGTTAATTACATTTTTACTTTAGCTTCTACTTTGACAGTTTTATTCCTGTGTCAATACTAAATTAATTGTTTTCGTAATATTAAAATAAAAATGATTTGCCTTTTTAAAAATAAAGTTCTGATTCTCACCAAGATTGTAGCTAATGCTAAATCAGCATACCGCTAACGTACAATTATTAGAAACACTATAATGTCAACTGATTAAACAAATTTTTCTGCGTGTCGCCATGTCAATAGTCTTAACTGAACCGGAAAATATGATGCATTTCACAGTTTGATGAGCCTACTTTTTGGTTTTAGTCAAGCTGCATTTTGTGGAGATATTTGAAAGTTGAAATATACAGGAAGTTCTAAAATCCATTGAAAATGCAGATCAAATTTACACACGGCACACATTTTTCTGATCGTTTAAACAATAATTGAACAGAATAAAAGGTGTTATCGGTCAAATCATAACTACTGTGTAATTTATAGGGATTTTCAACCCTTGTTTACAGTATGGTTGCCAGGTAACTGTTATGAAATTGCATCTGCAGACGTATTTTACATCTGCTGCTCATGTCCAATCAGGAAGTAGAATTATAACCAAAACTGACAAACTGGGGATAGGCTAAATGCTTAGTAAAATCTTAAATATAATCTTACGTTTGAGTTTAAGTTGAAGTATCTGTCCATCTTCTCTTTATACGTCCTCTTTTCCCACTCTAAAAAGTAAGCAGAATTTGAATTGCGCAGGTGTTTGCTTTATTGCGCCAAGTTGAGAGAAAGTGCTCGTCTGAAGTTTTCGTCTTTTCTGCGTGCTAACGTGGCGAGGTGTTGTGCTTTGTATGTGAACGCCGTGCCCTCCTGAACCTGGCGTGGCCCCTGACACACACACACACACACACACACGCACGCGCACACACACGCAGGCAGAGGTGGATGGCTCTAGGCTGGGGCAGGATAGGGCCATTAGAGCGGCTGTGTGGGTAATGGTTGCCAGGTGGCGAACTTGTCTCATCCCCCTTGTCCCACACACATTCACCGTGGGTTGCCGTGCTCGCCCCCAAAGCCCTCCCAGTTACGGTACACTTTTAAAAACATTAGGTCTAATACTTTAATGTCCCAGCGCTGGTGTGGGACGTACTTCACCCATCTTCCCTGTGTGGTACTAAGTTACATTTACTCAAACATTTACCTGAGTAACTTTTTTGATACTGTTGACTATATTAAATGATTTGATTAGGCTCCTATTACATTCACTTCAGATGTTACACCTAAACAGTTACGCGTACCATGACTTTTCAAACTGAGTATTTTCTGAGGCTCAGAAAAGATGACCCAGTACAAGATTGTGAAACAAGCGTGAACTAAGCTAAATACAACTCTAGGTATATTTTTGCATTTGAAAAAGGATATAATGAATGTCCAGGTTAGCTACTTCTTACTTACTTAACTTACCTGCTAGTCCGAGACAAAGACATTCATATCCAAAAGGTTATTATTATTATTATTATTCAAACACGACTCTATATACCAGAACTGCCTTTGCGTCTCATTTATCTTCTTTAAATCTCCCTTTATACCTTTTTTAGCTGTCATAATTTTGGTCATTGTGTGATATTGCTTGTATTTACATTGCACGCTCCAACTCGTCCTCTTCTTCCTTTCGATCATTAATCACTGGTGCCATGCAAAGGGCCCTGAGCTGTCGGCGGGGAGGATTTCCATAAGAATGGCATGCCCCTCGTTGAGATGACTAACGAACAGTGGGCATGACCAGTGGCTCTGACCTGCCCAGGTGTCTTTCCGGGTGTAGCGCATGGAAAACAATGTCTGACCTCCAGACGAAATGGCAAATTATCTGTTTTGACTGATATGTGTACTACATGTAATATACTTTTCAATATATGCTACAGAAACGGCTTAAAAGTAGGATTTAGGACAAAAACTCGACTGAATCTGGACGTTAAACCAGGATTAAATCAGGTCAAAACAAAGATTCAAGCAGCAATAATTCAGGTTGGAGAACTGTCTATAGCCAATTCTGTAACTGATCATAAATGACTGTAAGTATTTTTTTTGTAAATTTAAGATTTAATTTTTTGTTAATCTAAGCATGAATTTGTGGTCCTAAATCAAAATAATTTAAGATACAGGGTGGGTTCGCACTTGCTCATTCCCAACATGAAAATTGGGACTAAACCAGGACTAAATCCAAATCTAAACAAGTTGTAAACTAAGTCTACATTAGGACTAGAATGAGTCGTACCAGGACCAAATAACAACAAGTGTAAACGCATCCAAAGAGTCTTGATATTGAGGGGTTAATCCTTGTCTCTAACCAGGGTGATAAATAAAATATGAATAACAGTTTTATTGGAACCCTTGAAAAGAAAAGTTATTTTTCTGCCTGTACATTTTCAATTATTTAAAGTGATTGCAGTTGTACATTTTTGTATAATTGAATTATATTTATTTGGTTGCGTGACCTATATATAAAGTTACCTCATCTTTTGGACCAGAATAACCAAATGCACGCGTCAAGGTTGTCCTCTATCACCGCTTAACTTTCCCCATCCTCAACCTTTCCTCACCGGACACAAGACTGCACTGAACATCCTTGTCTGCGAATGTTTTTTTCACGCCCAAATGTAAACACCAAGGCAGAGGTCGCAAAAGCAAAATGTGTTATTCCGAGGGATTGACTGGGTCAACATCTTCGAACGTGATCGCACCAGGGACACACGCTCTGGACTATTTACTGACAAAGGGAGAGGTGTAAGAGGCCGGTACAGCTCACCTCTCCATGCACCCTGCTCGCTCATCAGAAAGACAACATTTAGTCACGGAAGGGGTGCAAAGATTCACCTACCTCCACACATGCAGTGTTCACGCATGCCCAACCACCACACCAACATTGGGACTGGACTGGGACTAAATCCAGAGCTAAACTTAAATAATAATGAATGAACAAGGACTGAAACAGGTCCAATCTTACGTCTACATCAGGACTAAACCATGGATCAAACCAGGACAAGTGTGAAGTGTGAGCCATTTTAGTTCTGTATGTCTTAACTGGGACTAAACCAAAAAGCTTAACCAGGACTAACCCTAGACTGGTCTAAAGCTAAACCAATTTTTAACTGGAATGAAACCAGATCTTAACCAGAGCAAAGCCAGTTCCAACCTAAGGTTGGGCTAAACCAGGACTGAAGCCAGCTGGACTAAGCAAGGACTAAACCAAGTCTGAACCAGGACATAATCAGGACTAACCCAAGGCTGGTCGATAGCTAAATCTAAATCTTAACTGGAACTAAACCTAGAACAGAGCTAAATCAACACTTAACTAGTAATAAATCTGGAATAAGCAAGGCCAAACCAAGACTGGATCAGGACAAAAACAGGACAAACCCAAGACTGGTTTAGAGCTAAAAACCAGGACTAAATCAAGACTGAACTAGCTCAAAACCAGGACAAAATCAATACTGAACCAGTACAAGGGCAAGCTGGACTAAACATGGGCAATATAAAGACTGAACTAGGAACACAGGGCTAAACAAAATCAACTCATCTGAACCTGGATTAAAACCTCACGAGACTCCTACTGAACTATATGGGCTACTGAACCAGAACTGAAACCAGGCCTTAAATCAGTTTTAACATGATTTTTTTTTTTAGAAAATAAAACAGCTCTAGCGTGTATCTATGATGAAAAACACATTCTTCAGGTTCCGGAAGGCAGGAAATTGATCTTAATACGGCCCTTGAATTCGGGCTTTGACACCCTGTTTGCTTTAAGTTGTGTGGCACTTTTGTGAATCGTGAATGAAGATAGACATCTATACACACGGACAGGCCCCACCCAGTCATCAGTGCGTTCTGATACACAAGCCCCATTCTAGACCGCACGCTCCGTCTCACCGCAGATAAACTGTGGCGGGGTAATTGTTTGTCGAAGACCTGATTGGTAAATTAAGTGGAATGGCGGTAATGAGAGCAGCGGTTAACTGGCCTCTTCAATTAACCGAGTCAGATGGTGGTTAATGCAGCCAGAACAAGGGCCCGAGTCAATACGGAACCCTACAGGATAAAAAAAACCCACATTCACTCAATGTTTAAGCATCTGTGACGCACAAACCTTTAACTAAAGATGACTCTGTTTATACAAGTGGTAAAGTCCAAACGTTTGAAAATGAATTAAAAGAAAATTCCTTTTAAGAATTTTAATGAATGCGGCACTTAATCCTGATCCATTTACACAAAATATTTGGATTAGGAATGTAAGAGAGGAATCCCACGGAGGAAATGACTTCCTTCTTTTTTGGTTTTATAAATACATTATGTTTTCTTTTTTGTCAATTACATCTACTTAAATGTACTTGTACATTTGAATTTATGAACTTAAAGTATTTTTGTAATACTGTGACATTATAAAACAAAGAAGAAAATGCATGAAAAAAGATTTCTATTTTCCAACCGACTTAAAGGTTGAAATATGGTGACCGAAGGTTTTTAGTTAGTTTATGAATAATAAGCATTTTTGATTGAAAGCACATTTTTTAACATTATGATTTAATAATGCCACTGTCTTTGTTATAAAAGGTCTTTTCGTCATGTGTTTTAGAATCTATACAGTCCAGATAACAATGACTATTATCAGGAATACAAATTACGATTCTTTTTGTAGTGGCCAAAATGCACCTCCCGGCCATGATGTTGCACTGTGTGTTTCTGTGGGTTTCTCTGCCTATTTAAGACCTGTAATCAGCAATGCCAGGTGTTACAAGTTAAGGAGGAACAGTCGTTTGACCATGCTCACGGATCATGTCCAATAAAGGAATATTTGAGAGCTTTTACTGGATTGTTGGGCTCATTTCAGGAGAAACATGTGTCAGAAATGCCTTTCTAAAAGTGCATCCTAGTTGCTGGTGTGGCACAGGGTCACACTGCCAATTTTAATAATAGACTAATCACAATTATTCTGATACATTTTTGTGGCCCGATTATACTTTACTACACAATTATAACAGGCAAGATGGATAGCCATGTGTTTGGAACCAATGACTTTCTGGTTGTGGGGTGTCCACTTAACCCATTGCAGCATTTCCAACCTTTTTTGATAGTTGCACAAATTAATTTTCAACTCTTCCTAGCATGAAAAAAAAAAAACGCTTTTCCAGAAACACAAATGTCACTTTTACTTAGCAGTGCATTTACCGAATGCACGCTCTAATCAGAACAATAGAAAACATGTGCACGGAACCTTAAATGACAAAACCAGAGGTGAACGGGCAAATAGATGTTACAATAGCTGCACTTTTGATGAGTAGCGAAAATAAACGGCTGTATCTACACTCGGCTGACTTTTAACTCCAAACGCATGCATGCATTTGTTTGTTTTGAAAAAATAACATATCTTTAAAATCCACTTTTATCAGCATATCACTTTGAGTGTTTTGCAAAAAGAGTATACAAATATATACTTCAATGCCATTATTTCCAACGCTGTACTTTGAGGAAAACTATGCGCTGTTTTTACTGTTAATAACGTGAAAAACAGAACTAGTTAATTTCAAACAGTTTGCAACAGTCGAAAGATGTTCCTCACTGTCTCACATATTCCGACCATCGTAATTATTCACCACAATGTGTTTAAAAACGTTTTTCAAAACTTTTAGAGCCCACGGTGTGTTTCGCCGTCACTACAAAGCTAAAGCTAATAACAACTAGCATGCTAACAGGACCTTACCTGGTTTCTCACGTATTCTGACAATCCTAATTATTCACCACAATTAGTTTACTGTCGCTTTTCAACACTTTGAGAGGCCAGAGCATATTTCGCGTCTCTAAAAAGCTAAAGCTAACAACAACTAGCATGCTAACAGCGCACTTTCAGGTTTTCAGAGAATAAAACGCTTTAGAATACATCTGCACTCATTATAAACGTACATGGTTAAAAATACAAAAACTAATTGTGGGTACAGCTTCTTTAACATTTCGATGATTTAAAGCAGGTAACGCACAGTCTTCCAGTAAAACCCTTTAATATTAAAAACATAAAAAACGATCAGGGAACTTTTCCATCCAAGTACTTGAAAACCATTGGAGTACCTCTGAAAATGCAAGCCCAGCAGGCGTCGTCCAACGGGGAATAAACCAGGATAACTAAATTGTACTCTCCAATCAATACTAATAAACTTGTCTATTGGTCTACATTAGAAGCTAAACAGCCTCCTAAATCCCTTTAACAATCCCTTCTCACTGTATCCAACCTGTCAGCACCCGCCCGTCCGCTTTAAACAATGACCAAATTAGGCCCCGAGCTGATCGATACACAGCGCGGCCCGGCTCTCTCCTTCACACTCGACTGGTCCCGGGTGTAAGGCCCATCCAAATGAATAATGCCGGTTCCTTTACATCGAGGGGACGATAGAGAGCGGGGGGGGGGGAGGCAGTTCGCTGTGTAATGGAGTAGCTGGCCGCCGTCGCCCTCTAGACCAATTAGCAGAGCTTTTAATTAAGGCTCTAATCAGCGGCCGTGATGCTGAGGGCGAGGACGGGAAGCAGGGGCCCCGCTGCGATGGATGCACTTGAATCAACACGAGCGACCCAGATGGAAACTATGCTCGGAGAGGCTTGAAATGGGCAGTGTTGACATTTTTATGAGATCAGTGCAGTTTTGGGGATTTTTGGCCACGTTACAACCAACTTTACGCAGACGATTCAGGTTTTTATGCACCTGCCAAGACTTCGGAGCAGGCTGTGGATGATTTGTCTGCACGCACGGTTGTGAAAATCAGATACTAATCGATACTAAAACTAGTGTCGAAACTAGATACTCATTTGAGTAAGTATCTCTATTTTTAAAAATAACATAAACCGGACATTTGACTACTTTCCAGGACAGTTTAGACTGATATTGAGCTTTATCAGAGCTAGTATAAGACCGCAATGTTTAATGAAGGAAGTGCAATTATTTTGTATTGAAAATATCAAATGTCAATGAAAACCTTGACCTAAAAAAGAGCATTTTAAAATGTTTATTGTTGAATCAAACTCTGTATTGAGAGTCGAGTATGTGCCTTCGTATCAAAATGGAGTTTTACGAACACTAGAGGTTAGTCAGTGGCTCACTCAAAATAACGTTTAATAAATCTTGCAGTTTCTATGTGTTTTCCATGAAAAACAACAAATTAATGTAGAAAAGAATATATAGCAAAATTATAAAATACAATCAGTGACAATTCAATTCAAATATTTAGGGTTGGTTCTGAACTTAAATTGAATAAACATATTAAGAAACACATTTCTGCAGAACATTTGACATATTCACTGTTTTGATGAATAAAATGGATGTATTTCATAGGTGGTGGTTTAACACTTCCTGTTCAATATCAGTCGTTGTCTTAAGCCTTATTTAAATGGCTTTGCACGCGCTGCTGGCCACAAACATGCTCTGTATGCAAGAAAATAATTGGAAATTGCTGGCGTGAACACGGAGCATAACTAGCCATGGGTTTCAGAATGATGAGAAATTAGGACCGTTGCCATAGCGATTAACATTGATTTGTTATCCTTGTCAATTTGCTGGTGAATGGTTCGCCACCTGCTTGTCACCATGGGGATCTTATTGCTTTGCCTTGAATGTCCCACAGAGGGGCTTTAAGCTTATCCATTCGGCCTTTATCCAATTACTGGATAAAGGTGAAAAACGTGCATTCTTGCTGGGTTTGGGCTCGCCTCTTTACAGACCTGACCTGTAACTTGGTCTGGCGCTTGTCTCCATCGCGATTGCGTTTAATGTCATACTGTGGAACATTCCAGGCACACAAAAATACTTTTAAGTTATCGCTTTGCGCAAGGCTGTGCCCTAAAAGTATCGCGCATTGTCAGTGGTGGTCTACTATTTCCTCGGCCCATGCAGCTTTGTGTTTTTAAGATGAAGTCAGCTCTAAAGTGCACACACAAATAGCCTTTCTGAGAAGACGTTACTTCTCTGCTCCAAAAATCACTCACTTCCTGCAGAGATTCCGCCGTCGTGTTTTCTTTTCCTTTTCTTGGACGGACTGCGACCGACCTGACCCGGCCAAATAGGGTCTAAACCAATCCGGCCCCTGACATAGCCAACACATTTTGTATCTGTTTTTAGGCACTAGACAAGGGTGCTCGCTGCCCCCGGTCCAAAAAACATGAAGCAACGGGAAGGGAATGTCTACAAAACTGCTCTGCCAACTTCCCAACGTAATAAAAGAAACAGCAGATTTCTTTATTAAGAAGAAATAGATACTGACTTTCTTGACAAGCGATTTTACTTTGAGGGAAAGTCAGAGGAGACAGCCTTAATAACAAGGTCAACGCGCTTCCCAGAATCTGTAGAAAACTGGTTATTTTGGAGGGGCGCTTGATTTCGTAGACTCAGCGGACAAGACGGCAGGGAGTGCGATGCCAGCTGCATGATTTTGTTCTCGTAATAGGCATGGAAGTTAAGCCCTTCGCGGACTAAGTGCCTATCTGGAGGGGTTAGGGGCCGATCCAAAGTTTGAAACAGACGTCTTGGACAGCGCTCAGCAGAGTTCTTGGCCCACTTTCCCTCTTAAATATTACAAGAGAATATGTCATTTTTGGCACGGGTTGGGCAACAAGTAGTGCCGGCGTGTTTCTGTGCACATGAATTTGATTTGAAACAATAATGTTGTAAGGCAGTAGTTTTAGCGGTGATGTGTGAAGCGCAGAGGGAGAACCGATGCTCGGAGGAAGCAGGGGTCACGAAGAATAGGGTTTAATTGTTACAGAATGACACATTATATTAATATTCCCTTGTAGTCACACTAGTAGCAGTAAAAATGTGGATGAATGTGGATGTACATATTTAAATGTACGGTACTTGAGTTTAATCTTGTAATAGGGCAGTGCTTCTCAAAGACTTTATCGGGCCAAACATAATCTAAAATGAAACTAAATCAAGTTTATTATGAGACTAATCTATGGATAAAGTAGTTCAAAATAGTGCTTAAAACTATCCAAATTAAAGAGTTATACATATCTTCTGTTCATTAAGTAGCTTTTAAACAGTGTACATTACGATGGCTTGGATTGTTTCATTGAGACTCAACATTTTGATATAACATTTTAGATGAGTTATGAAGATGTCTATTTTCACCTTCTGTTTTGGATCTGAAACAGTGACCACAGATTTGCGAGGCCCCCCGGTCGACCGCAGCGCTCCATCGTTCTGTGGTTCACTCGATCGAGGGCCGAAACGTTCACTACGTACCTTCCTCGCAAGGATCGACAATGTGCGGGGGGCCCCTTCGTGTTCCCAGTTCACCAGGTTGCGCCTACTCATCCTACGCACACGTCTTAACATCGACGTGCGAAAGTAAGGAACTTTCTGAGAGCTAGGAACAAGTTAGGTATAGATTTGAGTACTTGCTTCTTTCTTCCACCTTTTGAAAATTAGGTAATGCAGAGAGGGGAAGAGTCGGACTGCACGGTTTGGGAAAAATGTCGAATTGCAAAATACGTCCAGGAGAAACGACAAAAAATGTAAATAGGCCTTTAAAACTGACAAACTAATAAAAGAATGTATTTCAGGACCTGTTTGTACAGATCTAAACTACAGCGTTGGCAAGTTTCCATGCAGAATAAATGACGGAACTTCAAAAATTGCAACCTTTGCCGTTTGCTAATTGCGTCCATTCAAATTTCGATTTCGATTGTGATTAGCCCTAGTGAAGAGTCAGTATTGTGAGTAAAAGGGTGAAACCAGCCACACTTTCACTCCTGACATAATATCTGGATGTAGTTTCCCTTCCCCAGCACTGGTAATGACCCATTGATTCCAAAAAGTGGCTCGGCTAACTTTAAAGTGCTGTATGTGTCAGGTGCATGGGTCGTTCAATACGGAAAGCGATGCGAAATGTTTGCTAGCAACCATCGATACATGTTGTTATGCACTCCCACATTCTTTTTCAGTCCAAAATATCACAAGACATCCACTTTTCCCTGTTGTCATTTCAACCGCATCCAAAACTAAACAGATTTGATGTGTTGTTAAGTCTTTGGTATCCGCGTATGCAGCCAAGCGTCCGTGTGAAGTCATCTGCTCTCTGGAGACGTGCCCAGCTCCGTCTCGTATCTGTTCTGGCGTTCTGGAAGTAGTTTTGTGAATTGTTGCCTTTTAAGGTCGGAGCGAGAACCTCACCAAAAGAACATTCACGACAGTAACGGCTGAGTTTGGACCACGCGATCGCTATCTTCCGAGTTCTTCCAAACAATTCCGCATTTTGTATTTCATCGCCGTGGCCTTCCCTCGTCCGTCTTTTTGCATACGGTATATTCGCCGGTACACCTACTGTTTCCAATCAGCCGCCTTTTGTGGAGAGCCAGTTTGGGGCCCTTTTAATGCCAGAACATGACTCCCGTTGACATCACATTTGTACGATTCATTTTTTTTTCTCGCCGCAACTGGGCTTTTGTGTGTTGCAATGTCTCGAGAGAAATGGAAGACGTTTGGCTTAGCTGTTATTGTGTATATGTACAGATGATGAGACGGCAGATGGAATGGAAATAGGAACGGCAAAAATAAAGAACAATATAAGATGCTAGATTTTCTTTTTAAATTGAGCTGGAGGACGCGTCAGAATTCTATGGTTGAACGTGCCGTTGAACTGTCAGACTGCAGATGTTGTTGACCTGGTTTTGCAATTAATCCCTGGGCCTATTCACATGAAACGGAGCTGTCACAAAGTTCAACGTCTCCTATGTCATCCTAAATAATCCCTAAAGATGTGATTGTTGACAGTTGAAAAGACTTAAAGCCATGAAATGAAAGGTGCTGTGTACGTGTAAACAACGCAAAAAAAATAGGACTGGTTCACTTTTCATAACATAACATAGTCTAATGCTTTTCCCAGCATCAGAAATATTCACTGCGCCGTCACAGTAAAGCTAACAAACATTGGCATGCTAACGGCTAAGCTAACAAACATTTGCATCCTAATGGTGAGCATAAACACTTTATAATTGAATGTACAGTATTTGTACGAGGGCAAAACTGTTTTTTTTTTAACTTCATTACATGCTAAAATATTGCGTACAGGCTCTTTAAAATGACACGTTTATGGAGCCAATCCCTCACGAAAAATAAGGGATTGTTCTTCCAAAAATAGCGAATCTCTCATCGGTCATCAAATTCTTGAAAATGATCTTGTAACGTTCTGTTACGTGCAAAATCTTCAGGACTTTTTCCCATTCACAAGCTATGCTATTTGGTTTTAGATTGTTGATTGCTATGGAAACGGTACACAGTTTTTCATCAATCTGAAACCCATGGATTATGGGGTCACACCTCATCGACTTCTCAGTTACCCTAATGTTAAACCAGTGGAGATTTTTTTGGCCCGTAGGCTTTATTAGACAAGGAAATGTGTGAAACGGGGATGAAAGAGAAGGGAGGACATGCAGTAAACTGAGTCGGGATTCGAGTCGGCTGCACATGGAACCTGTGTGCTGCCGCCTTAACCACTCCACCACCGGGCAGAGATTTTAAAATGCTAAACACTATAAACTTGAATTGAAAAGTTGTTAATCGAATTGTTCCACTGTTTTTCTCTATGGACGTTTTGACATTTGATCCTGAGCTCTTATTGGCATCACGGCCGTTATGAAGATGATAATTAGATCGATGTTTTATCAAGACATCAAGAAGGTTATTAGTCTGTAAACTGTTGATTAATCACCTTATTGCAAAAGACTTTAACTAGGGAAATCCTGGCACAAGAGACAACATAATTTACAGATTTAGGGTGACATATTTGCAAAATATGTTGGATTTCCCTTGAATGAATCCTTAAATCGAATTTGACCCCTGTTCTGTTGAAGGATTTTGTGCTTACAACATTATAATCTATGCATAGGCTAATACGTTTTTGCTTTACGTGATCAAATCCATTCCTATTACTGTTTTAAACGGAAGCACAACCGTTATTTTGTTCATTCTGTAAATATATTTCCTTTTTGAGCTTCAAACTTTCCATCACCCACTGTGTTTTTCATTACGTTAGCCTTTAGCACTGCTGCCGCTGCTGGGATGCTAACGGCGCTAACCTAATTAAAAGCGTCCCGATCGGGGCCCCGCGCGTCAGGGCCTCGCAGGGGCAGGGTGTCAGCCATGTGCGGCTGCAAATCTCAACTTAAACGCAGAGAGATTAGTCAACTTTTGCAAGATATTAGCCGTTCAAAAATGAGAAAAATGTCGCTAAGCCTCTTGTAGCGCCGGGGTTGGTCGGACAAGGCGCACTATTGTTGAAGTGTGTGTGTGTGTGTGTGTTAGGTACAATGGGAACAAGTGTGCGTATGTAAGCTGCAGGATATGGAATATACTGGTGCTTTAGAGACTTGTATGATTGTTATTGAGGAAAAACAGGAAATACATATATTGTAATAAAATTAAATGGACTTGCTTGCTGAAATTATAATGTGTGTTACAAAAGATTGAAGGCATTGGTTGTTAAAATTGTGCTTATTTGATGGATTTTACTTTGGAAACTTAGACTTTCACTGGACAAAAAATTACAATCTTAACATAATTGGTTGTAAGTGCTTGAATAAAGTAGCATTTGTTTTGATTCGATTATATTTTGACTGTCTTAAAATATTATTACTTATTGTATTATTTTTAGGTATTTTTGCTTACGGTTAGAGTCAATTTAAAATGCTTAAAAAAAAATTAAAAAAAACCCAAATCAAGATCAAAACTACTTAACTTTTGTACATTCCTCAGTACTTGTTTGAACCACATATGTAATGTTTAATTAAAAATTGATTTAATAAATGATTACACAAAACTAAATAAAATGATTACTTTTTAGAGATTATTTTTATTTATTTTGCTTCATTCAGACAGACTTTTATATCTAAACTGTCATAGTTATATCTAATGTGTGATATGTATGATGAGGGCAGAGGTAAATTTAGGTATTTATGGACAAAAATAGGAAGAAAACCATAAAAAACATAAAATAATACACATATGTAACTTTTTAACTCATTATGTTATTTAAGATAGTTAAATCAGATTGTACCCAGATGGTAAATTATTTGGACAAAGTGGTTCAAAAACGCAACACAACATTTCTCGAACAAATATCGAATACCGTATTTTCTGCACTATAAGGCGCTCTGGATTGTAAGGCGCACTGTCAATGAATGGTCTATTTTTGAACTTTGTCCATATATAAGGCGCACCGGACGATAAGGCGCATTAAGCTAAACAAAACAGTCCCAACCTTGTTCAATGGAAACACGTTCTGACACAGTCTGATACGCTAAATCAAACGTTAGCATATTCACAGTAACTCAAAATGGCTCAGGTATAACACGTAAAAAAACACGGTCAGATACCGGTGAATCAAACGTTAGCGTATTCACAGTACGGCAACTCAAAATGGCTCAGGTATAACACGTAAAAAAACACAGTCAGATACTGCTAAATCAAACGTTAGCGTATTCACAGTAACTCAAAATGGCTCAGGTATAACACGTAAAAAAACACAGTCAGATACCGCTAAATCAAACGTTAGCGTATTCACAGTAACTCAAAATGGCTCAGGTATAACACGTAAAAAACACAGTCAGATACCGCTAAATCAAACGTTAGCGTATTCACAGTAACTCAAAATGGCTCAGGTATAACACGGAAAAAAACACAGTCAGATACCGGTGAATCAAACGTTAGCGTATTCATATACGGCAACTCAAAATGGCTCAGGTATAACACGTAAAAAACACAGTCAGATACCGCTAAATCAAACGTTAGCGTATTCACAGTACAGTAACTCAAAATGGCTCAGGTATAACACGTAAAAAAAAACAGTCAGATACCGCTAAATTAAACGTTGGCGTATTCACAATAACTCAAAATTGTTCAGTTAACACTATATCACGTAAATAAAACATAATACACTCACTTTTTCAGTTTATTCCTCGTCCACAAATCCTTCAAATTCCTTATACACACACTGTAATGTTATGGTGAAGCACAGTATTACTCCGCGACGCTCCTCGCTACGGTAACCGTAATGCTGGAAGTGGTGCGGCTTTGTAGTTTACCAAAGTTGTGATAAAACATTTTGACGGATTTTTGGCACAGTGTACCACATAAAATCGGTTCGAGATCAGTAAGCACAACCAGAATTAATCCATATATAAGGCGCTCTGGGTTATAAGGCGCACTGTCATTTTTTGAGAAAAATAATTGTTTTTAAGTGCGCCTTATAGTGCGGAATACGGTAGTAAGAAAAGTGCTCCGATGCTAACGGCGCTAACTGGACGTAGCGCTGTGGGTATAAGTGCTGGTGTGATGGGCTGTGAAAGCATGTGGGTGTCACAGGTGTGGAGAGCGGGGATGAAGCAGCGGCCCACCCATGTTCTGATCCACTGTCTCCACTCAGGGTGAAAGCTATGCACCAAAGTACTGTGAAAACATGCACACGTCAGGGGGACTTATCTGTGCTGAGTGCAACAAGGGACAAATGAACCGGAAAGAAGCTGTGGTGGTCTCGTCTGGCACAAAATCTGCACCGAAAGATGTTTTTATTATTTCATTGAATCCGCTTGCATCCACAGATTTATAAGTGACATGACTTCAAAGGCTGTTTTCTCAAAATGCGTTTTTCTCCCATAAAGACATAAAGATCAGCCCTTAAAGTAGCTCCAACTCACACCAAACTATACAGTTGATCATACAAAAGGATTCATTGAGATCTAATTCCAAGCCTGATTTATTAAAGTTTTAACTCCGTAAATGAGGTGATATTTACACTTTTGGGCCAATTGTACTCACAAAATTCCCTCTGTATACTTTTTTAATCTTAGCAGGATGAGGGCAAAGTGGAATTTAACTCAGGAGACTTTTGATAAGGCTGGTCCCAGTGTGAGACATGTCCCGGCCCTTGTCTTCACCGGCGTCCTGTCCCCCCTCCTCTCACCCCACTGTCCCACGGAGAGACGCAGATCCAGGGAGCAGACAGTCATGTGAGAGAGAGTGTCATATGGAAGAGATTTAGTGGTAATGAGCCCTCATCATGGTCCCGCGCGGTGCCACCCCCCCCCCTCCGCACCCATGCCTCCCACGTTCTGGTCAGTGTCACCCTGGAACAAACTGTCCCACAGACGGATCACCTGGTATCCACAAATTATCCACAGGAATGTCGAAATAACGGAATCTCTGAGGGAATAGTTTAGCTTTTTTCTTCTTCTTTAAAAGGTATACGTAGTATGTAAAATGTTCTTGGTGAGGGTCCGCCACTTGCTTTTCTGCATTGAGGGTGTTTTGCTTTACCTGGAATGTTACACAGTATGGCATTAAACCTATAAATCTCCATGGACACAATATTGTCCCTAATACATAAGAATTATATGCTCACACTTGTTCTTTTTGGTCCTAGTTTGAGTCCAAATGTAGACTGGTTTAATCATGATCTTGTCCTAGTTTAGTCCCTTAGTTAATACACAAATGAACAAAACACATTGTCTAATAATTGCATTTTTCATGAACTGCCTCAGTGGAATCCCCAACAACCCCCCGCTTGTGCTTTGGTGAGGTGGGTGCCCAAAGTAACAGTATGCACAGTGGTGGTTTGAACCACCCAACTTCCTGCTATGTCCACTCATGGGTCCATAGCGCCATAACACACTCATTGGTACTGCCTATTTGGAGGACGGAAGCTGCTGCGCCTTGTGGGTTTTACCAACAATTTTCCAAAGAAAAGGTTATTCTTCTTTAACATCCCCAAATACCCTGTTTGTCTCCAGACCTGGATTAACTGGACTCCAAGAAAGCAATGTAAACCCAGATGCTCACAGTCGTCGAAATTAGTACAATAACTCAAATTTAGTTAAGTTCCGCTTGCTAAACAAAACTACTAACCCTAACTTTCTGTATTTTTTGATGAAATGTATATTTTTTTCCCCTCAAACTTTGATATGTTGTAAGATTTTGCCCAGTTTGACCATTTTAGATATGTTTATGATCCTTGCATGATGTGGATGGATGTAGAGGTTGTACTTCGTTCCAGTTCATATTATTAGTGTTCCTTGGTTTTATTGCTTTTCACGTGGCTATGCTAATAAACGTTATTGGACTACTTGCAGACTCATTTCCTACTGTCCAGGTGCTATGTCTTTGGGCTCAGACACAAAGTCCGTGCTCCTGAAAGCTTTGAGAGCATATCCGTACGTTTGGAAGTTGGAAATGTCGGCAAAAAGTTAGTTGTTGACGCGTTTTTGCTGCTTTTAACTGTCACAGCGACTCGCCTGTAGTAGGTGAAAACCAAAACCCCAAAACGTCTAAAGGCTCCTTTTTGTTTTCAGTGAGATACGCCGTTTTTGGATATAGCAACACGACTATCTAACAGCGGAGATAGATCGAACAAGATCCGTAAAAACCTGCAATTAGTGGATATGAACACACGCCATAGACAGTAGCTCTGGTCGTCACCTCCGTCTTGTCCCACCGGAGTGTCCACCTCTATAGACATTTGACCTTCACCCCCGGACTGTCCCGCCCTGCTCTTGGCCTATCTCCTCACTCTGACACTGGGCATTCTGTCACGTTAGCGCATCGCCGTGTCAGAGATAACCCAAACCAGACACCCCCTCTTACCCCTCTTCAGCCCTCCTCCTCATCGCGGTATCTTAACAGTCATACAACTCGCCCGGCCTCTACACGGTTAATTAGTAACCTGGATTTACGCAGATAGCTAGCAACTTTTACCTGGACCAGCGACCGACGATACAAGGAATAAAGGCTAGATGCATGTCGACTATTGGTGAGTTGCGATGAAGAATTTGCATGGTTCAAGCTTGTTAGCATATCATATTAGAGGCGGTATGAGCCCTATGTGTTGTTTGAAACGTTTGACTAAATGTATTGATATTCTTGTCTTGGACGATGTTTAAAAAAAGGCAACATTTATGTTCTCAGTAGATTTTATTATTTGAACCAATTTAGCTTTTTCTTGTTAAAATGTATTTCAACTTTCACAGTACTGTAATACATTTGTGATTATTATTAACAAATATACATCTATAATATTTTAATTGCTTTCTATTTGTGTTTATCTTTTATTAAAATGTGATTTTATAAATACATTTAAAGACGTTTAAATGTACTTTAAATCATACTTTATTTATTTTATTGTTGGTTGGTTGCTTGTGCAGATTCCCCCACCCCTGTCCATTTATCTATATTTTTTATTTATTTCAACATCTTCAATAACCAGCCCTAATTGCTATCATCTATCACTCCATGTTTACCTCTTCCCTTCCAATCCTTTGCACAATTAATTATTTTTTTCTCGAGATGTTCCTGTGGCCTCTCTGTCAGTGTGGTCAATAACAATAAAGGGCCGCAGTTATCTCTTTTAGCGCGGCGCGGATCAATAGTCATCCGTCATGCTTTCACACTCTCAGTGCTATCGCTAGTGCCGAGATTAGCTTTTAGCGTCTCGCGCCAGCGTTTGACCGCGGTTATGGCTCTGTGCGTGTGTGGTGGAAGCTAACGTTTGCAGTTAGCTAAGCCTTTTGAGAATTTCCAGAATGGTTTCCACAATTTATTCTTCCTGTCGGTCAATTATATCACAACAATAAATGTATCTACGTTTGATAGGATTTGACCTGGCTTTACAATCGAATTATAGGGTAAATGCTTAATGACTGTGCCACTATTGCCTCTATATTCAAAACACAGGATTTTAATCAAAGTGTGACTACATGAACGAATAGCGCATTGCTTTGAGTATCTAGAATAATTTACATACAAACAAATTAATGACGGTAACAACATTTGCTAGCTTCGAAGACGGCAGTATAGCTATGTTTTAGTCCTGTTAAAGACCTGGTTTAGATCTGGTGTTTGAATATTTTCTTGAGTGGTGCATGGGAAAAGTTTGAGAACCACTGGTATAGGACCATTTAATAAGGAGAGCTATTAAACAAGCTATAATGCTCAACATTAAAGGCTCTGTACCTGATTTTTGCGTGTAAATAACATAAAAAATGCTAACGGCACACTTCCCACTTTGTGGAAAATCAAGCTTTCCGTATTTATACGCAGAGAAAGTGCTGTGGTCTCATTTTCACCTGAACAGCGGCTCTTAAAATACATCAGCACTGGGGGAAAAACAGATTTAACTTCATATGTTTAAATATGCAAAGACATCCGTTTCAAGCTATTTAACTCACTCGAAGTTGTATTTTGACATCAGGAATGCCAGGGGTTGCAGTGAGGTGGCAGGGGCTGTAGTGCATGCTGTTCTTGTGTCCTTGGGCAAGACACTTTACCCACCTCACCTTCAGTTTAACTCCACTGGTCCTGGTATGAAGGACAAGGTGTTTGTGAGAGCAAATGCATGACAACGGGTGGACATTAACCCTTGGATACACTCTTGCGTGTTTACAGCATTTACATTATATAGCCTCATTAAACGGGCTGTACACGATATTTTAAATGGAATTAAGTAAAATATGTGTTGCCTCAGTACAGATATGCTGTAAAAGCAGCTCTTACGGTGAAATGAGACCACTGTCTGTAGTCTGAATCTAATTATAGAGCAGGAAGTGTGCTGTTAGCATGCTAATGTTTGTTAGCTTTACCTTGACTGTAAACTTCGCTGTGAAACGCAGGTAAAAACTCATGACGGTGAATAGATTGGATGCTTGGAATACATTAGGTGAAAGAGCAGTGCATTTGGACCACTGCAAAATGTTTCAAATGAACTGTTATTCACGTTTTAAGAAATCAGGTACAGCACTGTTATCACGTACTGTCCACGTCTCCGTCGGAAACAGAGCCACTTGCCCTCGTCTCCGTGTCAGTATATCCCATCGTAACCTCAGCGGCCCGGGCGAGCGGCGTTAAACAGTGCGGCGTTGTCCTGTCACTCCGGTGTAGCGGCTCATCCATATCCTGCCCTGTCACCGAAGCCAACCTGCTCCATCCTTCACGCGCCGCCATCTTTCAACCCCGACGCACTCTCCCCATCCGTCTGTCAGGACAGGACTTGACCCCTGACCCCCGGGGGCCCGCCCATCTAGTTACCCCCGGCCCCGCGCTGATTGTGTCGCTGACCGGCAGCGGCTCATGTGTCCGCGTGGTGTCTACTGTTTCACTCAAGGAGAAAGGAGAGGTATTGTGAGGGGCAATCCAGTTTGAAATCCAGACAGATCTTATCAAAAATAGAGTAAAGTTTAGATTTGATTGGCAAACGGCAGCATAAATAGTTTCAAGATTATTTGAGTCAAAAAAGGTCATTTAAGTCAATCTGTACTGCAAAAAGTATCACAAAGTATAAGACAAAGAGGGGTTTTTTTCCAGGGCGGCTCCTGAAAACAGGTTTGCTTCATATTAAATCATCTAGTCTTATTTTTTTTAAGCTTTATTACATTTCTTTTTTTTAAAAAAAATTTAAACGATAATTAGAAGTGAGTTTAGTTTATTTTGTATGTTTTTCTGGGCTTACTATTATTTTTATTTATTTTTTACAAATAAGCAACTTCCTTTATTTTATTTATTTATCTTATTTCATGACTGAAATGGCAAAAATGTGTTTTTAAGATGTAAATGATGTTAAATTAATGACTGAAAAATATCTGTATCTCACTAGAACCTGTTCAATACACTGCATTTATTACATTTAGTAGTTGCTTCATTTTTTGGGATTTATTTTTGTGGAACTGAAGTAGCTTTTTTCTAGTATTTTTTTCTAACTTTTTTTTTTTTTTTTTTTTTTTTTTTTTTTTTTTTTTAATCTTAAGGATTTGATTTCCCTTTTCTCTCTGGATATATAGCAACCCTGATTTGGATAATTTCCGCAATCAAATGTCATTCACTACACAGCTTACAAATATGATTGCTAGCTAAACAAAAAACATGTTAACTCCACAGTAATGCGCTGTTGTGTCCTCTGCCTGTACTTCTTGATAATAAAGACGAGGATGGTAGTGCCGACTGTTGTTTTTTTTATCCATACAATTTGAAGTTCCGTGACATGTCTGACGCCTACTTTAGAAAAAAACAACAAAAAACTTAAATAATACACAAGTAAGACCTTGACATCTCACCACCAACGACGTTTTTTTGTCCCTGGTGTGATCCCACTGAACACACCGATGTGTTCCCCTCGTGTTCACAAGATTTATGGGTCCATTTTTCACCTGGGCGGCGCTGTCTCTTCGGGGGATTGACACTAGTTAGCGTAGCGCAAACCCAAACGCTCTCATTTCCATCTCATTCTCTTTACCCTCGCCCTCCTCGCGCGTGATTTCTGCTTAATGTCCAGACTGATGAGCTCAATTTGCCACGCTATGCTAGCAGTCTGTGGGTCCGTTGATTAATGGATGTGCAGGTAGGTAGAGGAGCGTCAGAACATGCTAGCTAGCTTCCCTGTTTGCGTTTTCACCCAGACACGCTGCCACCAGCCCCGACATTGCACAATAATTGATGACATACAGTAGGGCAGCCATTTGCAAATCAAATGTTGAAGAGGCGCAGACACAGACTGGGTTTTACATCCAAATGTAAAGCGATCTGTATGAGATAGCAGCATTTACATGTGTTATTTTGATAATTGTGGTTTAAATGAATGACTTGACTCAGCAGTTTGGATATGTTACTTAGCTGACGAGCACCACAGCTTATTGCTAGGCCGATTATTGTCCCGATTATTAGGTTTGTTATTAAAAAATAATAATCATGACAAATTTGAAAGCAAAATCAAGTATTTTTTGTTCAATACACAGTCCCCAAAATAGAGCTAAATGTAAAGAACTTTATTTTATTTGGCAGTTTTTGTCACATTTAACTTTATTGACAAACTTGAGGGACAGTAACACGTTGGACCAAGATTTCACTGTTGTTTGGTCACAGTCTCAATAATCGTGAATAACCATAATACTCACAATAATCGTAACACTAACATTTCATATTGTGACATCCGTACGTGTTACTATAGATTTTTTTTTGCTTGTACAGTATGTTTTATTCTCCATCTTAGACCTAAGACATGTGATGACAATTGACTTTAAAAAGGACCCATTTCTATGTATCTGACCCACACTGCGCTGCAAAAACTGTTAACAGAAAACACTGTAATAAACACTGTATTTAAGTATACAGACAGATTAAACGGCTGCATTTCTACATTATAATACCAAAAAATACCAAATCCTTTCTGCTCAATCTGTCTAATCTAAATAAAATGATTCGAAAAATGTTTGTACCATCGACCCATTACTAACCTAAACGACTGCAGGTCTAAACCGGAATAAAAACCTACTTTGCATGTTTGTTTATGTCGATGGATTAAACTCCAAATGCCATGGCACAGCGAGAACGTGGAACCGGGAATGGACCTTATCGCTATGAGGCGGCACAAATGGATCAATCTGGGTTTGGACGAGACACTTAACTGGATAATAATACTACACATATATATAGGCCACGTTCACACTGCAGGGTGAAAATCTGATTATTTTGTTTTTTTAACGTGGTTGTTCTCGTTACAAAAAAATGTGACAGCCGTTTGTTTGAACGGAATGCAGCTCGATGTGTCGCGCATGTGTCCCGCATGCGCGCAAAAGAACACGACGTCACATGTCGCGCGCTGTGTTTACCGGAGTAAATGGGCACGTTCCCCGGCCGCGTACGCACATTTTATTCATGTCCCTTAAGTGTTTTTAAATTTCGCAGGAAGGCTTTTTATTTCCGCTGTCATTGCACCAGGAGCGCTTTAATCCCTTCGCTCGGCCAACTCCTCCACAATCTCCTCAAATACCGCTCGATTACGGTACGAACCCTCTGTTTTTGCCTGAATTAATTTGTCACTCGTGTATTGATCAGTTCACAATCTTCTTCCTTCCTCCACTGACAGTTTTCAGCTCTTTCGTCTGCCATTTCTCTCCAGTTTGACTCAGAATTGTGACGTTTATCCCAGAAATGTCACCTATTGATGACGTTCAGGTGGCATGAACCGGACCTGAGCGTTCGGACTGAAGCCGCATTCTAAAAGTGCGGGTACATATCGGATTTGGGTCGGATTTGAAAAGAAAATCGAATTTGTGCTGTTCACACTTTCCTGGTAAAATCGGACACAGGTCACATATGGGCCAAAGAAAATTGTAGCGTGAACGTAGCCATAGTGGTTTATACATACAATACATATTTTGTATGTATTTTTTGCATGTAAAGCTGTACACATTGGTTGCACGCTGAATAGTTGTTGTTTTTTAAATGTTTTTCTATGATAATAGCGCTCACATTTAAAGTGAAATAAAACAAGTGTGGCGACGGTAGATCGGATTGTACAGCGCTCGTCCGAATCCCTGACAACACGACAACAACAGCTGTATCGCAACTCAATTTTAACCTGAGCACTTCATTACTTATATGTGGGGGTTTGGTCAATACATTATCTATCTATCTATGTATTTGTCTGTCATTGTGTCCTTGGCAAAGACGCTTAACTTGCGCGCGTGTGTCTGAAGGAGCGATTGGTTCCTTGACGTGAATGCGCTTTGAAGGTAGAAAAACGCATCAAATATGTGACTATTTACCATTCAAACAGATTGAACAGAGACATTTTGCGGCGTGTTGAGCTCGCCAAATCGTAACCATTCCCAGTTCCAAGATGTTTCAGAATCATTTGCACCAACTTTCATCACTTCTCTCATGGAAACTCTAAATATCCCGATCACCACAGGCACCAGTCCATCCCTTTCTCCTTCCGGCGTGTCTGGTCTCCTCTTTTGTCCCCTCCTCTTTTCTCATTAGCGTTTGTCACACTGATATGAAAGGTTGAGGGCGGCTCGCTGACATGCTCAGGAGGCACCATAAATATTTCATCAGGCCTAATGGAAATCGTCAGCGCACTAATTGCCCGCACATTATCTCATTACCGTGGCGGACATCCCCGTCTCTCCCCGTCTTTGAACGCGGCGCGACAAAATGTTATTGTGTCCTTTATGTATTTCGGGCAGGCGTGGCGTCACGTCCTGTCATCCGCGCTTTTCAACGCTCTGAAAAACCGTCTCTATTGTTTGGAATCTTCAGGCTATTTTTGGGCCGGTGACAGGACGAGCCGTGAATGCGTGGGAATTTTTTTGAGGCCATCTCGCCCAATTCGTGTTTTTGTCTGAACGGGAAAGGAATACTGCTGAAAATGTGACGAGAGAAAACGTCAGTGATTGTGCAAACATTATGTATCTGTAAAAGAGGGTAGAGAAGAGTAAAGTTACATCAAAATAATGTAAGAAGAAGAGCAAAGTAGTGGTCCAAAAAATTGTAAGAGTAAAAAAGTATTTGAGGAAACTATTACTCAAGTAAGGATGTAACATCAGATTTATTTTAAGGTGCCGTATCATCTTTTTACTGTCTATAAAATGTAAAAAACAAAATTTGTTCTTAAAAAATATATATATAAATGTAAGGCATCCAAGAGAAAAATAAATAAAAATAATAATAATGATAATGATGATAATAATAATAATAATAATAATAATAATAATAATAATAATAATAATAAACAATAATAAATAATAATAATAATAATAATAATATAATAATAATAATGATGATAATATGGATAATGATGATCATGATATGATGATAATAAATAAAGAAAGGTTAAGGCACTAGGTCATGAATGAGTCCATTTTTAGTCCAAATTAGTTCATTTAAGAGCTTTTCTTAACTTTCTGTCATTGAGTTTTGCTGTCATGGTAAACCTAACAACAGCTAGCATGCTAACAACGCACTTCCTGGTTTTTCGGAGAATAAAGCCTCTATAATTAGATCCAGAATGCATTGTGACTTCACTTTGCTCGTAGGAAACATTGTACAGCCTCTTTAATGTAATGGTCGGACAAAACATTAAACTAAGCTCCAATCTGGTGTTTTCAAAACAGAATAAGTAAATCATATCCGAATAAGTGGAAGAAACACAATCATTTAATATTGTAAATTTTTTTCTCGCACTTTTGCTCTGTCAAATATATTACTCAAGTAGGAGGAAAAATACGGGTTTATAAACTACTGTGATAAGTGAAGTACAAATTGTCAATACTGTCAACAAGTGAACCATAGTGCTTTGAAAGTAAAAACTACCTGACACTTTGATTCGTCTATGTGCGCTCAAATCATGTGTGAATCAACGCATTTATGTGAAATAACACATTCTCAAGTAAATTAGCGGCTTCTGTATACAACTTATTTTTGCTAAAGCTTGAATATGTACGACCTGCAACATTTTGAGGCTAACGCCCACTTTACCAAACCGCCCCTGAACGTCTCTCAGCCCCCGTTTGCAGCCACCGGAATGTAGACTGTGGCGCGGATGAAGTACTCCATTTTCATTTAAGTAAAGTAGAGATACAGGAGCAGAACAAATGAATCAAGTAATGATAACAATTACAATAAAAAAAATTAAAAAAGAATAAAAAAAATTAAAATAAATAATAAAATAAATAAATAATAATAAAATAAATAAAAATTAAAATAAAATAAAAATAAATAAAATAATAAAAATAAATAAATAAATTAATAAAATAAAATAAAATAATCTATTAAAGGCACAGTATGTGACTTTCTGGAGTGTTAGGTCAGCTGGATGAGTCCGTGGAAATACAAGAGTTAACACCATACTTTGTGTGTGACTTTGAGTGTTTTTCTTGCAGATAGATATGTTTTATGCCATAATGCGGAATATTACAGTCAAAGGAACAACATTTCGGATATTTTTTCACGACAGATTTTGAGGCGTTATTTGAGAATTGTGCAGATTTTTTGTAAACAAAAGTGACTGAATCTACAACTAAATAATTAATTTCCCTGGTTTTAATAAGGCTAAATATTTGTATTTGTTTTGGAAGTCAGAACTTTCAGGACAGATGTAATCATAAACATTTAACTTTAAAACCTGGTTAAGAAACATACTTTGTACTTTCTAGTCAAGTCCAAAATGCAGTGCAGTAGAAAGTACAGACACCTGCTATCCAACGAAGTAAAAAGTAAAAAGTTATTCCAGTGGGCCGACATGTCGCAGTGTGCTGAAGGGCTTCCTCCTCCGCTGCGCCGCGTTTGAACTCGGAACGTGACGCGCTCTTTGTCCCGCACCTCCTTCCTTCTGAACCCATCCTGTGTCTGGTTTACTTGTTGGTTATTTACAGCACACATTCACAGACATCGTTTCTCCTCCCCTCTCTCCTCTCTCTGCTCCCCCCCTCTGCCTCTTGGCCTCGGACGCTTTCATTTAGCCGAAGACAAAACAAGTTAATTAGAGTCGGAAGTGCGGGACTATTCAATGGGGAATCGGTATTCAAATCAAGGCCTTCGTCTGGCACCAAACAGCAGGACACAGGAAGCCAAACACTGCACAGGAGGGAAGAGAGAGGGAAGAGAGGAGAGAGAGGGGGGGAGAGAGAGAGAGAGGGGGGAGAGAGAGGGAAGAGAAGAGCGGGAGGAGAGGAAGAGAGAGGAGAGAGGGGGGAGGAGAGGCGCGAGAGGAGTGGGGGGGAGAGAGAGGAGAGGGGAAGAGGAGAGAAGAAGAGAGGGAGAGAGAAGAGGGGGAGAGAGAGGAGGGGAAGAGAGCGAGGAGAGAGGGAGAGAGAGGGGACGAGAGGGAAGAGAGGAGAGAGAGAGAGAGAGGGAGGGAGAGATGAGAGGGAAGAGGGGGCGAGAGAGAAGGAGAGATAAGGTAAGAGATGAAGGATGAGACGAAGAGAAGAGAGGGAAGGAGAAGAAGGGAGAAGAGAGAAGATAGAGGAAGAGAGAGAGAGGAGGGGAAGGAGTGGGGGAGAGAGGAGAGAGGGAGAGAGAGAGAGGAAGAGAAGAAGGGAAGAGAGCAGGAAGGGGAAAGAGAGAGAGAGAGAGAAAGGGAGAGAGAGAGGGAGAGAGAGAGAGGAGAGAGAGAGAGAGAGGGAGAGAGAGAGAGGGGAGAGAGAGAGGGAAGAGAGAGAGAGAGAAAAGAGAGAGAGTTGGCTTCTCCAAACAAACTCTTTCGGCGCTGAACACGACTCCCAAATGTACTTTGTGGCGTTGTACGCTAACACACAGAATTAGCCTTCCCTTTCAGCGCGCTCCTTTCATTATATCCGGGTACCAGCTCGGTCACAGCGAAATATTTAAGCGGCCGGATTCACAGAGAGCTGTAAAAAAAAGAAATGGACTAGGGTGTGCGTCGGGCGATGTGTGTGGCACGAGGGCACAAAGGCAGCAAAACCAAGAGCGATGCTGAAGCTACAAAACCGACTCAGCCAAACAGTCATATACTAAATAATGATAAAAACATGATAAAAAAATAAATGTTTTTCATTTCAGAAGGTTTCATTGCGCTGAAAAACATAGAAAACGTGCTTCTTTACTTTGAGCTTGGGACTTGCATCTCCACAAACCTGACTCGTACTTCCTCCTGCTCGTTTCCATGGGAATGCTGTTCCTTTGGATAATATTCCACAGTACGGCATAAAACGCGCCTGTCGCCAGATGCCGGAGAATGTTCTGAAGGATGGTTTTAACTTTCTACTGACCTGGAGGCCACCTTCAAAAAGTGATGCAGTATTGCTTTAAAGTAAATGTTTTTATGTAAATTTAATTGAAAACAATTTATTATAATTTTAAATTTTTTTTAAGATCAAACAAGAATTATTATTTGATTATTTGATTATTAGTTTACAGTGTCAAAGAAATGCTTTAATATCAGACTTGCTTGAATATGTTCAGAGCATTTGTCCTTTATGGTCCGTTGTGCCCTTGAGCAAGACACTTCCTCCGCTTTGCCTTTACTGTCTTTTTATTTGTGCACTTTTTTGGCATTTTATATTTTTCACTTTGATTTACCATACACCAAATATAACTTATATATAACGATATTTTGAAGAAATTATTTTCCTTTTCAAAATCCCTTTTGGCAAGACTTTGGTACAATTCATTTGATCACACTCCGGGGATTTAAGATTAAAACGGTGCTTAGTAACAGTTGTCTCTTCATGCTGTCTGCACTGAAATGGAGCAAAGGATCGGGGTCTACGTCGTCCCCTCTGCTTTTGCTGCAACAAAACGATTAATCTAAGCACTTCTACAAGTCGATATATTGCGCCATATTGCGATATTTCGGTTACTGTGTCACATCCCTCATAAACAGCAGTATGAATAGTGCCATACGTCTTCATAGTAATCCATTATAGTGTCCTGTCTGATGTAAGAGGAGTCATTAGCCACCCCACTGTCCGCCCCGGGGCAGTGGGAGTGAACGAAGCCCCTCTGGAGACCGCGTGTCATTGTATTTACTCATAAACTGTCAGCGCGCCGATCCGTGGCCGAGCTTTTGTCACACCGCCGCGGATACAGATGACACGCGGGTGGGGGGGGATGAGGGAGGGAGGGAGGCAAAGGTCCCATTATCTGCCGAGGAGGGCCACCTGAGCTAAAGACGGCCATTTGTTCCCCGTTCGACCCGCCGACCCACACCTAATTATCGGGCAATTATGTCCGAACGGTGCGCCTACAGGGAGTGGGCCCGGCTCAGGACGAGGGGACTGCCGAGGAATAGGGACAAAAACTACATGTAATGCTACGTTTGAGAACTATGACAATTCTAATATATATTTTAGAATGGAAATAAAATAGGTTTTTCGAATGTAATTTGGATATTTTTACGAAAACCAGTTTTTACTTTGAAACAAATGAAAATCATGAAATTACGCTTTGTGTTTGGATTTTAAAACTTAATGAAAAATGTATACTATAAATTGTGTACTATGTATGTAAATTTAACATTATTGTTTTTTGAACCTTTATTATATTTAACAAAAAGTAGTTTTAACTTAATGCGTAATTAGATTTTTCATTGTGTTCTGGGTTAAAAACTAGTTTCCTGGTGCCTGCTCGTCTCGATAAAGATGTTATTGCTTTATTTTTATTAGTCAAAAACGACTTAAAAAGCATGCATTTTTACTCCGAGCATGATCGCCTCTCCCCAGATCTGACCTGTAACTTGGCCTAGTGGAGCTGTATGCTTTTCTCCATGGACATATACAAGTTTAATGCCTTACTGTGAAACATTCCAGCAACCACTGAAGCTTAGCAACAACAGGTGCTAAGCTAAGCATGCTGTCTCACCTTCGTCATCATTTTGTTACTTTTTTTTTGAATATTTTCTTTTATCCTTTTCCTGTAGGACATGACCCTGCAGCGCTCGTGTGTATCCCCTGGTTGTGTATCTGGTGTGTATCCCCTGGTTGTGTATCCCCTGTTGTTGTGTATCCCCTGGTTGTGTATCCCCTGGTTGTGTATCCCCTGGTTGTGTATCCCTGGTTGTGTATCCCCTGGTTGTGTATCCCTGGCTTTGTGTTGTGTATCCCCTGGTTGTGTATCCCCTGGTTGTGTATCCCCTGTTGTGTATCCCCGTTGTGTATCCCTTGTGTATCCTGTGTGTATCCCTGGTTGTATCCCCTGGTTGTGTATCCCCTGTGTTCCCTTGTTGTGTATCCCCTGGTTGTGTATCCCGTGGTTGTGTATCCCGGTTGTGTATCCCCTGGTTGTGTATCCCTGGTTGTGTATCCCCTGGTTGTGTATCCCTGGTTGTGTTATCCCCTGGTTGTGTATCCCCTGGTTGTGTATCCCTGTTGTGTATCCCGTGGTTGTGTATCCCGTGTTGTATCCCCTGGTGTTATCCCCTGGTTGTGTATCCCGTGGTTGTGTATCCCCTGGTTGTGTATCCCCGTGGTTGTGTATCCCCTGGTTGTGTATTCCCTGTTGTGTATCCCGTGTGTATCCCTGGTTGTGTATCCCCTGGTTGTGTATCCCCGTGGTTGTGTATCCCTGGTTGTGGTATCCCTGTTGTGTATCCCCTGGTTGTGTATCCCGTGTTGTGTATCCCCTGGTTGTGTATCCCCTGGTTGTGTATCCCCTGGTTGTGTATCCCGTGGTTGTGTATCCCCTGGTTGTGTATCCCGTGGTTGTGTATCCCCTGTTGTGGTTGTGTATCCCCTGGTTGTGCTTCTTCAGCCGTTAATTAGATAATGAAGAGGTCTAATTACAGGGTCAAGCTGACGTGGAAACTGTGGGCGCCCAAGCGAATCGCCAAGGAAACGACAACTGAAAAAACGAAATGCATCATCATTTGTATCATTTGGACTGGACAAATGGATCACAACGTTTTTTTTTAATTGATCCACTGGAAAAAAACGTTCAATGGGTTTATATATCTGGGGGGAAAAAATAATCATGAAATAATAAAGTGCTTTCGGGTCAAAAATCAGAAAATACTTGAATAAACGATAAGAAAACAGTCTAATGTACAAAAAAAAAACAGTTTTTTACAATTCAAAAACGTGATTATGGCAATGGCATTTCACAGTTCACCCTCTAACCAGAGAGTTCCCGGTTCAAATCATGACCTAAAGTCTACTGTACTAGTATTTAGGCCTGGGAAATCACAGGGTCCCTCACGCTACGATAATATCACGATTTTGCGCTGGACGCGATAATCGATATATTACCTCAATACATTTTAACAACATTTGTCTTTGTTAAACCACGCCCTGCACAAACGCAAAATGAAACACACACATTTTAATCATCAAAAAACAGTCAAAAGTGTCAAATGTTAATGCGTAAAAAAAAACAAGTTTCCTTTCTTTAAACAAGCAACAACATAATAATAATAATAAATAATTCGGGCTATTAAACCAAAAATGACTCATGGCGATATATCGATACGGCAGCCCACGATATCGATACTGCATCACCAAATTTAGAATTGCAATATATAAATAAATGTATAATATTTTGGCACACCCCAACGAGTACTATCATTTTTTCATGATTATATATAACTCAAATCACTTCATATTCTTCTCTTGTACTACGCAAAAATTAACACACATCAACCCCATTTAAACATATCATGTTGTTAGTGTGTACATTATAAAATTTAAAATATTGCATGTTAAATGAATGAGAACGATGACTGTAGTTCCATAAAGTCACCATTTATTATGTTTTCCCCTCGAGTGCGCCATGACTCATGTCACTCCAGAACACAGCATTTTCTTGTTATTTGATCACATTCAGATCAGCCTCTCTTCTTCCCCATGTCTGGTCCCTGTCTGCCCCCGGCCCCACTCAGTCTCGGCCTGTCCCCCGGCACTCAGGAGCCCGGCGCTGGAGAAGCAGGCAGGGCCCAGGTTCCCAGAATTCTTTGTGGTCAGGCTCCATTGTTTTCCTTGTATACAGCATTGTCATTTTTTTGTGTGTGTGTGTGTGTGTCGCGGCTGATTGTGAACGCGTTTGACTGTCCAGCGGCCCGAGTCGGGAGGCGGCCTGGAGGTGGGAGGTATTGTGCTTCCATTCTCCAGGAACCCCAGCTGTTTCCCGGCCTTCCTTCCCGTTTGTGTGGGACCTGCGGAGGGGATTAGTAATAGAGGAAGCCGGGCCGGGGCAATACGGTGGAGCGGAGATATCATCGGGAGCAATAGTTTTGAACCCTGACACCTCGCTGCTGCTCCGGGACACTTTGATCGTTCGTGGAGTTATCGGGGGATTCCGTTGGGGAGCGGAGTATGTCGGGCGCGCGTAGCAGGACGTTTTTTACAATGTCATGTTTAAAGAGAGTTTAAAGAGTTCTTGTCTTTCTAGAACAATCGTGGTCACCTCTCAGACAGCATTACATATAAACAACCTGGAAAAAAAGTATCTGATCAAATTATCCTTGGGGGGAATTGTCAGTAAAGAGCAGCAGGGGGCAGTTATGGGCAGATTTGAAAAAATAAAAACACCAATAATAAACATTTTACACACATTTTCTTATAATCGTTCTTTTTTTCTCATTAAGAGAGGCTCCTGATTGGTCAGTGCTTCCTGGAGTAGGAAGGGATGGGAAAAGTAGGAACAACGTGTTTTCACCCAAACGAAAATTTACGGGATGGTCTTGGACTTTTTTGAGTCTGAAATAAAGTAAATAAAACTACTTTTAATGACAGAACTACTCAATGACAGTTTTTGACAGCTACATTTTCTTGATTTATTTTAGACAGAATATAGATGAATCCAATGATAGTGTCATGGTGATTCAAACCACGGCTAACGTAATGTACATGTCACTAAATATTAGGCATTTCCTTCAGACTAAACCAGTCCCAAAAACCCTATCTTAACAAAATGAACTTTTTCTAAACCTAACCTTAATCCTAACCTTAACCTGATTGGGATACATTTGCTAGCATAGCCACCGACGCAAAGGAAAACAAAAATGCGGGAAAAAACGAACAACAGTTAAGCTCCGCCCTGGACGAAATGCCAAACGTCCAGTGAGTCTCATTAATGATTTTGTGTGCAACTATAATTTCTTACTTTGGGCAGAAATGGGCAGTACGCAAAAGAATTTCCTTGTACTGGGCATATGACATGTTAGCCGTATACTTCACGTGCCATAGCGCTGTGCCTCCCGAGTTTGAAGCTAAGTGGATTAGCATACCTCCCTCGTCAGCTGCATTCACTCTGACAGCCCGATGACATGCGACAGACGGGGTGAGGGACCGGACCCACCTGAGGTCCACTGGAGGGACGTCCCGGCAGGTGGTCCCCCCCCCACACACCAGACAGGGGAAGTTATAAGCCACCTGACAAAATAAAACGGTCTGAAATAGAACTTGAAATCCATACAAAATCGTAAACTATACAGTCAAAATAGTGTAGTATAAAAAATGTACTCTAATCGTAGCTAAATAGTTTCTTGTGCTGTACTTTAACAGTGATATGAAAAGTCTATAAAAGTCTGCATTTCTAACGTAGTCAATGAAAATATGTGGTAACAGAGTAATAACTACACAGGCTTCGTTCGTTAGTTAGATGCTTACGTACAATGTTGTCTGAAAGGTGTCGGTTTTGGCCAACTAACGTCTAACGGGGCAGTCAGCGCCGATATCAGGGCTTTTGAAAGGGGGCTTTTTCATGACCTTACACAGACTTCATCAAAGTAAGCGCCAAACGGTTAATTAAAATTCAGTGCGGCACTGTTACCACACACAGGGAAAGTTTCAGACACTTACAAGCCATGTTTCTGTTGTTAGACGATTTCTTAGAGTCCATTGTGTTTGACCTGCATGCTAATCACCAATGCTAATCATTTCTTAGCATTTTTGACATAACTAGCGACAACAAAGCCACAGTTGGGTTTTAAAATGGAGCTGTACTTTAGCAACCAGACTCAAGATGACCACCGGGGGGGGTACAGGTCACGTGTCAGGCAGGAACCGATTATTTCTTAACTCATATCGAGATTCGCCTTATACTGTTTAACCGCTGTTTAGCATATCTCCAGTTTCCGACGATGCTAGCTAGGACGGGGCCAACGAGAAGCGGGAGGATGGGGGATGTAGGAGGGTACTTTGGGGGGGGGTGCTGATATTCACCTCTGCCATTGAAACTGGCCCTCTCCATACATCAGTCTATTACCGCCCAGCCACAGCGCGCTCTCGCCTCTCTTCTCCAGCGCCCGCTCCCTGTAGTCATTAGCCACTGAATTAACGACGATGCAGCGTGCTATTAATCACCCTGACAAAAGCGTTAGCCCTGGCCTGGGTGTAGCCGACAGGAGCGGGACGGCAGGGAGAGGGGAGGGGACGGGAACAAGCATGGAGAGGATGGAGCCTGGGTAGATGAGACATGTGCGTATGCTTGTTCGAAAGTAGCAGGTAGGTGTGTTGAGCTGAACGCATTTGACCCATCCTTCAATGCCGCTGGGGTAAACCATCAGGAGCAGTGGGACCCATCACCAGATCTTGAACTATAGGCTTGGTCAGGAGCACCTAGCATAAACATAGTTCTACCCGGTCAAACCTGTCCCAAAGTCTAACCTTAACCACTGTTCCTAAACCTAACGTAACCCTAACCCTGGTACTTAACAAACATAACAAACATCGTCCAGCACAAAGTTAGATTTAAGAAATGTTTATTGTGGCGTCGTTAGCATCCGCGTCGATTGCTATGTGAAATAAATTATGCTAAACGTGATGATGTTTTTTTAAAATTCCGCTCTGGTGTTACTCACATGGTCGAGTAGTTGTCAGTTGCCAAAACAGCCCTGGTTTTTCGGTGATGTTTGGAGATTATTGTTATATCTCCTCTTGAAAATGCATTACGGCTAATGTTCTTCCTGGCCTGTTAGCATAGCATGATTTTTACCTTCTGCTCACATACAGAGCAAGAAAAAGAACGTCTTCGCACTAGTATTGATTTTGAATACTAATGACCAATACTCAATTCTCATGTTTTTAGATGACAAAAGGACAGATTTGGTTATCACTTTTAATGCGCTGATCATGAGAAATGTCAAAATGAGCAGTGGAACTGGAACACGTATTGTCTTGTCTAGAATAGTAGCGTAGCCGGATTGGGCGTCGCGTGTCGCGGCCTGGTTAATCAGAATGGATGGGTTAGCCCTGCACTCAGCCTGCTGCAGGCCTCCCCAGTGGAGCGCTAAATGATGCTGGACTCTGGACTACAGAGGGGCCGGTGCAGAGAGTGAGCTTGGACTTAATATGTGGGACAAGAGAAGAGGAATTATTTACTTTTGTGCTGAATTTGGCGGGAGGCGGCGGGGTATTTTTACATAGTTCGGGCCTTTTCCCTTGACACCGTCTTGTCATCAGTGGCTGACTTTGCTTTTAAATGGAACCAGATCAGTTTGTGTTTGTGTGTGTGTGTGTGTGTGTGTGTGTGTGTGGCCTGGCGGAGGGATCAGAAAGTGCCTTTATTTATTTTTAATTTGATTGTTTTCATAACCACAACCATGACATGGCTGTTCTGGTGGAAGATCTGCCACTTGATAGTCTCCATGGAGATGTTTCTGCTTTGTCTTTAATGCTCTGTGTGGACATTAAACTTATCTATCTCCATGAAGACAAGCAGGCCATGTTACCGGTCAGATCCGTGGAGAGCCACCTTGTTCTCAGCGAAACTGAATGTTTTTCCATGGTATTTTGAGCAATAAACATGATGATCCTTATCTACTTCTTATCCTGTTTGTGACCCCATCCCCCAAGACCACTGAAAAATACCATCACGTTGACCTCGTGTACTGTATTCAATATGTGTTATTTATTGTGTTTCATTGTATGCTTACTGCTGAAACTATTTTCCATTTTCCAAGAGTTCAAGTACCCCAGCAGGCGCCGCACGGTTGCCTTGGTGACTGGCGCTCTTTATGCATGTCTCTCATGTCGCATCTGTCATCAAGTCACGTTCCCATGTCGTGAATTTTGTTCACTGACAATGGCAATAAATATATCCTGATTACTGAAATATGTAATATGTTTAATGCCATACTAGGTAAAGCATCTCTATGGAGACGACCATAGTTACATATACGTTTACTTCCCTACCCCTTAAAGCAGGTGTGGGTCGGGGGCTGCATAATACATTAGAAATCATAACGTGGGCCGGAAGCAATCGTCTCGGAGCACGGATTTGGCCCGCTGGCCATGTATTTGAAACCCTAACTTTAGAGTGTATGTACTACATATTTGAACTGGTTTGAGGTAAAAAATATTTTGAGGGTAACATTGCATTTTGCATTTTTTAGTAGAAATTTGAATGTTGACAATTCGGCAAGATTCTGTACTTTCTGAGTCCAAGTGATGTATTCATTGTCTGATTATATTCTAAAGCACATATAAAACCATGAACATTATTTCAAGGTACTTTTAATTGAGTACAATTTGTGGCTCCTGTTCTCTGACTCCATCACTCTGATGTTGTCGAGTAGCGTTTCAAAACCAGCTCAATCAATTGGATGGCTTTCGATTGGCTATTGACGCACGTATTCAACGTTTTACTCCCCCTTGTCATCCTCCCCCATAAATCTCGTGTCCGTCTGCCTATATATTCTGGAGCAATATCTCTCTATTAAATTACATAAGTCCATATTGTACACACGTTGTTGGTCAGCAGGTTTTATATCGCCGCCGCTGTCAATACACGTCGTAAAAAGTGAAGGGTTCGGATTATAAAAAGCAGTGATAAATTTGGCGACAGACGTGTGGAAATCATACAATGGAATATGAGTTTTGCATGAAGGCATTGGAGTTCGTTTTTGGGTGAAATACAATGATGGAATGATTGGTGGAAGTTACGGAATGGCATCCAGCGCTTATCTTGGTAAGTAGCCCGGTAAATAGCGGCGTCAGAGTCGACTGAAACATTTAGTTATAGTTTCACTTCATGTCATATTTTCACTGACTTAAACTGAACAAAAACAAAATGAAAAGCATCAGTAATGACGACAACTCTGGCTGAAATTACACGTATTTGTCGACTACGTTCCAAAGGTATCCATCTACTGTTTCCGTGGCAGAAGTTTATGTCCCAGTTACATTGTCTGTGAATGTTAATAAAATATGTCTAGTGGGATGTTAATAAAATGATAAGTGTCCAGTGTTCATGAACAGTCGGACAGTCCCAAAAGCTAAAATAAATTGCTTTCGAATCGGATGCCAAACAATGACTTTTTTTTTAACCTTTTTAGTACAAAGGAATCTGACATATTTTGAGCATTTTAAGATGATCGAACCGGGTTTAGAATTCCCCCCATTCATTTCGAACTGGCCTGTTTCTACTCTTTCATCCACAGCCCCCATATCCCCCCTCCCAACCTGTCCCCCCCCCTCCTCTCCTCCCTCCCCCTCGCTCCCCCTGGGTGATGTTTGCAACTCAATTTGGCAAATGTAACTCAATATTGATTATTATTAATATTATCATGTTTTGTGAACATGTTTTGCTCTAGTGCTATTAATCTGGCCTGTTAATAAATGTCTGGAGCGGCTCGGGCCCCAGGGCCTCTTGGGACTCCACACACAAACACACACACACACACACGAACACACACCTGCACCCCCCCTACACGAGCCTGCTGCTGTCTGCTGTTCAGCTCCAGGCCTGATAGAGACATGTTGCGAGCTTAGGTCACACAAATGAACCATCAATACAGCCGCCATTAGAGAAGAACCTGCCTTCTTTCTATTTGAGCTGCATTTAAAGACGCACTAGTAACTTTTTCTGTGTTTTTTTAAATGAGAACATGATACATAGAACAAGCAAACACAAATGGCATTAAAAAATCTCAGCATAGCTCGCCCAGTTAGTCCAAAGTCTGTCAAATATACCCATTGTGCTCTTTGTTTCTCGTAGCCAGAAGTAGGTATCCATTTATTGTGTCCATGGCAGGAGTCGTTCTGAAGTCAAACGGAATACCAATGCCAAAAACAATCTGCAGTGCTTTATTAATCATTAATCATTCCAGGTAGAGCAACATCACCATGGAGACAAACAGGTGGTAGACCTTCCCCAGAAAAGTCACACCGTGCAAACACTTGTCAAAATAACATTCTAAGCCTAATTATACATTCTTTGCAATTTACTTAAAACATATTGTGATTCTTTCCCACCTTTCCTTTTTTTTCTGCCTCTATAAAAATGTGTTTTGCTCATTCTGTCTGCTTCCGAAGAGTGCAGACGCTTCCCTGCTTGCTCCTGCCTGCTTCAGCTGCTTTCCTATTTTATTTTGCTTTTAAATCAGTTTTTGTCTTCCAAACATTTTTTTGTTATGACTTTTTTAAGTCAACCAAGGATTTTAAGAACATTTTTAGAGTTTTAATCAACAATCTGACGAACCAGCGACATGTCCGTGAGAAGAGAAACAAAACTCCTGTAAACGCTGTTGGAAATTTCAACAAGAAATTCATGAGCTACAAGCACGGATATTTGCTTTGGAATCTGAAAAAAAGGACTGCACGATACAATCCCTGTGTCATCCAGTTGGTAAGAAGTCCACATTTTTTACAAGAAAAACAGCAACTTTCAATTTAAACCGGAGTGACTCTGTTTCGTTTCCAAAACTGTCTAAAGGCGGTTCGAAGCCTATAGCAATACAAAGATAATGTAACGCCACCTGAAATACAGCTTACAAACAGATTTTTACCACTTTCAAAGACTGAAATAAATGAACAAAGGAAAAATGGGAGACATGACGTGGCGAAAAGGCAGACAGAGACAGAGAGAGAATCTGTGCCTAACGTCCAAGGTCGTTCTTGATTGGGATGGTGCGATAAGTCACGTGATGCATGAAAAAATCAAACACATTCTTTTCCCAGCGCCACAGTCACTGAGATTACGTCACGTATTTCTAATGTTTTGGCCAAACATAAAGGAGTGTAAACAGCTGATTGTGCACGTGGGCGCAGTGGACACACGACGCGAAGAGACTGAAGTTTTGAAAAGAGACTTCTTGGAGTTATTCGCGTGCTTGATAAAATGAAAATAAAAACATTCATAAGTGGACCTCTTCCAAACATTGACAGGAAGATAAACAAGTTTAGCCGGCTGCTTCAGCTGAACACATGGCTGTCTAAAGAGTGTGCAACAAGAGAATTGCACTACATTGAAACTTCTATCTATTCTGGAAACGGGAGGACCTGTTTAAGAGAAATGGCCCACACCTATGCAGAGGTGGAGTGAGGTGCTGACAGAGAACCTGCCTCCACGCTCTGAGGCATTGGACTGGGCCTGGACAGACTGGGCTGGACAGACTGGGCCTGGACAGGGTCCTGAGCAGATAGTTAGAGAAGAGAGGAATGAGAGAAAAATTCCTGCTATAGTTAGAGAAGAGAGGAATGAGAGAAAAATTCCTGCTATAGTTAGAGAAGAGAGGAATGAGAGAAAAATCCTGCTCCATCAACCAGAGACCGAGCCAAAGTTTCAGCATCAGCAGCACCGCAACCACAGCCTCCACCAAAGGATTTATTAGCAGCCGCTCCACCACCTGCAGCAAAGAATTCAACTCCAACTGCTCCACGATCCACCTCCACTACCTCCAGCCAAAGGACTCATCTGCAGCAGCACCACAACAATCTTCACCACGGCTAGCGCAGGAGTCATTTCAGTTCTTTCCTGCACGGTCCTCATCAAAGGCCTTGGACCCATCTGTGGCGGCCTGGCAGTATCCCCGCCATCGCCCCTGCCCTCAGAGCAGCCCTGGATCCCCCCTGCAACATCTACTCCCACTACAGATTCCTCACTCTCCTTTCCATCTCACTCTCACCCAGGGGTCTTCCCAGCCATCTTGAACATCTGATCAAATCAGGCATTAAGATGGCTCCACTCACGCCTAATTTAGCAAGAGTTCTTGATATCAACGATGATGAACTCTCCCCTGACTGTTGCTACAGAGACAAAAATCACCCCACCAAAACCCACCCGCCTTTCACCTGGTCCCAAAACGCTCACCGGCTCCCACTACACCAACAAAAGTCCCCCCACCTATCCCACCCTCGCCTTTCACCTGGTATCTCCCATAGCTAGGATGCACTGGGTCTCAGCGTTGCCGGACTTATAGTCATATTTAAAAATCAAACCAACCCGGGCCCTGTGTAAAAACAGCCTCCCCTAGTGCTATTTCTGTAGTAACATCACACAGATGGGAAAACAAAATGCGGAGTCAGACTTCCCAATCTGAGAAATTTGATTCATATTCCCTGTAAAAAGATAACGCCCAGTCTCACTGAAACTAGTCTGAAACTTGCTGTACTAAATGTCAGATCCTTATGTAACAAATCATTCTTAATTAATAATTTTATTTCTTCTTATAATCTTGATTTTATGTTTTTAACTGAAACATGGCTTGACAAAAACACAGGAAATTTAGTTCTAATAGAGTCTGCTCCACCCAACTTTATGTTTGAATCTGAAACACGAGAAAACAAAAAGGAGAGGAGGTGTGTGTTGCTTTTGTTAGAGATGAAATAGTTACCCACAGGTTGTCCTTTGGGGTGTTTTCAACATTTGAGTATGTAGCCTTTAAAAATTGAGCTAAAACAGTCTCCATCCATTCTCTTCATTGTTTTATACAAGCTCCTCAGCACTGCAAAAGTTTTATTGATGATTTTACTGAGATGCTTTCAGTCGTATGCACAGACTTTGATGGTTTGGTTATAACAGGTGATTTCAATGTTCATGGTTGATAATATTTGTGACAGAAAACGCTAAAGAGCTTCATGCTGTCCTTGAAACTTTCGGTCTTACTCAGCGCGTGAGTGGCCCCACCCACAGCAGAGGGCACACTCTAGATCTTCTAATTACAAAAGGGGTTAATATTTCAAACGTCAATGTTGGTCGATGTTGCTCTGTCTGATCATTTCTGTGTCTTCTTTGACCTGTCTGTTTTTCCCAAACCACCAGCTGGTCCTGCAATTGTCCGGAGGAGACACATAAATGACAGCACGGGGAAAACTGTTTATGGAAATGTATAAACTTTGAAAATGTCTCATGTTCTAATGTAAATGATTTGTTGAACTCTGTTACATCTAGTGTTTTGAATGTTCTCGACACCATTGCCCCTATGAAGGCTAAAATTGTTAAAAATAAGCAGAAGGCGCCATGGAGAAATGATGATTCGGTCAGGGCACAGAAAAGGGAGTGCCGTGGGCCGAACGAAAATGGCGCAAGTCGAAGCTCCAGGTTCAGAAAGAGATTTACAGAGAGAAGTGTTGTACATGTACAACCTCATTTTATGTAGAAACTAGGGAAGGATATTTTTTCTGAAATAATTGGAAGCTGCGCTGCATATAACAACTCGCGTGTCCTGGTTTGCCACAGTAAAACAGATTAACAAAACCCTCCAGCTCAGCTGCCGTTAGAACTCATTTCCACATCCAAGTGTAATGAGTTTGCATGTTATTCTTTTAATGACAAAGTTCAGGGCATTAAAAATGCTATCAATTCTATCAATGCAAAAAAAATAACCCTCAAACCACCTACACACTTAGAGCTGACTCACTTTGACACCTGTAACTGACAAAACTGTCCAGAGAGATCATCACCAGCCTGAGTTCATCTACATGCTGCCTCGATGTGTTACCCACCAGATTTCTAAAGTCTGTGCTGAACAGTTTGTTAGCACCACTCACTCAAATAGTTAACATGTCGCTTCAATCTGGAACATTCCCAATGTCTTTTGAAAACTGCGGTCATAAAGCCTCTCCTAAAGAAGAGCAGTCTTTGATGCCGCAGTACTGAGTAATTACCGGCCCATCTCTAATCTGCCATTTTGGGGCAAAGTCCTTGAAAAGGTTGTTTACCAACAGCTCACTGATTTCCTCTTAATTAAACAAACACTCATTTGATGTTTTCCAAAGTCAGGTTTTAGACCTCATCACAGCACTGAGATGCCGCTCTTGTCAAGGTGGACAAATGACATCCACCTGAACACTGACGCGGCAAAGTCTCAGTCTTAATTCTGTTAGATCTGAGTGCTGCTTTTGACACTGCCAATCGGATCATGGGATACTTTTACAGAGACTAGAGGACTGGCCGTGGGCATCTACCACTGGCACTGCTCTTAAACTGGTTAAAGTCCTATCTGGAAGACAGGAAAATTCTTTATCGAAATTTGGTTTAACTGTGTCTCAGACCAGATGCCCCTGGACCTGTGGGGTGCCCCAAGGTCAATCCTGGACCCCTTCTGTTCACACCTCTACATGCTGCCGTTAGGTCAGTTGATACCGCAAAGCGAGAATGACTGTCCTATCACAAATTACGCAGACGACACTCAGATCTTATGGTGCATTCACTGACGGCAGGTGAATATGGACCAGTGGATTCACTCTGTCCACTGCATAGTCAACCCCAGATCAGTGTGTGGATGCAAAACAACTTTCTCCAGCTGAACTCAAGACAAGACTGAAATCAATCGTCTTTGGCCCACAGAAAACAAAGGAGAAATTGTCTAACTGTCACCTCCAGAGGTCAGAGTCTCGCTCTAAAAACCTACACATCAAAGTTAAAGAGAAATCTGGGAAAGGGTAAATAATGAGACTCCTCAGATTTGAATTTAACAAGCCACGTCAGATCATTAATCACAATACCAAGCAGCTTTTTACCATCTAAAAAAACAATTGCCAAAATCAAAAGACTTATTAAGTGAATCTAAAACCAGACCTGGAAGAGACTTATCCATGCGTTTGTCTCTAGTAGATTAGATCTCTATGTAGATAGAACTACTGTAAACGGGCTGCTCACTGCCTCTCTCAAACGAAACTGAAGCAATGTAAAAAACAGCTGCAGTACATCCAGAACGCCGCTGCTCGGGTTCCTGACTAGAACCAAAACAGAGAAGATAAATAAAGACGCAAATCACATTAGGTCCTGTGCTCAGGGTCTCTGCACTGGCATCCCTGTGGCTCAGAAGAATAAAGAACTATACCAAAGCAGCTCTGCTAATTGTAATACAAGTCTCTCCCATGGCCTCTAGTCACCAAAGTACATTCATCGGACATGTTAGTGCCATGAAACATGAACCATCATATCGGACTTCTGAAGAGACCTTCAGTGGAACCGGCCTTCCTGCTGAAACACTCAAGGTTGCACCAGAGTCATGGACTAAACATGGGGAATCTGCATTCAGTTTTATTGCAGCTAAAATCTTGGAACAGTCTTCCTAGAGGATGCTGAGACAGGCCGCTACTCTGGCAATGTTCAAATCTAAACTAAAAACTGTTTTGTACTTGGCCCTGTGCATAATGACTGAAATGCTTTTCTTTGCACTCTCTCTCTTTTATCAAACAAAAGTAACCCTTGAACTAAGATTGTGATTTCTGCCATGTCTTTGTGATTTTAATGCATTTTTTTGCACCTGTTGTGTGAAGCACTTTGAATTGCCTTGTGTACGAATTGTGCTCTACAAATAAACTTGCCTTGCCTTGCCTTGCCTTGCCTCATATTGTCCCTTTGTCTTCAGTCTTTTTTTCTTAAACTCATACAAGGAGACATGATATTTCTTGGGTATTTTTGCACAGATCAAGCCCTTCTCTCTGGACACTGTCTTGTCATCAGGCTTTGCTTTTTAGAAACCAGAATCCTATGAAACCAGATCCATTTACAACAGTGTGTTTGTGTGTGTATTTGTGTGTTCATGGTCAAGGGACAAGAAAGTGCAGACAGTTCTAGTTGTTATGAATAATATTTCTATTTTATGTGTTGTTTTGGAGTTATTGTCTGAACGTTTGTGTAAACCTGCATGTTTACGCAGTCTCCTCACCATAACTAGAAAGTTCTCCTTTGACAAGTAGTAGTGTAGTAGTAGTAGTAGTAGTAGTAGTAGTGGCACAGTGAGCTAAGTGTTCACCCACCAACTGGATAGTCACAGGTTCATTGTGTCATGGTGTGTTGCTAGTTTGTTTCAGACAATTCAGAAGTAACAAAAAAGTATGTTTAATAGTTCACAATGCAACTTTGCTGGTTATAGAAAAATATATTTTTTTAATCAGATTTTAAATGTTAAATGCTTGCAAATTTCTCACTTTTGATGTGTTATATATAATTGCAGTTGCAGAATTTTTAATATGTTTTTCAACGTTTCTTAGAGACTTAAGACTTAAATTGCTACAGATACAGTAAGTGCCATTATATAAAAAAAACCAAAAACACTTTACTCTTTGTCTAACAGTTTTTAAAAAGCCAAATCTATTTTAGTGCAAAATGAATATTATTCCATCCTTTCGTAAGCAAATACTCTCAACTATACTGTTATTGACATGACAATAACAGTCTAAATTCAGTGTAAATTTACAATAAAAAAACGATTCGAAAAGTATTTAAAATTCACTATTTTAATTATCCTATTATCTTCAGTAGTGCACTACCTGCTTGTCTCCTTGGAGAAGATTTTGATCTAATAATGATTCAATTATTGGTGATTAAAACGTGCTTTCTTACTGTGAGCGGTGACGCCTCTCGATAGCTTCGACCTGACTGAATAATATTAGTCAATAACAAAAATAAATCTTCACGTTGAATAAGGTTACTCTTGTTTGATTGCGATCTGCTCTACATTTAAACACCGTTATTTTTGTGATGTTTATTTCTGACCCTCCCCTGGACCCTGTGTTTGCAGCCTGTGTTTTTTTTTCTTTTTTCTTCTTTCTTCACGGCCACTTTCCGTCCACGGCACAGCAAGTCAGACGGCAGAAAATGGCCCAGATGCGTATCTCCCAAAGCGCTGTGATTAAAACAGAATTTGCCCCTCAGTTTGGCCCTGATCTAACCGCTGATTCACGGCGACGCTCCGTTCCAACCATCAGCGTTCTTACAGTAGTTTTCTGTTTTGAATCTACGCTCCCGAAGCAAGTATATTAGAGTCATGTCTGCCGTCATCTCTTTGGGTCCATTGTTCGCCGTCTAGAATGTTGTATTTTGTCATTTCAGCGTAATTTACCGTAATTACGCGATAGGATCTGGACCTACAGTACAACGCCGTATGATGTTTAGCATGTGTTGGCAAAGGGGTAACAGCTCCTTCACTTGTAAACAGATGTGGCTGTGTGATAGGCAAAGTAAGGTCACTTATTATCCTGGATGAAATAGGTTTTGGCGTGTAATTGCGCGTTCATATAGTCGCGCCGATGAAATCAGTTGAACGTCCTGTAATAAAGATGTTTTTCAGTAAAAATTGCGGCGCATAATGAACAATATTGTTGATGTGTGGACCAAAGAGCGGTGAAGCTCTTTAAATAAGGCTTAAAAACGTGGTTGTTATTAGCAAGAAATTTAGTTCCGTGAAGGTGTATGAACTTTGAACTAGGGCGGCACAATATATAGCAGAATATCACCATTTTAAAATGAAAAGGTTGAAAAAACATCTGATTTTATTTATGATTTTCCTATTTATCACCCTTGATTTAGCTTTTATTTTGCCTGTTAAGTTTTTATTTTGAAACAGTTTGACTAATAAATTCATGAATGTACAATTGTGGGCCATACGCTTCCATGCATTGGAAAATGTATAATGTATATTCTTTTTACAAGCATAACTCCAACTGTGCTAATGAAAGTTCCTCAACAGTGGAAAACATGTATTAATATGTTTTTTTTTTTTTTCTCGAAACAATGGTAATCATGTAGAGCACATTATATACATAAAAAGCAGTTGTCCAACATAAAAAAAAAATTGTTCTATGAATGGAAACTTATGGCCCACCCTGTACATTTACATCACAAACTATGAAAAACCAAGGCTGTTTTGGAGGTGGTTGAGTGGTTGTTGGACAACCACTCAACTTGAATAACACCGGAGCAGAGTTATTAATTAATTAATTGGTGTCGCGATTAGCGCTGAAATTAGCATCGGCCTTACATTTCTTAAATATAATGTTATGCTGAACAATAATGCACAAAACATGTTTCATCAAGTGCCAAATCCTACGTTAATTAGTTAACTTTAGAGCTGGAAGTTAGATATTGACTCTCTATCATAATGTATGTTTTTATTTTGCGGCACTATTAAAATGATTGGGGTAGAATGTCTGCACCAGTACGAGGGGTGTATACGTGACTTCTAAACATGTCACTCCTGGAAGGCTCTGTATTGTTTATTTTCAAACACACTGAAGAGTAGACGCACTTCATGACATCAGCTGGAGGAACGTTGCATTTCATTGAGAGAACGATGAAGCCTGAACCACAATGAGGATGGCACAGATTAAAGTAAGGCTGAAACAATAGCTGTCCGTAAAGGTATTTTAGCAACTGAATGATGGAATGCGCTCAAACGTATCTCGTAAACTCTTGAGAGAAGATGCTAACGCGCAACCCAAAACGCACACCTCCTTACTGCGAGTCGAGAATTCTGACCACTACGCCACCGCCTTTCTTAACCCCCATTGAAGCCTCGATATCGTGCTTATTGTGCGCCGCTCTACAAAGCAAAATTTACAATAGCTCAAATAAAAAGGTGCCGCCTTCATGTGGCGGGCCTGGCTCTCTCAGCTCGGCAGCGCACTTTTCCACTGGAATAACAGACCCCGAACAAGCAGCCCATTGTGGCCTCAGCTAGCGCCCGGACCCCCTAGGTGCGAATTAATGATTGACCCCTGATGTAATCTGGATAAATAGCTCCTCGTAAAAAGAGGGAGTTGGAGAGAGGAAAGAAATAAAGAACAACAGTAATAACGGCAAAGGAGGTGGGGTTTAAAGGGCAATGGATGTTGTTATTATTATTATTATTATTTTTAAATGACTTTAAGTTTGAGATATCTACCACGTTGTCAAAACCGTACTTGCGAGTGGCGTGTTGTTTCATTCACGCATGTTTAAGCCGTCCTTCCAATGCTGCTGTCGATGCATGAGCGGAAAACATGTTCCAAGCCCCGCCTGCTGCAACCACCACCGCTAGACGTACACCAAGAAGCTCAGGCCAGTGGTGGAAGAAGTCCTCAGTTTTGTTACTTCAGTAAAAGTACTGTTAAAGGAACAAAAAAAAGACTCAAGTAAATGTTACACAGACATTTTGAGAGCTATTAAAGCCTCAAAAGGCGATTTGTGGCTCAAAGGCAAAGATTTGTCTTACGTAAAGAATTGTGCTGACTTTGGGTAAACAGAAGTGACTGAATTGATTTTTCTAGACATTCATATATTTTGCATATACATGTCGCGTGAACATTGCCTCTCAAATGTAGTAAATGTTGCATCCACCGTAAAATGCACTTGAAATATAGTACAGCTAGCGAAAGGAGTAGGGGAACCCTTCAAATCTACGCCGGACGCATCGATAATAGTATTACTTTTAAACTAGCCAAAAAGCCATTTGCAATTCCGCAATCTCCACATCTTTTATTAGAAAAAAGAAGTTGAATACCATGGCTTCCAATTTGTCAGCATATTGAACAGTAAACATGTCCTCAACTCATGGTTCTAAATCGAGTACAGGCCCTTGAAAAACTATGTACAAGTAAGTAACAAGTAAGTAGTATGTAGCACTGAGGCTGGTCAGTTGCGACAATTTGTGGCCTGAAATGTTTAAAACGAGTCCAGTGAAAGTATGTTGTCTTTAAAAACACGGGGGAAGCACTTCTGGATCATCGTGAGGAAAGGTCTAACACAAAGAACGACTGAAACCGAACACAACCCCATGAATCTTTTTGACAAGGAAACATTTAAACGTGACTGAAAGCAACATTACAGAACATTTTGATAGGCTAATGTCCGTGACTTTGCACTCAAACACAGGCTAACGATTTCCCATAACAACTCCATGAGGGAAACCGGAAAGTTTGTGTTTCACACTTTGGCAAAGCGTCCTATATTCTTCCACTGCCAAATGTGCCTGTCAAGAATAACTGTCCCTCGTGCCATGTAATCTTTAAGAAACTCCCTGCTTGTATCTCCAAATAGTTACGACTTATTTAATGTCACTGCCTGTTTATAGCTCCTAGCGTTACAAAAGGTGCTTTGTTCATTGCAAATAGACAACGCTATTTTTCCCCTTATTATTGAACAGAACCATCCACATTGCAGAAACTCATAACGGAAAGCCATTTAAACGTTTTTCTGCTCGTCCAAATGAGTCCAGTGCTAGTTCCAATAGCGAGGCGGGTTATAAAAGTTGGAACGATTCGTGCGAAAGTGGAAACTGAGACCGCTGACATGTTTGGCGAAGACGTACCATGTTCTGTTTATGGTGTTTTGCAGTTTTTTTTTTACACATTTAGATCTGTAACATATTATATCCACCCCTCCGACCACCACCAGTCATTCACTCACGCTTATGTATGACGTTCATACATAGGCAGCGGCTGAAGTGTCTTGCTCAAGGACATAATGGTATGCTCTGGTCCGAGATGAAGTTTTGACATCATTTCTGGTTAATAAAGGATGTGGTTCCTCCCAATGTTGTATTTATTTTATTTACGAGCTGGTGTAATCCCCGATTCGTCCAGGGATGGTCCATGGTAGAAAAGGTTGCAAAGGAAGTCATCTGGTCACTGTTCTTCAAATCAAGACGTACAGGAAATCAAATCAGCTTTATTTAAATAGCACATGTCACAAACAATATCAAATTGCTGCGCAAAGTGAACTAACTTCGGATGGTGAAACGTCTCGATTCAAAGTGTCCGAGACCGAGATACAATATTGACATGATATTGAGTAAATGATGTGTAGATGTCCACATGATTGGCCTCCCATTATTTGATTTATTTTATGTACAAGTCAGGTCAGTGTAATCCCTCATTCGTCCTGGGATTGGTCATTGTCAGAAGAAAAGGTTTCAAAAGTTGTCATCTGGAAACTGTTTTTCAAATGGAGATATTTCGCCATCCAGAAGTCATTTTTCTTCAGGTTGGAAACGACATCCGGATGGCAGTTGAAACGGTTAAACTTCAAAAACAGTGTGCAGATGATTCCCTTTGAAACCTTTTTAATATATTTACCATTTTGTGCTGTCTCTGTAGCACTGCTTTAACTCAGCAACTTCTGACTTTTTCTGTCCAGGCCAAATGTAAAGACATCGGTAAAAAAAACTCAAATATTGTGTCAGTTTTTATCTTGCGAGATCTTGTGGCACGAGATCTTGTCCCATCGCTTCTCCAAACACACTGAGTAATCTATGAGCAGGGAAAAACCATTATAACACGTTTAACAGCTCACAAGTCGATTTTTGCATAATACGTCTCTTGCTTGTCCCACTATGAAAGGTTTTATTCCAAAAAACCTTGGATGACGCAGTGCTTTGTGATAAAGTGCAGGGTTTATTGGCGCGCTGAATGTCATGCGTTTTCCCGGTTCGGGGCATGCAGAAGGAGCTCGAGCGCTGCCAGTCGCTGCAAAAAAAAAAAAAAAAAAAAAAAAGGCCCTGTCAAAGTCTTTAGAGAAGGTCACGTTTCACAGTTTGAACTTCCATGTCAGGTAATGGTTTTCGTAGCATGTCACCGTGAGCTAAGGCGAAGCGCTAATGAGCATGAATAACTCCATTTACACAGTTTTGAAAAAAAGAACGCACGATGACTACGTTTGTCTAACAAAATCCAACAGGCGCCATTATTTAAAAAGTGAAACTTGTCGTAGTATAAAAAGTCTATGGTTAAAAAATACAATAGTGCAATTCAGAAATGACTCTTGAAAAAAGAAGCTTCTACAATAACTAGTTCTTTCTTTTTCCACCTGATCATGACAATGGTCGTTTCCTTCAAGACATTGGCACTGTAACCCAAAAGTTGCTGGGTCCATCCCTTGCATGGACCACGAAAGACATGTCATCTGCTTCTTTGATTGTATTATTATTTTGTGTCCATTATCATCATCATCATCTCTTAGTTTGTTCTCCGGATGAGGTCTGCCCACATTAACCTGAAGGTTTTTGGTTCAAACCTCGGTCAAGAACCTCGGTCAAGACACTGCTTCTTGAATGTCCAAATGTGCAAGTTTTTGGTTTCCATTATTGTTTGTTGTTTTGTTGGAATTCTTGTAGATTTTGGGGTTTGTGGTTACTGTTATAACTCGTGAGCAAGACACTGAAACTGCATGTGTCATCGTGGTACTGTGATGCTGTTTTAAAGGGACGTTACACAACATTTCTGGTGGCTTGTCTCCCTCAAGATGGAGGAACTGAAGAAGCTACTGGGTTGTGTAGCGAAACGTCTTCACTTTTAAAACCTTTGTCCAGTTGGCAACATTCCATTTTCTTTTGCTTGCGATGTTATTGTTTGACCTGGAATTGTTCGCAGTATGGCATTAGACTTATTGAGACTCCATGGAGATATAACTGGGCCAAGTGACAGATCAGATCTGTGTAGAGGCAACCGTGCTCACAGTAAGAATCCATGTTTTTCAAAGTATTTTTTTCAGCAGTAAAAACACCTGTAATTAAAAAATACAAGATAGTCAAGTTTAATGTCATAATGTGGAATGTTCTAAGCAAAGAAATAGCATCTTCCTCAACGGAAGCATATGTCAGACCCTCCAGAAAAGTGAGTGCGCCTTTGAATATATCCAAGCCAGGTCTAAACTGTTTACAAAATCCCCTCGTATAGTTCCTTACCTACACCAAGTTTCATTAAAATCAGCTTTCTAAAAACCCCATAAAGTTTAATGCCTCTTGAAGTTTGCTAAATGTCATGCAGTGTAAACCTGGCGGGGCTGGACAGAAGCTAACGCGCTAACGGCGGGAGAGGGGCTGATGAGAACCATTTGTGCTAGCTCATTTTGGGCCTGGTTAGCCCTGTGATTGCCAGGGCCTGTTGTTTAGATAGTTAAACAGCAGCAGTGCTTTAGCTAAAGACGCTGGGATTGGTCCAGGGACACACATGGAGCTAGTCAACAAGAAACTCACAAACACAAATAGACAGCGCTAGGCATGGGAATGGTGGGACTACGGGAAAAAAAAAAAAGAACTGAATCAGAATGACTGGATGAACAAAGCTGAAGACCGGGCTTGTCGTGACCACATCCACGACATCATCATTGTTCAATAAATGATAGATTACCAATATTTTTTGTTGTTGTACAGACACATTTGACGGTTGAGTTGTTGAATAATTTAAAGTGCACTATGTAAGTTTGCTGGTCGTGCTTTGTCTGGAATGTTCCACAGTATGGCATTAAACTGAACTGAACCCTTCGTTTAATTAGCGCTGTTTGTTGAGCCAAATAATATCTAAATATTTTTTCACGTGAGTGGGCTCGCCTCTCCTCCAGATCTGAGCTGGCGGCATCAACTGCGCGTCTAGACAAGTTTAATGCCATACTGTGGGACATTCCAGGCAAAGCAGTAATATTACATAGCTATGACTCATTTAAGACAATACGTTGGGACTTTATGTCAGTAGTATTTTCCATATTGGGTGTTTCTGTACTCATTTTTCATACATACATATAAACATGAGGTGGTAGATTCTCTGCCCCTGAACTCAAAGGTTGCCGGTTTGATCCTAGCTCTGCTCATAATAGAAGTGTACGTGTTTGTTTGACTTGGAAATTGGAGTCCTGTCAGAATATGGCATGGTTTAAATATACACATATGCTTAAAATCTAATTGTCAAGTAAGAATATGTGATTTAAAGTTGATTAAAAAAAGCTTAAAAACACCCTTTAATGATGTCTTACTTACTACTATATAACGCCACGCTTCTTAATTCAATCAACTTCTATTTTCAACATGCGAAACTAAAAACAACAACAACTACTACTACTACTACTACTACTACTAAAGCTCAAGAGTGTAAATACGTGTTCAAGTTGGCGATAGTCATATATTTTCTCTCGTCACATTCCACCTACATTTTGACCAAACCTTTCCAAACATATATATTCTATCCGTTTAATCTGATTGGATCTTAGTTTGCAGTCCAAATCTGACGGGGCAGTAATGGCGTCTGACAGGCTAACCAGGCCGTAGCCGAAAGACGATTCCTGGTTCATCTTACCGAGTGGATTTTGGAAAATTCTCCCATTGGGGCTCACCTTGCGTCATCTCCTCCTCTGTCTGGAGTCCTCGCTGATACAGTCTCTGGAAAATGTTCCGAGCAGAATGAGCAGAAGGTCATTTGATGGATAGATAGATATTTGGACGAGCTGCTGGGCAGTGTCGTGTTGCACTGTGCGGTTTCGCAGTGATTGGGCGGTTTGGGGTAACAAGAAGTTATTGGATGCGTTCAACTGTGATTTTCTGTTCAAAGAGATCTTTGTTTTCAACATTAAAAATATTGATGGTTTTCTCGACTGTCTTCCTCTAAAGACTTGTACACATTTATGAAACACAAGTGAGAAAAATGTTTAGGTTTGAACTGTACCTCGCCCCCAACTTAATACACTTTCCCACTCCAAATTGAACTCCATATTGTTACAACATACATCCAGTTAAGACTAGGGCTGAACAATATGGATGTTTTTTTTTGCATTGTGTTGATAAAGATATTTGGACAATATTTTAACACAAAAAATGTGCTAAAATGTGCCAGTAAAAGTCTTGCTTGAGGTTCAAGTATTGCACAAAACCAGATTGTAGATTGATGTGTAGCACTCTTTTTTAAGTCTTTTTAATAGTTTTAATTATAGACGATATACTTGAAATCCTATGTTTGTATACCTCCGAACAACCAGAGCAATATTATACATTTTTCGAACCCTTCTACCTCCAGTTAAGACCAGAGAGGACATTATATCTCCAGAATAACGCCATCCTGCCAGAACACGTCCTCAAAACGACAGAGTTGGCGTTTCCTTATCTTTCCCCCTCCGTGTGTTTCAGATGACAGTGAACCGGCCGACAGCATGTACGACGACCCCGAGGCCGACCTGCCGGCTTTAGCGCCCGGGGCAGGAGCGGGCGCCGACAGCCCCGACGAGGAGCCCGACGACGGGGCACTCCTCCACCACATGTCCCCCCTGCCCTCTCCGACCCACTTGCACCCCAGCAACCACAGCCACGCCAACCACCACCACCCGCACCTGCTACCACAGCACATCTACTCCCACATGTTACATCACCACAGCAACAGCAGCAGCAACGACCAGGAGTGCACCACGCCCAAAGAGGGCTCGCCCTACGAGGCCCCCGTCTACATTCCCGACGACATTCCCATTCCCAACGATCTGGAGCTGCGGGAGTCCTCGGTCCCCGGGGCCGGGCTGGGGGTCTGGGCCAAAGTCCGGATCAGTGCCGGGGAGAGGTTCGGTCTGCACAACGCACTGCAACATGGGGCCAAAGACGGCTCCTTCAGCTGGGAGGTAGGGAAGACCTCGCTTCAGTTTGTGAAGCTGGTGCGGAACATGTCCATGTTGGTTATCTTTTGGAAACGGTATTTATTTTGTGTTGAAGGCGACAATTGTGAAAAAAGGTTTACATTTGGGCAGAGAAAACACACACACACACACACACGCACGCTAAACATATGAGCAACGCTGAGGGGAGTAAACACGATCTTTCTGAGCAGTTTAGCATTGAAGGAAAACCTGAGCTAAGCCATTGTCAATCCCAAAGCCCATTCTCTACTTAGCCAGATGTCTTTTGTAACATTTCAAATTAAACAAAATATTTAAATTCGATACTTTTCTGAGTACAAACCTGGTCCTAGTCAAAATACATTTAACTTTGCAGCAAATTGTGTTTGTATCAATTGCAACGGAAAAAAGTTATTGTCAAACTTTGGATGGAAGAGACTCTTAAACGGCAAATTATGAAACTCAGGGTCATCTTCATCGTTCTGTCCCTCACAGTGTCTCAAAACGAATGCTAACCTTGTTTAAAACATAACATGTAAACTAAGCAACCAAATTAAAGCATTAAAAGTAAATACTACCAAATTAAAGTATTAAAGTAAAGACTACCCAATTGTTTTTATGTGTGGATTGCTTGTTAGCAGTGTTTTTAGAATATGTAACTATTAAAATTAGCCTTAGCGTTAGCACACAAAGACATACCTTTACAAACACAGTGCCCTCTGGTGAAGTACACAGCACATGTGTAAAGTCTTTAACATGTTGTCAGTGACATCCACCTCCGCCGCCTGAGCTTTGAGTATCTATTGATTTTAGCGCGACTCTGTAAAAACACTGTCGCGATATAACCGGACAGGAAGTAGTGATGCTAACAGCACGCTAGCTAAGCACCGTTAGGCAGAGCGTCTTAGGATCCCTACACTACTTTTCAGTTAAACGTTGTTGTGTTTCATCTGAATTATTATTATTAAAACTATATAGATTAAACTCCCCACCCATGAAGGACGGAGATGGACCCTCTTTGGCACCTGCGACTTTTCGTCCATAACGCAGATAGAGACAAACGACGCAATATCATTTCCACGACACAAAACCATTACAAGCTCACCATTATCATTCT